>JAODKC010000043.1:538043-557044 GCA_026777985.1 Mormyrops attenuatus
CTGCTCCTCTTGCGCTTCTTTCCCCCCTTTCCGGCAGTCTTCGTCACCGCCTTCTTCGAGCCCTTCTTGGGCGCAGATTTCGCTGGCTCAGGCATGTTTCCTACTCGCTGTTAAACACAAGCAATAACAGAAAGCGCAACTCGACCTCTTTATATAATGGTTGTATGCAAATCAGGCAGGAAACCTCGTGAAGCCACTTCATTGGGCAGTTAAATACCACCAGATGACATTCAAATTCTATTGGCTCAGTTCTGCTACTATCACGATGCCCTTTTCTTACACACAGCAATTTCGCACTCAGGAATTCAAAAAATAAAATGGTAGTGTTTTAATGAGTTTTATTTTATTGCCTTTAGCCACTTTAAAAGTAGGCTGGCTTTCGAGCACGGTTAACCACCACCGTAGAAATAAAATTTTTATATAGATGTGCTTCTCCCAAATTGTTGGCCTCATTAAACATATTTCGGTCCCTCCAAGATTTCTGCCACAGCAGAAATCAACGCAAATTAACTTCTCTGCAGGTAACATGGACACGAGGAATATCTCATTTACCAAAAAGCCGAAGCATTTCAGCACAGACGAAGAGTCTACGACACTATATCGTTCTGTTAAAGTAGTTGTTGGAACGACTCACGGCCACAGATCCATCGATGTTAATTGGCTTAATAGAACCTTAAACCGCACAGAAAGGGTGACCTGAGCAGGCAGAACAAACTGGGCTCACTGGTGCGGATTTTATTCGCCGCCAACACGACTTTCCTTAATGTGAAGTCTTCAAAATAAAGTTCCAGAACCGCATATTGGCCACTCCCTGCGTTTCATACATCATGCTAGCTATACTGCAATTCTTCATGAGCAGCTACGTTCAATAGTCTTGTGCAGGGAGAACGGGGGAAGCAATACACCCAGCGGTCATGCACATACTTGATTTGCCTTTTTAGGACGCAGTGTGTGGCTCTGAAAAGAGCCGTTGGGTCCGTAGATTTACTGGCTGTAGCTTTCACGCTCAGCCGCCGAAGCCGTACAGAGTGCGGCCCTGGCGCTTGAGAGCGTACACAACATCCATGGCGGTGACGGTCTTCCTCTTGGCGTGCTCGGTGTATGTAACGGCGTCGCGAATGACGTTCTCCAGGAACACCTTCAGCACCCCACGGGTTTCTTCGTAGATCAGACCGGAGATACGCTTGACACCACCGCGGCGGGCGAGACGACGAATAGCCGGCTTGGTGATACCCTGGATGTTGTCGCGAAGGACTTTACGATGGCGCTTGGCGCCACCCTTTCCGAGCCCCTTACCACCTTTTCCTCGACCAGACATTATTACTGCTGCGTTCGAAACGAAAGTAGATCAATCCTACGCCGTCCATGTTCTGTTATACATGTAAGCACTACCTGATTGAAACCACGGAGCAGCTTTCAGGCTGATTGGTCGGCTCCAGTTCGGTATTCGAGAGTGCCGTAAAACGTGTAGATGTCCCATTCTTGGATCTCCACGATGTATATAATTGGTCGTTTTTGTCTGTTTCGACCTTTTTTTGTCTGTATTCAATTTCAATTCAATGTAAGTAACTTTATTTGTCACCGAGGGGCAATTAAACGCACACAGGGCAGTTGAAGAAGGATTTGAAGGATGCTGTGCAGAATTGCAGTCAATCAGGTAGATAAGAACTGATAAATATGTAAAGGGAGGGATTGTTGGGGGGGGGCCTCAAGTGTAGAATGACTGACGGGAACAGAGCATGGGAGGGGTCCAGAGTTTGAGTGGCTCCCCTCAGGATGACGGCTCCGCTGTCCCGGCTGCAGGACACAGAGGAGGAGAGCGCTTCACCATCATGTTTACACATATCGCCACTCAGATTTGTCATTTTACCTGCAAATAATGATAATGATGAAGACAGTGTGGCACAGTTACCTCATGCTTCCAGATTTGAGGGTTCAGCTTATATCAGTGACCTCATATATCCGGGCTGTCCACCAAGGGCCATGAGGTCATCTGATATGCTGCTGCTGTCCGTACCAACCAGCCGTTTGAGGAGGGAGGGCTACTTCCTCAGTAGCCGGGCCCATGTTGTGGAACAAACTCCCTCTCCACGTCCGATCTGCCCTAACCACTGAATGTTTAAAGTCGGGGCTAAAAACTCAATTATTTGCTTGGATTTTTAGATAAATGTGCTGCGTGTTTTATAATTTTTTTTGTAAGTGTAATGTTTGTTTTATTATATTTTACTTAATTTTATTTGTTTTACATAATTATTTTTTTCCCTAACTTTTTATGCTTATTGTTTTCATTGAAGTAAAGCGGTTTGGTCAGCCACTGGGTGTTTTTAACAGTGCTATATAAATAATATGACTTGACATTCACTGGCCATTTTATTGAGTGCACCTGTTCAAGTGCTTGTTAGAGGAAGTATCTAATCAGCCAATCACATGTCAGCAGCACGATGTATAAAACCATCAGATACAGATTAGAAGCTGGCCAATTAATGGTCACATCAAACACTAGAAAAGAGAAGAAAGATTTTAAGCGGCTTTGAATGTGCCAGATGAGCTGGTATGAGTATTTCAGAAATTGGTGATCTACTGGGATTTTCACACACAATCACCTCTAACATTTACAAATCATGGGCTGAAAAAACATCCAGTGAACGGTGATTCTCTAGTTCAGCGAAAAATGGTCAGACTGGTTCAAACAGATGGAAAGGTAACAGTAACTCAAATAACCACTTGGTATGCAGAACAGCATGTCTAAAGGCACAACACGACGAACCCTGAAGCAGATGGTCTACAGCAGCAGAAGACCACCCTGGGTGCCACTCCTGTCAGTTAAGAACAGGAAACTGAGGCTACAGTTGGCAGAGGCTCACCAAAATTGAATAACGAAAGTGGAAAGATTGCAAGAAAAAATGCCTGGTCAGACATGGTTTGACTTCTGTGACATTCAGATGGCTGGGTAGTAATTTAGCATAAACATGAAAGCATGGATCCATCTTTCCTTGTATCATTTCAGGGTGAAGGTGGTGTAACAGTGTTGGGGATATTCACACATGTTTGAATACAAATACATTCTTATGTAAGTGTGGTACCAGAACTCAGTAGGTCTAAGCTTATGGATAAACTATAGGACTATCATCCACCTGGAGTTTGTTCTGGACACTCAGGCAAAGTGGCGACAGAGCTAACCGATACAACCAATCACCATATTGTACTGAGTTAGAGTCAGCACAGGAGGAGCCCAGATTGACCAGGAAATCCAAAACAAGCAGTCAGTATTCGCTGGGAATGTCTGCTTGAAACTTTTGTGAGAGATGAATTCAACTCACACCTTCAGAAACACTGCTCCCATGTATCAAGTGAAGTCAAGGGTACAGTCTGAATGGGCCATGTTCAGTCATTGTGGCAGCTGAAAGGAGATGTAGGCATAAGTCTGCCAGGACCCCCCGTCATCTTAGAAGTCATTGGTGGATACCTGTGGTGAGGGAAACCATCAAGGTGAAGGAGGAGCCCTTCAGACCAATGCTTACCTGGGTCTCCTGAGACAAAGGTGCTGACAGGCCAGTGAAGGCAGATACCTAAGTGAAACTTTGCGTGTGATACGTTCGAAGAGGTCAGGGAAACAGATCAGGTGGCCCCAGGACACCCGAGGAGGGAGAGACAGGACCTCGCTGAGGCCGGCATGGGAAAATGCTGTACCTCCATAATGGAAAAAACTGCAGGGTACTGGATAGAAGATTCTGTCCAGTGAACCTGATTGAACCTAGGATTCAGGATGATTCATGTGGATTCTGGCCTTATACGCACACACATACACAAACATATTATACACACATACACGCAGAGGTGGAAAGTAACGAAGTACTTTTACTTCGTTACTGTACTTAAGTAGATCTTCCAGGTATCTGTACTTTACTTGAGTATTTATTTTTCTGACGACTTTTTACTTTTACTCCCTACGTCTCAAGAGAAATATCTGTACTTTCTACTCCTTACATTCTCGAAAATGGCTCGTTATTTCCATTATGAAAACAATATGACGTACAGGGCTGCAGATGACCGGTGCGCAAATACGCATTCACCTTTAAAAGCGATACTGTACGTGCGGCAATCGATTGCTGTGACAGTGCAGATGCGTACATATTTTAAGTGCATTTGCGCTGATATGACAAGAAATTATCGTGCATTTTAACCTTCATGTGCGGTATAGGGGTTAAAATGCACGGTAATTTCTTAAGTAGTACTTAAGTAGTGAATGTGAGTACTTTTGACACCTCTGCATACACGTACACACACATACATACATACACACATGCGTATTATACACACATGTACATGTACATATATATATATATATATATATATATCTCACACACACACATATTATACACACACGCATACGTGTATGTGTAAATCTCTATCTCTCTTTGCTAAAATTTCACTTTGACGGTAAGACTGAATAACATTGTGAGCTACATTTGAAATAGCATCTTAAAGCACAAAATATTTTGCGAAAGTAATATTCAGAGTTGAGTTTGAACAGAAATTCATCTTGGAATCCCATCCTGTAAAACACTAAATCTCATTTCAGGGGACCTTGTGAAAATATATCTTGGAAATTGGATTAAATTCTAAACACACATTTATAATTAAATGCTTTGAAGTACTAAATGCAAAAGATCAATTATGCTGCTTCTTCCACATCTATATGACAGCTGGTTTCCGTAGTGCAGCAGTTATGTTTGCCTCACAAGCAGAAAGTCCTCGGTTTGAAACTGAGTGGAAACACGGTTGCTTTTCCCAACCGAGCAGTGGTGGCCTAACGGTTAGGGAAGCGCACTTGTAAGATAGATCGTTGCTTAGAATCCCAACCGACGAAGTACCACTGCGGTACCCTGAGCAAGCTACTGCTCCTAGGTGCTAAATCAGCTGCCCTCCATTATATCACATATAGGTTAAATGCAGAGAATGCATTTTTTGGTGCACTGTGGTGCGTGAATGACGACAACTAATCACTTTCGCATCTGTCACAGCTTAGTAAACAGTAATAAATCCTAAAGTGATATCCGATCACCAATATCCAATTGACATTTTAAGCAGTATATATTAGTTTGTTCTTTGTTTCTTTCAAAAGGGTAAAATAGTCACCGTTTGAAGTTCTGCCGTTGTTTTATTCTGTACAAAGGACAATTTTGTACAAAATGATATTTACTGTTTAATAGATAACACTACATAAAACAAAGTACATTATATGTACAATATTAGATGACGCCATTTAGTAAATGATGCATACTAAAGGACACTTGTCATGTCATGTTACCGAAGTTTGGAAAATGCATGTAAAATGTGGCCCAGAGGTGCCAGTGTCACGCCATATGATCTTCTGCTCCCCCCATGTACAGTCTTTTTGAAATTGCAGTAATACAGAAAAAAAGAATGCAGCCCTGACCATTAATAAGAGCGATTCATTGCAGAGGGAAAGAATGGACACGTTTGTAAGCGGTACACTTTACATTTAGCATGTCAAACTCTGTGATCACAATGCAGGCTGAGTGACTGGAGGCCCCCCCCGGAGGTCTCTGTATGCATAACACACAGACACAGGAGGCACCCCCTGGAGGTCTCTGCATGCACAACACACAGACACAGGAGGCGCCCCCTGGAGGTCTCTGTACGCACAACACACTCAGACAGTCCACAGCTAACAAAGCCCTACGGTGGGGTGGGGGGGTAACTTTGATGGAGGTTCAAACAATGGCGAAGACACAATACCACTCAGAAAACTGAGACGGGGAGATGGAGCACCCTTTTTATCATCCAGAGCAGCCTGGAAGAGGATGGTGTCATTTACATTTAAAAAACAATAACATCAGTCAGACGGGACACACGGCGGACAGATGACGAAGCCAGCTATAGGACACGAGAATCAAAACGGCGGTTCAAGTTTTACAGGAAGTGCTCTCTAGTTAATTCGACAGGCTCTTCGCAAGTTCAGCCTTTTGTAAATTGTCACAAATCAGGTTTCAGCTGATTTTAACATGTGCAAATGTATGGTCAAATTTAAAAAGAAACTTTTTATTTCGTCCAATACCGTTCCCTAATCTCTCCGTCCCAAAGGCACACACAAAAGAAGTCTCTGCTTCAGTGTAGGTAGAACAGGGCACCAGGAACATTCTTGAAGTCTTGACTTATAGCTCAGATGGCCACTTTGGTGGCATACCTACCCTTTGATCCAGTTACTGCCAGTGGCTCCTGAATAGCGCCCCCTACCTGCTCACTACCTCAATCACATTGGCTGCTAACTGGATAAGAGAAACATATGGACTGGAGGCTAAAAATGGCAGCTTACAGTTTTCCAGTTGCCACATAGGAAATGAGATTTAATGAAATATCACCATTCCAGAGTGGGTCCCAGACACCAGAAAGGTTAAAGATTGAAACATTTTCATCCATTTGCCACGCTAATATTGAGACTGATGACACTCAGCTTCGCAGGGATCCAGCTGCGCATTGCACAGATTTCCACAAATGACTAAGCTCACTAAATGCCTCCCTTCTAGTCAGACACGAATCTGCAAAGGCCGCTAGAGCTGCAGTATAAAGGAATTTAAAAAATACAATAAATAAGAGCTTGTTGCTAAAATGTAAAAAAAAAAAAAAAATTACACTTTATACAAAAAAAATATTTAGATATTTATACAGACATGGAACATTTTGCCAACAAGCCCCATTGCTCCCTGCTATAGAAATGTACCATTGTTTGAACCACCAATATGTACATCAGTTCAGAGCAAAGCTGCACAAATGCATGAATGGAAAGTTAAAAAATAAAATAAAATCATGGCACAAATAGAACTGAATACAGGGAGTCAAACGGGGGCTCTGCGAGTTTGCTGAATGGGCCGCTGCTGGACTGGCCAAAGGTCAGGACAGGCTCTCTAAAGGAAAAGATTCCTATTCAGATCTGAAGGCGAAAAGATTTGAATATCCCCAGTACAAAACTCAAAGTATTAAAACATGAATTGGGAATAACACACAGCTCTTCACAAAGACTGCTTTCCCTGGGCTGCAAGTGCAACGGAGCGGCAGGTCCCACAACAGCGGCTCTTGGCCAGTTCTCAATGTGAGAAGGAGAGAATGAGAAAACCGAACAGCTGAGCTGTTTCTCATGACACATGCTGCACTAAACGGGAGTCTCCGCCATCAGGGCGTCTCTTGTGTTATGGCAAGATCAGGCACAAAAAAAAAAGAAAAAAAATGAAGGGGGCAAATAAGTCATAGGGAGGGCGAGGGTGGAGTAAAAAAAACATCCTAACATAACACCTGAGAAAGCAGAGCGAGAAAGCTTGATTGGAGTTAGGGGCGGGGCTGGCCCACAGAGGGGCGGGTCCATAGAAGGTGGCATCCTCGGGACACACCCAGCTGGTCCTGTGTCAGTGTTGCAGCTGATCCAGATGGCAGGGAGGGGCCTAGCGCCCATCGTGAGGGGTGAACATGTCCTCAGCACGGCGGTGGGTCTCCAAGGCTTTGACGGTGTAGATATCTTGAGGCAGCTCAGACTTGCGCCGCATTACGGGCCGCTCCAGGTACTGGTCTCTCTGCAGCTGGGGGTGGGGGTGGGGAGGGCATTAGAGCCATATTGCTGCCACACATCTACACAGAAGCTCAGATGTGAAACACACATCATCTGATAGCTTTCAAAGCAACATATCAGAATTTTGTGCCCAATATCAGACTTCCACAAGTCCAGCTGATGTTGTTCTGGAGAACAGTCAGCAAGGCTTTGGGGACACATGCCCCAAACCTTTCTGCGCTGCAAAAAACATGCCTACAGTATAAAGAGAGTATTGATCGTATGGAGGACATACACTAAATAAATCAGTGCACTGTTCACAATTTTCCTGCTTTCCAATCTGACAATAAATCATGTGGCTTTTATATAGTGAGTGGTCAGAACAATGAGTAAAATCATAAGACATGGGTGACCATATGAGCGGCGCATGCATGACTGCCTGCCCTACACGCATAGCGGGCAAATAACGGTTACGCTGACCTAGAGAAGACCCACCTGCTCATATTCTCACTTGCCAAAATGTCAAGAAATACGAAATTAAGAGATCAGAAACCCAAAAGTTAATACATCTCACTTTGAATTAAATTTGGATGCGTCTCAAACTGGGAAATGCCAAGATACACAGGTTCACAGGCTGACAAATTTGAAAACACAGAAAAACTCAGGGCGATATACATATTGCCTAAAATGTATCTGTTGAGGTATAACTTTTGACCATATCACTGAATCTCAGTACTCCAACAAGCACTATACTACGAGTATACACATTACAAACATACATGCTGTCGAGGAGTTTCACTAGGCGGGAGTATGGCTCGGCTGAGCTTCCAATGAATGCTCACTGAAAAATGATCGACTTAATACTATTATAACAAACCAGCAAGCACTTATCACGTGATGCCTGCGTGTTCAGAGCCTGTAACAGTACAACCAAAACAGACCAAAGTGAATCAAAGCAATTTCAGCCTTCATAACATCTCAGCTCTGTCTATACGTCTCACTTCTTTTTCAATTGAGACCCACTGAAACGGATAATTGACAAAGTTTTAAATAATAATAAAAAACGCATACAATCAGACTGCTACAAATATTGTACATGTCATGCAGTAAACAAAACACGTTCCAGAGATGAGTAGCTATGCTATGGGATAAACATTGTGTGTGGCACGGCTCTTGTTGAAGAATTGGCTCCAAAAAAGAAGATTCTAGTTCTATTGTGCCAAAACGATTAAGATTTATGAAATCCGTCACGGACCAATCTACTGCAATCTGCACACTCTGCAAAGATATCATTTGAAGGACAGGTGGCAACAATTGAATTACTTTTTAACCTACTATTTCTTTACATTTGTTGTAAACGGAGTTCAGAAGTGCACAGATATTGACCAAAGTGATACATGTTCATTAGTAGTCAACACTTTTGAAACTTTAGTTTTAAATCAATTGACAAGCACTTTG
Source organism: Mormyrops attenuatus (assembly GCA_026777985.1). NCBI lineage: Eukaryota > Metazoa > Chordata > Actinopteri > Osteoglossiformes > Mormyridae > Mormyrops > Mormyrops attenuatus. The sequence goes on from JAODKC010000043.1 coordinate 547,066, forward strand.
CTCCGAGTCAGTTTGCATGGTATGTACAATATTTTACATACCATAATAATTAAGTTTATTATTATAATGCTACAAGCAGTGTTTCCTGTAAAGATAGAGCTGCAAGTTAAGTGGTTTTTAAAGGGTTAATTACTACCCACATCACAATTTGGCTGGTTTGGAAACAGACACAAAAAGAAGATGGTGACTCGTATCATGGACTGCGATATCGCCCACTCCTGCATGCACTGCCTCACACAAACAAAAGGCACACTCTTCTCAGGCAAAACTGACATAACTAATCCCTCTAAACAGTAACAGTTTCCATGAGAACACACTTCAGGTAGGGCACATATTCACTTTAAAAGTTTACATTACAATGGTCCAAAGTGCAATTTACATTGACACGTGTAAGAAATTTACAGTGTCTTGTGCAGCTAACTGGGAATAGGCGGAGAATGAAGTTCCTGCCAGATTTTCTGGAGTTTATGGTAAGAATCTATAATACAATTCCTGATATATTAATTCCCAGACAATTTTAAACCATGTTTGTTAAATCATTAACTGTGGTCTCTCCCAAGATGACTAAATTTATAGCCATGACATTTGTCTACAGAGCAACACATAAATTATTAGTCATCCAGACAACTACGGAAAACACACACTGACTACTGTCGATTCCCTTTTTGTCACTGGATTGTCAGTTCAAAATACCAAAAGTAGGAGGATGCAGACAAAACCCCGATTTACCTGAGTCGCTTCTTCCTCTACAGTCTTTCTTAACATGTGAACATCTTCTATCAATGGACCATCTGTTTCCATATCTACTGGACTACTGAGGCCAGAGGAATCAGCACACACAAGGAACTAGTGTTTAAAAACAAAACGAAAAAACCCACAAAAGGCAATTACTCAGTAAACAAAAACAATCGCTCACACTATTGTAACTGCACATCCATTATGACTATAATACACTGTAATGGGAACCCTGCCACCAGGAGGGCACATTAAAACTGGATCCAAGGATCAAAAAAGCTCTCAGACTGAAACACGCCGCCGGGCAGAGTGCCAAGGCTGCAGCACATCCCGATTACCCAAGGCTCTCTCCGAGGACACAGCAGGTCTCATGACCGGAGTGTCGTGATGCATGAACTTAGACAAAGAGGGAAGTAATGACAAATACCACGTTAAATTCTCAAAAAGATATCATGGAAAAAGATGGGCTAGTCCACTATTAGAGCTGGTGTGTGGTGAACAAATGTTTTACAGACACTCTTCCATCAAAGCACATCGAGCTGAGCTGCATGTACAGGAACAGCTGCAGCTCCTCTCACCTGTGGGTTCGATTTGGCCAGATTTTCAATCTTCAGCCAGGCCTCCTCCCTCTCTTTCGATTTAGCCTTTTCTCTGGAAAACAATGCAAATGACGACAAACAGCAAAGTTTCAGGTAACACTGGTGATCGGTGTATTCTAAATCTCATTATAAAAACTCGTGTTTTTTTTTTTTTTTTTATTTTAAATAAGGCCCTGATAAGAAAATTGTACAACACACACACACACACACACAAATGCAGTATATACAGGCAAAACACGAGCCCAAATTATCTGCCATGATGCAGAAACATTGAATTGCGCACAGCTAACCAAACGTACTGCTGGTGCTGATGCCAGAGCGCCTTTTGAAATATGTAGTTTCCCGTCACCCAGTGAAAATGCCAGGGCCCTTTTTCCACTTCATGCAAAGCCAGGGGTCACTCATTCTCACTGTGCACATCATACAGAGGGACAGTTGCAGTGTGCAGTCTGCACAGAGCCAGCTTACTTATTCTTCTCTGCCCTGTACTGTTGGGTACAATCATCAAACAGTTTCTGGTTCATCTCCATGAAGAGCTTCAGGGCATTATAGATCAGCCCGTGGATGGTCCTGTAGAAAAGACAAGTGAGCCGGTAATGCTGGTATCTTAGAACAAAACAAGGGACAGGAAAATGTAGGACTTTGTGGTTTGGTAATAAAATAGCTTTAGCTGATGACGCCCTGCGATTCCCTGCGTGTTCTTCATACTCATTCTATCTTGTTCCTTTGCAGTCCTATCAAATGACATGAGGCCGATCGTACTTGTTCCAGTGGGTCTTAGAGTTGCGGTACAGAGCCGGGAACATAATGGGGAGGATCTTGGCTGCGTTGTCGCTGATCAGGCTCATGATGTATTCGTTGTTCCAGTAATACAGGGCTCGCTCTGCAACCTGAAGGGGGTACTCCTCAGTTACCGTTTCCAGATTAGGCTACAGCAAATCCCCCAAACATCTAGTCAGATTAAGAAACAAGTCAATCAAGTAAACTTTAGGTCACCTGAAAGTGCGGACTTGAGACACATTTGGCCAGCTGGCGAAAAAGAGGCTCCATGACCTTCACAAACTCTGAGGGCTCGATAACATCCAAGATCTCTTCCAGCTCGTTGAGGAACATCACTTCCTTTGGGCTGTGGGTCTTTGGCCAGTACTTCAAAAGAGCCATGACAACCTACAAATCACCAACACTGATTAGCAGACGTGCAGGACTGCAGCTAGAAACAGAAATGGACGTGAGCGTTTCCAACACTCAAGTCAGTGGTTGACAAACAAGCCCTCATCTGACACACATATAAATACACCTAGAACAAAATCATTAGAATACATCTCCTATAATAATAACAACAACAACAACAACAACAACAATAATAATAATAATAAATAATAATTAATTGCTCACAGATGTGCTGAGCCCAGGCTGAAACCAGTGACCTTCTGATCACAGGCACAGAGGCTTAGCCCCCTGAGACACACACTCACAAAAAGGTGCTCACTGGGCAGCAGTTAAGAAGCACGGCCGTCAGATCATCTCAGGGACTATTGCTTCATTCAAGCTGAACATGCTAAAACCTCGATGAGCACTAAAAACTGAAACATACAAAGGAAGCTCTGAGAGAAGAGCAGGTAGCAGTGAACTTACTGGTTCAGTGAGTGTGCTGTCCTTCTCCAGGAATTGCACGACGCAGTACGCCAGCTGATAGGCGCGATGTCGACCGGGGTCAAGCCAAAGAGTCAAGTGACACAGAGAATCACACAGTCTGCCGAGGGCTTCTAACGCTACACAGAGATTACTAGGGATTTTTTCATTTATTAATTTTTTTTTAAAAGAACCCTGTTCACAGAAGCACCGTCAGAGAAACCTCACTGCTAGACTACAGACGGTGACTGGCAGAGCAACTCAATCGCCTGGGTATTTATATCAGGAACAGCTGCTGGTATGAACCCTGTGCAGAATGCGGATGTGTGGATGCAGGGCAGCAGTGAGGGTTATACACGGTTTATACATTACAATGCTGTATCACACCCTATAAGCAGGACCTCTATGTGAATACCACTTATGGGCGTCCCACTGCGGGGATACAATACACACAAGAAACTTGCAGTAATTATTAACAACAGCTAAAATGTAACAAATACAGCAATGGCGATTAAGTATAAGTATAAGGAAAAAAAACTTGAATCCCTAGAGATGCATTTTTCTCTAAAAAGAAAAAGAAAAACTAATTTTATCTTACGAATGAAAGCTCAAGCCGTCCCTAAAGGTTTTGACCGACTGCTGAGTCATTAATGACTAAGGCAAGTAGAACATACCTGCGGATGGTAGACACTGAGTGACTTGACTTTGTGCAACGGCAACAGGACTTTTAAGAGAAAAATCTTGTGCTCCTCTTTGAGTGGCAAGGCAAAGCCATTGATTATACTGCAAACGAGAGAAAAGAAATCATTTTGGTTCCCCTTAACAAGCCCCCACAGTTTTAACCTGTAACCTGGGGGGCTGGGGCATGTACACTAAGAAATTCACAAAAATAACCTTCAGACGCACAAAACACAAGCACGCAATTATAGATTAACGACAAAATAACCTTAAACATCCTTTGAAAGCACTAATTTATACTGTGCGAACAATGGAACCTCTGAGGTTCTGCCATGTCTGGAAATGAAGCCGCATCTGCAGTTAACATCGTAGGTAAGTAAGGCTGCATGAGGGCTGCATGAGGGCTGCATGACATCACATCGCAATTATATCGCGCATGTGCAATAATCAAGGCTTTAGTGACAGGCATAACGTCTGTCTGGACACCAGCTTTTCTGTACTATACGGATGTTTACTCATGCCCACAATTTGGGAAGCAGATTAGTAGTGCACCCAAAATGTTCACCATGGCGTATTATGACCCAAAAGTTAGCAGTGTGTATTAATCTGGTGTATCCTTACTTTTAATAAATGTGTCAGACTTTAACCTGGAAAAAGCGCCGCTAGCACCAAAAAGCCAGAGCCTGGACAAATGTTTATGCTCGTCATCTAAAGCCCTGGAGATGATTGTGCATGCCCCATATAACGTCGATGTGATATCATGCAGCCCTACAGGTGATACGGATCAAAGCACTTGTCAATTCTTCACCAGGTTATGGCTGCTCATCAGCCAGAGAGAGAAGACACACCTGCCCAGGATCTCCAATAACTCTGCGATTCCGTTATGGTGCTCCGTCTCGTAAATGAACCTACGAAAATGAAATTGAAAAATAAAGTTTTCCCCAAAGTGTCCAAAAAAAGAAAGAAGAGCAGTGAGCAAACGACGGTTATGGTTTCGAACCCGAGGCGGCGCGCAGAAACCGTAACCCTTCGCTCCATTATAAGAGGCTTCGGATAAAATTGTCAGATGTATGAATGAAATGAAGGGTAAAAAAAAAATGCACAGGTTCTAAAAACATGAAAGACTAAAAAGTTGTTTAAAAATATAATTACAAAAAAAAAAAAAAAAAAAGTTCCTGAGAAGTCTACAAGCAGTGTGCATGGCAAGGCTTGCCTGTAAAATATATTGTTGATCTGTTTCCTGATGTATGCACGCAGTCCCAGGAATTTGCCATAAATGCGATGCAGCGTGGTCTTTAGGAAGTCCCTCTCCCGGGGGTCCTCGCTGTCAAAGAGCTCCAACAGCTGTTTGGGGAGGTAAGAGAGAGAGTGGGGCGCTTGTTTCGGTGTATATCCTCACTACCAGACTGCTGACGCAGAGCTCGGGCCCTCCTACCTGCATGACAAACCTCTGGTCGATGTACTTCTTAGCTACGTTTGGCTGGAAGTCTGGGGACTCCAAGAATCTAAGGAAGAACTCATATACAAGCTGGGAAGAAGGGTACAAAAACGATAAATACTCATTCAAGATTCAAATACTGTTGCACTGTGTGTCATTAAGTCCTTGTTCAACTGCTCTGTGTGCCTTTAATTGCCCCTCGGGGACAAATAAAGTTATTTTGAATTTGAATTAAATACACGGGCTGAAATACAATCTATGTAGCACAGCCTTTGAGATCGTTATACTTATCACCACCATAATGCTGTGCGCATCTGACATCCACCTCCCTCCTATCGTAATTAAAAGCATATTAACATTCAACAGCGACCCAGATTATTGTTACGGTCAGTGATACCTGCAGGTGTGGCCAGGCGGCCTCGAGCGTCGGCTCATCCTCCTCTGGATCAAACTCCGCCCCCGTGGGATTGGATGATGGTGGCAGAGTCCTGAACATGTTCACGGCAAACTGATGTGGAAGGGGGGGACAGGGACAAGAAACAACAACAACAATAATGAGAGGCGACAGGGCGAAGTGACGCTCCGAACTATCAGCACTTTCACAGGAGGGCTCAGCTTTAAGCTTATGAAAACTTTCTAGATTTTACACTATTATGTTACAGTTATTAATATCAAATAATTAACTCCTAAAACCTTTTATATGAATATCAAATTTTCTAACTGAAAAACATAAAATTCTCTGCCCACCTTGGAAGACGGCATTTAATAAAATAATAAAATTAAATAAACTGATTTTGAATTCATATGCAATAGATCAGGGTTATTCAAATCACGGTCCTCAAGGTCCGAGCCCTGCTGATTTTCCAGCCTTCCTTTACCTGTGAGCCAGGTGTGAAGCCTGTGGCCAATCAGAATCAGTAATTATTTAACTAACTACCTGGGAGAACTGAAAACAAGGCCTGGATTTGGAATTGAGGTCCAGATTTGAAGAGCCCTGCAATAGATGTTTTCCCGTTTGCCGCATAGAGAATGATTACAAAAATAAAGCAACGTCAGACAAATCATGAGAAAGAATTAATTGCTCACTTAGCAGACAAACTATAAAAACTGTTCCCCTTGGGCACACGAGTACATTGGTCTCCAAAGCCCAAAGCAAAGGACTCCAAGGTGTATTTATGCAGAGTGAAGGGGACATGAAAGCCGCACCAGGCTTATTCTCATGCTGATTTCAACAGATCAAAGTAGATCCCGTGGTCTAGGTGGGTGGGGGACAAAAAATAGCACGTGGACATTCAGCAGTGACAGCAATGTCATGAACGCACTACACAGCCTTGTCACCCAATTGGTTTGGTTTCACTAATGGGTCCCAAAGGTAAACCAAAACCAAACCAAAACCAAACCAAACCAAACCACCAAAAACAAATAAAAACTAACAAGAGATTAATTTAGCCACTGCTGAGCGCTGCCGCAGTCAGCCAAGGCACCCTGGACTGGCTCACCATGTGCACCACCTCGGGGTAGATGGGCTCCGTGATGACGTTGCGGTTGTGCGTGATGTACTCCACCATCTCGCTGAGCGCCGCCCTCTTCACCTCCTTCCATTTCAGGTCGCTCAGGGGGTCCGATACGAAGTCGAACAGCACGCAGCACTGCCTCAGCTTCTGCACAAAGAGCTTCTCCTGCTCCGCCGGGGAGACATCTGCAGGAAGAGGGGCACCAGTCACCTCACACTTTGGCTATTATGCAGGTCATGGCCGGGCTATGGAAGGAAAGGGAGAGGGGGCACGGCTCTGGGCTTGGGAGTCCTCATGCTGTTGATAGTGATTCATACATGCAAGTAAATTTTAATTCAGGTTGAAGAAAAGCCAGCGGGGTTTTGGGGAGATGAAAGGCCCAGCGTCACAGCCACCTGTCGCTGAATGACACCAACCAGACACCAGAGGGCAGCAGATGGCCCACAAAGTGACACTCTTACACGTTTTAATTGCAAAATCAAACACACTGAGAATTGTGTAACTGGACCTGCATCACTGGTCACAAACTGTTAACGGAGGCTTCTTGAGAAACCAAAGGAATATCAAGCAGTATGAAGAATGCACCATTATAAACTGGGCTGAACGATTTATTGATTTCAAATCAAAATCGCGATTTCAAACAACACAATTAGCAAATCGCAAAGGTTGCGGTTTAAGATATACACAACACAGTACTTCTGCCCCAGGGTTTAAAACCGTTGTGAGAACAGTTTTACAAATTCATGCCATCCTCCTTGTGTGACAGTCAATCTCACCAATCAGAAGTGCTATGCTCCTCACATGCCAGTCATGCGCACCAATCAGAAGTGCTATGCTCCTCACATGCCAGTCATGCTCACCAATCAGATGTGGTCCAAGGTGACTGTGTATACACCCACAAACACGCACATAATACGTTACACATTTGCGGTGCGAAAAAATTCCACTGCTGAGCTGTAAGTGAATTATCTACCTATTTCATGGTGAATTTACAGGAAGGTCCTCAACAGTTACGCCTGTTGTCTTTGCTTAATGGAATTGTTTCATTTTTACTACTATAACTTTAACTGTCAGTTTAACTGTTTAGCTGTTTTTGATTGGTTCTGCTAATTTAACTCTCATGTATGTGGGACTTGCAGGAAACACTATTTCATAAAAAAGCAGTTGAGGACTGTCTGGAGACACACCACTTAAAATGTGCATGTTAACATGCAATCACTTTACCACGTTTAGGTCGCCTGACCGTAAAACAGCAATTTTAGTATGAAGCATAATCAGTGTCCACATATGACATGATGACAATGTACACATTTAGTTTGTTTAGAAACAGTTCTTGGTATTCAGGAATCAGGTATTCAATAAAGATTCGCACAGTTAAGCTTACTTGTGGCTTGGTTTTTAAATGCGTGTATACCGGTCCACTAAAGACCAGAGGCATATACTCAATGCTTAAAAAAGGTAACAGATACACGTTGGAAGCAATTCATACGGGTATCTAAGTTCTCATCCTTGCATTAGAATATAGACCAGATAATATTTTGAAGGTACCTCATGTGGTTATGCTGCACCAGGTTTTAATTCTATTACACACTGAATACTGAACTGAAGCTTGACTTTTCAAAAACATCACAAATCAAATCGCAATATCGGTCAGAAAACAATTGTGATTAGATATTTTCCACAAATCGTTCAGCCCTAATTATATAATCATTGATAAATGCATTGATCAGAGTTCTAGAGGCAGAGGCAGCAGGCGCTGAATGTAAAAAGGCAAGAGGAACTCAAGTTGAAACATCTGTAAGCATTTCAGAAACTATTAAGAGAAGTGCCGTGGTTAAGGACAAGGACTTATAACGCAAACACTGCTGGTCCTCCTATGAGCAGGATGTATAACATGAATGCACTAATCTATATAAACAGGTTAGGAACTGCTAAGGAATCTATAGTTGCATATCTACTTTGAGGTGGACAATGAGTATTACATCATAATGCACAAGACGAATAAGAACAACAGTCAGGCTTTTTTCCACTTGAAAGATGTAGAACGTCACAGATGCCCCCGGCAAACTCAGTGTGCGCCTAGCTCACTGATTGCCCGTTGTAAGTCTGTTGGTGTGCTCATCAGCTACAGTCAGATGATGCTCTTAAATGCCTTAATAAAAGAACTCAAAATTAAAATTCTCAAACTTGGAGGAGTTGCTAAGAGTACCTGCCGACAACACACAAACACCCTGATTTACAGTACAACAGTTGCATGAGGCCAAAGCAGAGGAATTCTGGAAGGATGTGGACGCCTGATTGCACTGGCCAGCCAACGTTCAGTGACTGTACCGGACAAGATGACCTCAGCAGGAGATTAAGCAGCAGAGGGGCACAGAAAGTAGCTGTGCTGCTTAATGACTTGACTACATGCGGACACACTGGCGGAACGGCATCACGATGCACCATACAGCCCAGACAGGGAGGACCACTGCTTTCATACAAAGCTTATACTGACACTGCAATAAACCATTAGCCAACTAAACGAATAAAATTGTCCTAAATACTTAAAAATATCACGTCATAAAAGCAATTCTGCTGTGATACACAATGACAATCAAGTGCTTCAATTGCTTGATTTGAAATACACACCATTAAACAGAAAATGAGAGCTGATTTACTGACTGATCCAGGTCGAAAACCAAAAGACAGTAGAATCAGAATCTCAGAAACTCCAGTCCTTACACTGAGTCCATGTTCAGGGAGAGCTACACAATCAGCAAAGGATCAGCACACAGAAAGGCGGGCGCTCTGCAGAGCACTCATCGCTACTGAGGCATCCCGTTCATGCTCACTGCTCTGCCGTGCGAAGCTGCTGAGCTCAGGTGTCCAGAAGCCGCGCCTGCAAACACACTTAGACACCAGGTTCACTTCCCATTCACTCTGCTGTCCAGCTGCAGACGTGAGCAGAGAGCATCCAGCACACAGCATAATGCAGCCCCCAGAGGCTGCTGCGTGATGTCGGGAGCTGGGGGTGGGTGCTCAGTCCAGCCCACAGGGCACTTAGGGCACAGCTGGGACCCTTCTGAAGTTTTCTAAGGAAAGACTCAGGGCTCTTCTCAGGGGAGACCCGGGGCCCATTCTGGACCCTTCTCAGGGGAGACCCGGCGCCCTTCTCAGGGGAGACCCTGGGCCCATTCTGGACCCTTCTCAGGGCAGACCTGGGGCCCTTCTGGACCTTTCTCAGGGCTGACTCGGGGCCCTTCTCAGAGCAAGCCCGGGACCATTCTGGACCCTTCTCAGGGGATACCCGGGGCCCATTCTGGACCCTTCTCAGGGGAGACCCGGGGCCCATTCTGGACCCTTCTCAGGGGAGACCCGGGGCCCATTCTGGACCCTTCTCA
>JAODKC010000043.1:573124-593124 GCA_026777985.1 Mormyrops attenuatus
CCTGTTCCTGGTATTTACCTGAGAAATGGTGTGGCTCATCAGAAGCCAGGTAGGATAGAAAACCTTCTGGACAGTAGAGTTGGAGACCCCTGCTCTACATATATATTGGAAACGAATGTGCGAGAAAGAACATGCTTCGGCCTGCACCACAAGCTTCTCGAATACCTTTGAAGAGAGGCAGCTTCTGCAGTTCACGGTTGTTGCTCAGGGTGAACCTGGATGAGCCAGGCCTCTTGTCCTTCCTGACGGAAGAATGCGAGCTGGACTGCTTGCCCTTTATCAACTGCGTGGTGGGTGGGAGGTGACTGCTGTTCTTCTGCCTCCAGCTCTGGAGGCAATAAGAGATGTGGATTAAAGTTAGGCTACCTCTAATGCAAGGTTATGGGCCAAATGCAGACAGTGTGCAGTGCAACAGAAGACCTCAGTCAGCATTTGTGTTAGGAGATTTAAATGCACCAGCTCCCAGCGGGAACAACGGCGGCCTAATTTTTGAATGAGTAGAGCACAGATTCTCCCTGCCCAATAACCTGAGTTGTCATATAGACACAGAACCTTTAAACGTAACAATTTTAACCAAATTCATTTAATCAATCAATACCACAAATTCCCAAATTAACCAATAAAGCACAGTTTCTCTCACACGCGCACACACAGTGAGCAGCTTATAAAAGGTCAATTCACCTTATTTTTGTACAGTGGGAGGAAATCAGAGTACCCTCAGGAAACCCCCATGACAGGATAAGGATGGGCAAACTCACACACCTGAACCTCCCAAACTAGGAGGGATGGGGTGGCAGTGCTACCATACCTGACCAAAAGTATGTGGACGCCTTAACATCACACCTGTGTGCTTGCTAAACATCCCATTCCAAAACCATGTGTACTACTGGTTGGTCCCTCCACTCTTCTGAGAAGGTTTTCCACTACATTTTGGAGCATGGCTGTAGGAATTCAGCCATGAGGGCATTAGTGAGGTTGGGCACTGATGTCAGCTGCAGTCAACATTCCATTTCATCCCAACAATGTTCATTGGGAATGAGGTTAGTGATCAGTGCAGGTCAGCCAAGCTTTTCCACACCAGCCTTGGAAAACCATTGATTTATGGACGGGGCACCGTGGCACAGTCATGCTGCAAAAGGAAAGGGCCTTCCCCAATCTGCTGGCAAAGTTAGAAGCGCATAATAGTCTAAAATGTCTTTATATGCTGATGAATTAAAATTACCCTTCACTGGAACGAAGGGGCCTAGATCAAACTGTGAAAAACAGCCTCAAAACACTCAGATAGACAGGTTCTCCTGCCATCTGCCAAACCCAAATTCATCTGTCAGACTTCGAGAGAGTGAAGCGTGATTCATCTTTCCACTGCTCCACAGTCCAATGTGACATGTTTACACCAGTTGAGCTGATGCTTGACGTCGTGCACAGCAACATGGCCAAGGCAACTCAGACCATAAAGCTGCCGACAGACAGCTCTCGCACCGCCACTGCTTCCCAAGTCAGTCTGAATCTGCAGCAAGTGTCTCCACCGAGGAAAAGCGATTTTCATACGCTTCAGCACTTGGTGCTCTGTGGTCACCTGGTGCGGCCTGCCTCTCCATGGCAGCGCTGTGGGCGCTCCGAGACACACTTTATAATAACAGTACTAAGAGTTAACCTTGACAGCAGTTTGACAAACTGATTTATTGCAGCGGTGCCATCCTATGATGGCGCCATGTTTGAAGTCACTGAGCTCTACAGTAAAACACATTATACTACAGATGTCTTCGGAGGTTGCATGGCAGTCCCTTTAATTTTATTCACATATTTGCAAATGGGTGCGGCTTACGTAGTTGAATGCAATAATTGGAAGAGGTGTCCACATGTTTATAGCCAGGTAGTGTGCCGGCTGCGCCATGGTGACTGTGTGTGCCCTCTGACAGAATGCTCTCCTGACTCTTGCTGTATGTTGCCTGGCAAAGACTGTCGCCACATATCCAGAACTGGATAAGTGGTTAGAAGATGAATGAACTGGCTCTTATCACAAGCTGAACTCTTGTGAATTAGGCAAAAGGGAAACAAAAAGAAAAATCACAAAGGGGCTTGTTAGAGCAGGAGCTGATTTAACGTGAGGCTCAATATCGTTTAAACTATTGCAAATAAAAATAATGACTGCTGTAAAAATGGAATCACGACAGACTTTTCACTAAAGAGACCATGATTGTAAATGTTCTTCCAGAAGTTAATGTGTCTATAAACCACAGTAGCTAATTTGTCCAACTCCAAATATTGTTCACTAGATCCTCTGTGGGAAGCACTTCATGTTAAACTGCAATAAGTCTGACAAAGCTTGTTAATGATGCAACTACAAACGACTTTCACTGAATATACAGTCTTAGATGAAGGCCAAGGTAGCACTTTGGATTAAATCACTGCAGTACACACTTATACTATTATACTAATAATTATGCAAATCATGAACATCCTGTGATTTGTTAAGGACAAATGTTCATGGTTTGCAGGGAATACGAAATACAACATGGGTCTTGGCTCAGGTCACAATGAAGAGTCATGTTTTCAGTATTCATGTCTTTCCACCACAATGGACATTTTTGGACCAAATGATCCAAGAGTCTCTCTGTGGCTGCCATAATAATATATCTTCATATACAAGTGCATTATATTAAATCATCAAAACAAACTTATCCCAAAAAATCTGAGACAGCTGTCCACACTCAATGATTTACACTCAATGGGCAGTGGTGGCTTAAGGATTAGGGATGTGCACTTGTAATTGAAAGATTTCAGGTTCGAATCCCCAAACAGCAGGGCACCACTGAGGTACCCTGAGCAAGGTACTGCCCCCAAGCACTGCCCCCAGGCACTGAATTAGCTGCCCCCTGCTATGTCACAAAAATCTCAAGCAGGGGGGGAAGAACATAACACAGGCTAACACATTCAAAACTGAGACTGCCAACACCGGGAGAAGCCTCTGGCTGCAACCTGCGGGACGGCAGGGTTGGACATCCAGCCCTTTCGTAACGTGAAAAGCCAGGTCTATGTCCGCCATGTCTTCTGTTGGAAGCAGAAGCGCGAGCCAAAGCAAACTTGCCGCTGTTTAAGTCTGCAAACCCAGGTACATAAAAACCACGACTGTATGTGACACAAGTGCACCAGCATCCACAAGCGGAAAATCGCTCTCGCAAGAGTGTATTTCTGCGCCGCAAATGAGGATGATAATAATAAAGAACTATGTTACTGGTTCACTATGCTGTACTTTCCAATAATCATTTTAGTGTACTCTTTTCATATAATAAAAAGGAAAAAGTTTACCGTAAAACAATATGCCGTGTTACATACTGTGTGCAAGTACACTCCATGGTTCGAATCACAGGGAGCTCGGCTAACATAACCCCTAACCCAGCGGTGAGCAAAGGGCCAGTATGTATGCCGGTTTTCACTGCAACTCATAATTAGATTACTAATTAGAGGACTGATTGGCTGAAGAGTCCTCACACCTGCGTTTGAACAGCTGACATAAAGGTTACCCCAAAAACCAGCACACACACTCAACCTTTGTGGTAAGACTGGCCACCCCTGACCTAACCCTAACCATAATTAACCAAACAATATACAAGAATTTTGGCATTTTGGGCGCTGCAAAATGGTTCTTGAACAAACGGTATGATTGACAGGCTCGTGAGGTGACATACAGTAGGCCAGGTTGGATATCCACCTCTGCCTGCCCGCAGATCGCAGCCAGACTTGCACATTGGCAGAATATGAACCTGGCCATTTGCAAGTATGGCTAACATACTCTTTTGAACAAGAAGCAGAGTTGAACTAATATTGTCTGAACAGTATTAATACCAATCTGCAGAGAACAGCAGCACTTACGGAGCCAGGATACAGAAATATTTTAATGAAGGACCATTCATTCTCCATGATTTCTGACCCGTGGAAAGGCCCAGTGATCCCACAGAAACCAGCCCGCTACAAACACCATACAGTAATTCTAATTTGACAGTAGTGCCCCATTAATATCTAGACCAAGTGGTTCTGAATTAAGGACTTTGTAACCCCAGTGATTAGTTGTGTCAAAGCACAAAGACAAACACAAGCCGCTTCATTAAACAGCCATCTGTGTGACTGAGGACGAAGCGAAAACTACTTTGATGAAGAGCAACAACGTGGCAAAAACAGGGGAGCAAAGTATTGTGGAGGAACATCAAAGCTAACACACGTGGAGGGAATATAACGTAAATGTAACAAAGACGGACACAGAAGCAAAGAGTGCTCTAGCAGAAAGGCATTCATACATTAAACAGGCAAAAGTAAGGAACATTAAGCAGGGGTGGTTCTAGGGTGAGAAGATGCCATACTTTAGCCTAGAAACAGTGTCTGTCCTTGTGGTCTTAAGGTGCCCTGCATTAACACTACAATTCAAACAAGGAAATTAAATGTGGCTTGTTTAGGCATTTCACTTAAGTGTATCACGTGGATACCCAAAGCCGTAACAGGCACTTTCCTAGAACATCATACAGCTCTCTAAACATCCTCTGCCGCATTTACAAATTAGCCAAACTTCATTTTATTTTTTTTATTTAACCTTTATTTAACCAGGTTTGTCCCATTGAGATCACAGATCTCTTTTGCAAGGGAGACCTGGCCGAGGTAGCAGCAACACAGTCTCAGTACAAAGTCTTACATAAAATTACATAAAAACATATTTAAACCATGCATTTGCATACAGACAACCTAGACTCCAGAGTCTTTACCAAAGCCATTTACCTCGTTCTCTGTTTCTTGTGCATCTTTGTTTCCAGTTTTGGCCACTTTTCCTGATTTTGTAGTTTCCTGAAACAAATGGTTTCTGTAAGACGTCAAAGTCAGAATTAAGGTACGGACATTAAATCAAGCCACTGATTCTGGGACCGAGTTCGCGTGCGGAGTGTCTCAAAACGTAGCTTTTCTAATTTTAGCGATTTTGTATTACATTGCTTTCGATGTGAATGGATACTATCACCCCCCCCCCATAAATAAATAAATTAAATAAGTAAATTAATTACTTAATTAACAGCTCATCCACTACATGTATATCTGTATTATAAACCATTAGCTACGTAATCCACCAAACCTGATTTATTCGTGCTTTAAATGATCATTACCATAATGTTTCTTCTCATCTCAAACTTGGAGGGTACGATACAAAAAACCAACATAAGCCTGTTCGTTAGCTAGATGGCTATATATGTGGAAAACTGCACATTCTGGAAAGTCCCATTATTGCACCAAAAAGTTAACGCACAAAAAAATTCACATCCGCGAAAAGGAACAGATGTCCTTTTAACAATATAAAGACCTATGTACTGCAGACTAACTCACCTGGTGATCTTTGCCCATTCTGCTATAGCTACAGAGGATCTAGCACAAAACGAACTAGCCAGTAGTTGGCTAACTAGTTACCGCAATCAAGTTTACCGTAAACCTTTACGAGCGTAAATATTTCTAAACTTTCAGAGTGATATCACGCTATACATTTACACCCCCTATAAACTCAGAGCTAAACATCATAATTAAAAAAGAAGCACATTATCACTGTGAGGTTACCGGTTACTTGCTACCACAGACATGCCCGCAGAGTCGTCTAACGTTAGGCCTCATTCATCCATTCGCTCCCTTTACCATGTAAGCATTCCGCTCCATATGTGAAAGAAATGTTTAACAAAAAAACAATAAAATCACATAAACATCCAACCAACCTTCTCCTTTTTCGTTTTATTCGGCATTGCGGATTTTAAAACCGTCTCTCTCGCCCCCGTCAATCCTCTCTCCAGTCCGCGGTACTAGTCACCGACTGCAGCGGTTCGTCTTTTTCTCCGGCCCAGTTGATTGGCTGCTGTCGGTCAGGTGACCGAACCTGTAGCGGGCACGCTGACAGGAGAGCGCGCTGGAAGACCCGAGCTGCCGCCGCCGGCCGCCGACCTGCCTCCACCGGCCGCGGTAGATACTTGGTAGCCAGCCTGGTTTCGCCAACTCGCGACTTTCCGTGCATGGGTGTCCTGCTGTAGGATAACTTCCATTGTGAAATTATCACGATTAGTTGAAAAAAACTAACTTTACGGTATCATAACACTACGAAGTTATAAACAAACGATGTAATAGTCTCGTAAACTTAAATATGAACGCAGTGATGCATGGATTTTCAGTGCGTATAACTACCATGCCTGTTAATCATAAGGTAAAATGTGCCATGGAGCGTTTAAAATTTACATCTATGGGTGAAAACGTGAGCGAACTGCAGGTTAATGGCTTTACGCACAAAGTACAGTTACATATTGCTATTAGCGAGAGAAAACTAGTGTACCGGTTATATTTTATAGCCAGTGTTGCATTGAAGCAAATATTTTATCCCTTTAGTTGAAACAGACCAATGTTGCGTTGGGGACGGCGGTAAAAAGAACTGGCTTAGCTTTCGCTATTCGCTACGCAGCACTGCCACCTGGTGGCATATTGATGCTACATTTCTAACGGCGCCCCAAAACCCCAACTTGCACAAAAATGTAAGTCTCTGCCGGTTCCAGGGATATGGTCAGGATTCCTGCCACGCGGAATATGATAGGGGGGGTACAGAAGACTGTTGGATGGACGGAAAGTCTCCCCTATTACATGCATTGTAATGAGCAAGACTTACTAGGCTAAGGTCATAGACTAACAATCAAAACATGTATTTTAATAGATCTTCCAAGTTGTGTCATAACTTTAAAGCAAAGCATCTTGACAGGTGCAGAGCCAATGCATGCAGTTAGGATGTACCATTCAAAAAAAAGAAGATATTTTGTGCCTTCTAAAAGTAGTTTCAGCACACATATTTGCTGATTTAGATAACTTATGTTGGGTAATGCTGGGATTACTGACGTCGATAGTATCCATTAGGAAGAATGTTAACTGCTTTTCTCACTTTTATATGCAACCGCTTTGTAAATGAATATCTAGAAGCTCATTCTGGGGAGGATTATGTTTTTTTGCACTGGAGCCTCGATGGAATTCCCTTTTGGTCACCTTTGGTCCAATTCACTGTTTTGTTGGCGTCTACTTCACAGAAAGAAAAAGCAGTGACTGTTTTGTGAAAGGGACCTTGCATTATTTATTTTAGATTTTACAGTATTTTAAACAAAAAAAAAAAAAACTCATAACACAAACTGGCAGAAAATGTTTTCAATGCAAATGCAATCTGAACTTCTGACCAGTCCATTTCCATAGTTTGCTGTATATTTTTCTTTGTGCAGTATGTTTTGTATGCAGGTAAGTTCAATAAATGCTTTGTGGCTTTTTTCCCCTCAATGCAGCTATGAACACATGCTTCTAACTACTATGTTGGAAGATCGGCAACCCAGAAATTTCACTTATGCTTAACATCACAGTAACAAACTCGCTGTCAAACCAGTAATTTCTTTGTGGAATGAAAGTTTCACTTTGACTGTGTTTATACTGGGCAGATAAAGTGTGGAGGATTTGTTGATGGGCAAAAGAAAAAAAAAAATAAAAAATAGTACCATTCATTTTAGTTCAAAATTGTTAAAGAAAAAAACTCCACACATTCCTTTAAATATCCAGTAGTGAAAGTTTAATGGATACCACAGTGGGGATTCAATACTGTATTCTCCAAGTGCTTGTCCAACTCGCTCAAATAATGGCAGACTTTCAAATTCTGGAATTTTTTGTTCTGGTACAACCATTTCAAATCTCTGAACTGCCATTTTACAATGCATTCATAGCACACAGGAAACCATACTGGAATGTCAATAAATAGAAAGTGTCAAGAACTAGACAGAAACAAGGGCAGTCAGGTGAGACGTCCTCCCACCCATGGCACTGCCAGAGATCCAAGATGTACAGGGCACAAAAGGAAGCATTCTCAGAGAATGTGCAATGCAACAGCCAATCTAACTATTTACAGTTCTACTGCAAACTTGGTCTTTTACTGTAGCTCTAATCTACTTCCTCCATCCTGGAGGTATCATCTTCTCCTTCCAGTGGGGGCATGTCTTCAATAGGAGCAGAACTGCTTTCCTCAGTGGTCAGATCATCCTCATCAATTCCTGCAGAGGGCACATGGTCCATCTTGTGTCAAACCAATACAGCTGCATTTAATGTGTGCCTTTAAGTGATGGAAAAAATAAAAAACAAGCATTCTAGGCACATTCAGTTTGTCCTTTCATTGATAGAACATCGGAAGATAATACTAACAAAATGAGGCAATTAAGTGAGGATACAAAATTGCTCATTTAGGCCATTCACTACACAGTGCAGTACAGGTACATATCTATGGGAATTTTCTTTCACTCACCCAACCCCAGCTTGATCATCCTATAGATGCGGTTGGAGTGAGTCTGAGGGTCATCCAATGTGAAGCCAGAAGACAGCAACGCAGTCTCGAACAGCAGAATGACCAGATCCTTCACAGATTTGTCATTCTTGTCGGCCTCCGCCTTCTGTCTGAGGGTCTCAATAATTGGATGGTCGGGATTTATTTCCAGGTGCTTCTTAGCAGCCATGTAGCCCATGGTGGAGTTGTCTCTCAGTGCCTGTGCCTTCATGATCCTCTCCATGTTGGCAGTCCAGCCATATGTGCTGGTTACAATGCAGCAAGGAGAGGAGACCAGCCTATTGGACACTGTAACCTGTTCAGGAATATTGAAATGAACTCATTTAAAGTCGAAGGTGTTCACAAGGCTTTCCGTTTCAATACATTTCACATTTAGATATTCAAGCACAAGATGTCTTCGCTCACCTTTTCCACTTTCTTCTCCAAAATGTCCTTCATGATCTTGCAGAGGTTCTCAAATTTGCTCTTGAGTTCTTCCTGTTTCTTCTTCTCCTCCTCATCCTCAGGAAGTTCCAAACCCTCTTTTGTGACTGACACCAGGTTCTTGCCCTCAAACTCCTTCAGCTGCTGAACACAGTATTCATCAATGGGCTCGATCATGTAGATCACCTCAAGACCTGCCTTGCGTAGGCGTTCCACAAAAGCAGAGTTGGCCACCTGATCCTTTGTTTCTCCTAAGGAAAAATTTTGATTATGGTTTGGCTTAGATTTTCAAAAATCAGACGACGTTTACATTTATTAGCAGACGCATTTATCCAAAGCAACAAATATTTCAGAAAAAGCAGGGTCAGACCGGCCCCTTTTGCTTCAGGAACTAACTGAAATCACTTCTCCAAGTAGGGATTCAAGCCAGCAACCTTCTTCACAGGCACAACGTGCAAACTCACTCAGCAACACCGCCTCGTCCCCAAGTAAAACCATGTAGGGTTTTGTGTTGTTGGAAATCGACTGCTCCTTGAACTGCACATTTCAAGCAGTAGCTCACCAGTAATGTAGTAGATGTGCTTCTGGTTGTCCTTCATCCGAGTGACGTAGTCCTTGAGGGAGACCATCTCATCCCCTGATGCTGAGGTATAGTACCTTAAGAGCTCAGAGAGTTTCTTGCGATTTTGAGAGTCTTCGTGTATGCCAAGCTAAGAGAGACAAAAAAATTTTGCCAATTTAATTCCTAGTGGGACCAAACAGCAGTTTAAAATTAAATTCAGAAAATCCAGTGATACAGTCATGACACCTAGCTACATCACAGCTGCTGAAATAGCAACATCATTAAAACTATACACCAATTGTGTTTGTGAAGATATGCAGGCTCAAAGCTGCAGAGGTTCTCTCACAAGCAGGTTTTGCTAACCAGTCAGTTGACAAACAAACCTCACCCTTTTTCAGACTGTATGGCAATTAATTGCATAAACTTTTACATTGAATGATAACCACCTCACTGAACCAGATTGCAGATGCAGTTCAGTTTACTCTGACAAATAAATAAGGGCAGTCCCCTGGAGATATTAAGGAGTTCACTTGTCCCTCTACATGTGCGTCTTCTCTACACTTACATCCCACATGTGCATGCCCAACTCACAGTCTGGAACTCGGAAATAGAGCATTTCACTGCACATTGTACTGAGCATAAGCGTAAGGCAAAACTGCAGAACTCGAGACTGGATGGGCTCCAACTGTAAATGAACAGTCAAAACCAATATAAAGTATTTCATTAAGCACTGCGAGCAAATAATTTAGATTGATTTAACACAAAAAACTGAAAACACCATCTGGATCTGGTTTGCAGGTCAAGGGCCTGACCTTGATGTTCTTGGAGAACTGCTCATAATATTTCTTGTAGTTGTCCTTGTCCTCAGACAGCTCAGTGAAGAGCTCCAGGCACTTCTTCACCAGGTTCTTGCGGATCACCTTCAGGATCTTACTCTGCTGCAGCATCTCTCTGGAGATGTTCAGAGGGAGGTCCTCAGAGTCCACAACACCTTTGATGAAATCTGTACAGGAAAAACAAAATAAGTTTTAGTCTACAAGCACCTTCAAGAGATGAGCCTTTTTTGTACACGACTGCAGATGAACATTCAACTCACTGAGATACTCTGGGATGAGCTCCTCACAGTTGTCCATGATGAAGACTCTGCGCACATATAGCTTGATGTTATTTTTCTTCTTCTTGTTTTCAAAAAGGTCAAAAGGGGCTCTTCTTGGAACAAAGAGCAGAGCCCTGAACTCAAGCTGACCCTCTACGGAGAAGTGCTACAGTAAAAGTAGAACACCGTTCTAAGTATCAGAAGACACCTTCCTAATGAGCTTGGCAAACATTGTTATTTTTACAATACTATTTTGACATATTTTCAAGTGACGCCAATATTGTTCAATTCTTGACCAGCCCCAGCACATGCCATGTCTTCAAGTGGCATCTTTTATGGCCTGAGAAGCATCTGTATTGCTTTAAAAGTATCCTCTAAAGTTTATGGTTTCCTGTAACCCTTCCATCCATTTATAGAATTTAATTTTTTTCTACACAAATAAACCTGTACACCAACCTTCACAGCCAGGTGGTCCTCCCAGTCATTGGTCAAGCTCTTGTAAAACTCCCCATACTCCTCATTGCTGATATCATCTGGATTGCGGGTCCAGAGGGGCTTAGTTTTGTTGAGCTCCTCTTGGTCAATGTACTTCTCCTTGATTTTCTTCTTTTTCTTCTTATCAGAGCTCTTCTCCTGCTCTTCATCCTCATCAGAGCCCACATCTTCAATTTCAGGCTTGTCCTCATCACTTTTCTTGTCTTCCTCCCCTTTTTCCTCCTCTTTCTCTTCTTCATCATCACTGACCTCTTTGTCACGCTCTTTCTCCACCTGCATAGATCAAAATGGAATTAGGTCAGACAGGTACAAGGCAGAATTCACTTTTCATGGACATACAGTTATTCGCTCTTCATTGTGCTTCTCAATGTCAGCTTCCACAAGCAATTATGGAACCACTTACAAAAAGTGTGATGGGGTAGCCGATGAACTGAGAATGTTTCTTCACAATCTCTTTCACCCTTCGTTCTTCAAGATATTCTGTCTGGTCCTCCTTCAAATGTAGGACCACCTTTGTTCCACGGCCCAGAGGTTCAGCTAATAGGAGAAGGGACAGTGAGGTTGTGTCCACCACACATCTTGTATACCTAATCAGTTAGATGTAAAACACCCTTACATGTATCCACTTTGACAGTGAAAGACCCTCCAGCAGATGACTCCCATGCATACTGCTCATCATCATTGTGCTTGGTGATGACAGTCACCTTCTCAGCCACCAGGTAGGCCGAGTAGAAGCCCACACCAAACTGTCCAATCATGGAAATATCAGCACCAGCTTGCAGGGCTTCCATGAAGGCTTTGGTCCCAGACTTGGCAATAGTGCCCAAGTTGTTGATGAGGTCGGCCTTTGTCATCCCAATGCCAGTGTCAATTATGGTCAGGGTACGTTCTTCTTTGTTCGGAATGACGTTAATTTTCAATTCTTTTCCAGAATCCAACTTAGAAGGCTCTGTGAGGCTCTCATATCGGATTTTGTCCAGAGCCTAACATTCAGAAAAATGTTTACGGTTTAGTCCAGAGTAACTGCTGTTCAGTTGGTGAAACACATAATACTGCAGAAGTGCAACAACTAATAGGAGCAACAAAGCAAATGCATCACGGAAAAACTATCATAGTGTGTTTGGAACTTTAATATTTTATTTCCCCATGCCCCCCATTACACGAGGTCTACTGTCCCCTTTCTCTTTAGTTGAGGAGGAGTGAGGATCATAGACACTGCAGATTACAATGTTATTTTTGCCACAACCTTATACTTTTTTGCCTTGTTGCACAGCACAAACTTTGCAGCTAGAACAGAAACACTCACATCTGATGAGTTAGAGATAAGCTCTCTAAGAAAGATCTCCTTATTGGAATAGAAGGTGTTGATGATGAGAGACATCAGCTGGGCAATCTCTGCCTGAAAGGCAAAGGTCTCCACCTCCTCCTCCATGGGCTGGTCATGTGCTTCAGGCATCTGCACATGCAGAAAACAGAGACACCAGCTAACCATCTGGACACTAGAGTGGATTCATTTTTGCCTTTGCGGTCTGAATTCACCAGTAAAATACAGCATCCTTACATTAAGCTCTGCAAAAGCCTTCACCATCCAAGTGACATACTGCAGATGTAGAGGAAAGTTTGAGATATGCCTGACCTGGAGATATTTTAAAAAGCACAGTGCACACATACTTATCTCGCTAACTCAGTGACTCAAGGTGGATCAGTACAACCTCACCTTCTAGAGAAGCAAACACATTAAACCCATACATCACAAATGTGCATTTATCCCAGCTTGACATTAACCTTCCTTAATTTTATCATTCAAACATACATTGTTAGAAGTACAATGATCCCCCCCCCCCCCGCTTTGAATTTGCCTGCATAACCTTGTAAAAAGGTCACATCTTTGTCTCTACACAAGATCCCCAAATGTCCATTCTCTTTTTAAAAGTTAACAGTACTAAAAATAAAAAAACCCACAAAAACTAGAAACATTTATTTTCATTGATCACACTATTGTGACAGGACTTATCGAAGGCTGTTGCTACATTTCTGCATTAGCATGAGTGCTGAATACAGGATTTGGTGTCAAGGGACATTACTGTTAATCGTTATTGTAAATGAACATTAGCCCACTTCTGAATGCCAATAAGTAAGCCTTAGTAGGTTTTTGTGATTAAGTCAACCTGAATTAGGCATCAACAAGATAATACTGCCAGAAAACTGCAGTGATTTCATATCAGTTGCTATATTAATCATAACGTGGCTGCATGGATTATTCTGGAATCCCGTGTACGCCAAACCTCAAACAACTGAGACTGCGTAAGCCGTGCGCCACCCTCCGAAGAAGGTTGAGAACAACTACCTTCTAGAAGCTACTGGATAGTAATCACTCTATTGATAATCAGGAACCATTCTTAAATTATTACAAAAAAGCTCGATCTAGGCATTGGACGATCTAAAATATGGATAATTATTTATCGTACGCTCGAGAGGGGCGAAACCTGCTATTTGACCAGCAAACAAATGACCCTTTCACTACCGGATGCTTAGCTAAATATCTTACCGGTTTAATCTATTAACATACGGAAGGTACATTAGCCCC
The DNA here is from genome assembly GCA_026777985.1 of Mormyrops attenuatus. NCBI lineage: Eukaryota > Metazoa > Chordata > Actinopteri > Osteoglossiformes > Mormyridae > Mormyrops > Mormyrops attenuatus. Next base: position 586,653 of record JAODKC010000043.1, read on the forward strand.
CAAATATCGTTGCATAAACTACTGATAACATGGAATAATAAGCAAGATTTTTATGTTCTTTTTGCGCAAGGTAGCCGGTGGGGTCTTCTACATCGTACGGCACCGAGATCCAATTCGGCGGACAGCTCGTTCTAAAGATAGCACTCTTTAATAATTTCAATGTGGAATTAAAACAACCACAGGCAAATACTTTAAATAAATGAATGAATACAAACGGCTGATAAAGAAGGTGGTCGGGGAGCGACACCGTCCGTATTATTATTAAAGGCTAATTTAGTCTATACACTTGCAGTGGACCGTCAAAGGGAATTGCATTTTAGTTAGTCGCTTATGTGCAAAACGATCCATCGCAGTTTTATAGCATAACAGCCAAACACGTGAACAATGAGACAAACGGCCGCTATTCGTGAATAATGTTACGCTCATTTCTTACCTCGCAGGTTGCCGTTTAACGGACTCTAGTTTAGTGTCGCTTTGGCTATTTAATTGGTAATTGGAGGAAAACCAACCATTCCTCTCGACCAGACGTCGAACCGGGAACGATGCTGGTTCGGCTGCTTCCGCTTAAATAGGCGCTGCCACCTTCGCCGGAGCCTTCGAGAAAGCGCGGCGGCTTCCAGAAGCGTCTAGAAGCTTCCTCTGCGCCTGCGCACCAGGGAGTGGGAGCCGAGGCCGTCAATCACGGCGGCCTCTTTCTGCGAGTTACCGGTTACGCCTTCTGCGCTTAAAAGCCACGGCACTTCGGCATGTTTGGTGGGAATAAGGGCGTTTTATGCGCACATTGCCGACTGGAATAATTATCGTTCCCAGTTGGTAGGTTGCTTTGGAATCTGTGGATTCATTTCAAAGAGTGAAGCACAACATAAAATATCGACTATATTAATAGGTGTGGGTAACAAGCATGAACCCATTCGCGACCTATTAGAATTACACCAAATTAAATGATAATTTCCACTCACAACAATAAAGGTTTGTTATATTATAATTTGTATTAGAATTATAATTCAGCACCTACGGCTACATTAAGCAGCTATGAAGTGCTTGAGGTTATTGTCAATAAATGAAGCTCCGATCGTACCTAAATATATTTCGCATAATTTTTCCATCGGTGATCCGGGTCGTATACTGTACAGCATTTGTTCAAAAAGGTGCGGTGTGTGTGTGTGTGTGTGTGTGCGTGTGAGTGAGTGTTAAATACCACTGTGTATTATTATTTTTGATTATCGTTACTTAATGATGAAAATCATATCACACTTCAGAAACTATTCCTGCAGAATTCAAAATAACTCCAAAGGGTTCACAAATAGTATATATGCACAAACGAATGTATATAAACAACTTTATTTAAAAATCGTAATATGTTAGATATAAAATGCTCTCTGGATATGAGATCACATGTCATTTCTTTCATGCAAAATGTATCTAAAATTTAGCCTAGAGAAAATTAAACATTTCCTTTCCACATGGGAACCATGCCATCAAATCATGAATGAATATTAAAGGTCTATAGGTTCAGTTGGCCATTAAATTATTTGGTAATTAGCTAGAAATGGGCACAATTGACTAGTCTAAAAAAAACAAAACTTTTTCATTTTCAATTTTACTTTCAATCAACTTCCTCCATCCGTGAGGTGTCGTCTTCTCCCTCCAAAACAGGCATGTCCTCCTCACTGGGCTGAGAAAGATCCTCCACAATTGTGTCATCATCGTCGATTCCTAACATGAAAAATGCCAGAAAATAAACATCTAAATACTCCTCTGTACTAAAATAACTGCTATACAAAACAGCACATTTAACTGGTCCACTGTTAAACGGGCCTAAAATATTAAATCAAGACATGGGAAAGTCTATTTTTCTGACAATGTGAACTAAATTTTTCATGCAGTAATTGAATGCTTACCCAGGCCAAGTTTAATCATCCTGTAGATGCGGTTAGCGTGTGTCTGAGGATCCTCCAACGTGAAGCCTGAGGACAACAGAGCCGTCTCAAACAGCAGGATGACCAGGTCTTTCACCGCCTTGTCATTCTTATCGACCTCTGCCTTCTCCCTAAGGGTCTCGATGATTGGGTGCAGGGGGTTAATTTCAAGATGTTTCTTAGCTGTCATGTAGCCCATAGTGGAGTTGTCTCTGAGAGCTTGAGACTTCATGATCCTCTCCATGTTGGCAGTCCAGCCATAGGTGCTGGTGACAATGCAGCAGGGGGAGGAAACAAGGCGGTTGGAGACGACAACCTAGAAGTAGCAATAAAAAGCAGAAGATTAAGCAATGCACAAGTGTTCACATGAATCCTGATGTCGGCATGTTTGTTCTCAACCGTTACACAGAAATCACACAACCAACAGAAACAGATTTTGCACCTTCTCAATCTTTTTATCCAAGATGTCCTTCATGATCTTGCAGAGGTTCTCAAATTTGCTCTTGAGTTCTTCCTGTTTCTTCTTCTCCTCCTCATCCTCAGGAAGTTCCAAACCCTCTTTTGTGACTGACACCAGGTTCTTTCCATCATGCTCCTTCAGTTGCTGGACACAGTATTCATCAATGGGCTCGATCATGTAGATCACCTCAAGACCTGCCTTGCGCAGACGCTCCACAAAAGCAGAGTTGGCCACCTGCTCCTTTGTTTCCCCTTGAAAGGAAATTTAATATTGTAACTTAAAATACAGTATTTATCTTATATGAAGATATAAAAACAATGACTGATTCCAAATGTGCATACCTGTAATGTAATAGATGTGCTTCTGGTTGTCCTTCATACGGGACACATAATCCTTAAGAGATACCATTTCATCTGCGGAACTGGAGGTGTAGTAACGTAGCAACTCAGACAGCTTCTTGCGATTTTGGGAATCTTCATGAATGCCCAGCTGAAGCAAACAGTTATCCAGCTTTAATGAGCCCTGAGCAGAAGTTTGTAGAAAAAAGTACAGACAACCGTAATTTTCATCCGTTACCTTGATGTTCTTGGAGAACTGCTCATAATATTTCTTGTAGTTGTCCTTGTCCTCAGACAGCTCAGTGAAGAGCTCCAGGCACTTCTTCACCAGGTTCTTGCGGATCACCTTCAGGATCTTACTCTGCTGCAGCATCTCTCTGGAGATGTTCAGAGGGAGGTCCTCAGAGTCCACAACACCTTTGATGAAATCTGGGAAATGATTTTAAAAACAATTAATAACTCATTTCAATATTACAACTACAAAACCGAATGGAATTTGGAGTCACTCACTGAGATACTCTGGCATGAGCTCTTCACAGTTGTCCATAATGAAGACCCTGCGCACATATAACTTAATGTTATTCCTCCTCTTCTTGTTTTCAAAAAGGTCAAAGGAAGCCCTTCTGGGAACAAAGAGCAGCGCACGGAATTCAAGCTGCCCTTCCACTGAAAAGTGCTGCAGTAACAGAGATGATTATAAATGAATGCAATCAGGATGTATTACAGTATGAGTACATTCAATAAGCAGCTAGTAACTGCTACTGTGGCACATAAGACTTCTTTCCTGAAAAAGAAAAAAATATGTTTTAAAATGTATTTTAACCTTCACAGCCAGGTGGTCCTCCCAGTCATTGGATAAGCTTTTGTAGAACTCGCCATACTCCTCATTGCTGATGTCATCTGGGTTACGTGTCCAGATGGGCTTGGTCTTGTTCAGCTCTTGGGCATCAATGTATTTCTCCTTAATCTTCTTCTTTCTCTTGTTCTCTCCTTTTTTGGTGTCTTCATCCTCATCAGAGCCCACGTCCTCAATTTTGGGCTTATCCTTGTCCTCTTCAGAACATGTGTCCTTTTCAACTTCTTCCACATTTTCACCCTCCTCCAAGTCAACCTCCTTCTCCCTTTGCTTTTCCACCTGTAAAAAGATACAAGCTGCACGTTAATATACAAACTGTTCCAGTGTTTGGATTTTTCCCAGTTTCGGATTAACCTCTTACAGTGTAACTTACAAAGAGTGTAATTGGGTAACCAATGAACTGGGAATGTTTCTTCACAACTTCCTTGATCCGCTTCTCCTCCACATACTCTGACTGGTCCTCCTTCAGATGAAGGATGACTTTGGTGCCCCGCTTAATGGGTTCACCTGGAGGGAACATGGGGCACTGATCATAACTGAAACAAAATCTCGGTCTGGAATTTTACTCTCCAGACCTGAACTACCTGCCTCTGGAAACAGATTACTTACCATGATCAGCTTTGACTGTAAAAGACCCTCCAGCAGATGACTCCCATATATACTGCTCATCATCATTGTGCTTGGTGATGACAGTCACCTTCTCAGCCACCAGGTAGGCCGAGTAGAAGCCCACACCAAACTGTCCAATCATGGAAATATCAGCACCAGCTTGCAGGGCTTCCATGAAGGCTTTGGTCCCAGACTTGGCAATAGTGCCCAAGTTGTTGATGAGGTCGGCCTTTGTCATCCCAATGCCAGTGTCAATTATGGTCAGGGTGCGAGCGACCTGGTCAGGAATGATATCAATCTTCAGGTCCTTGCAGGTTTCCAGCCTGCTGGGGTCCGTCAAACTCTCATATCTGATCTTGTCCAAAGCCTGAGAAAAAGGTAAATAATAATACTACATGAATCTATATTAACCACTGTGCAAAATACATATTCATAATGCTACTGAGTGAAAGCAATAAAAAATCTCATTACAAAGTAAAATAGATTATTAACATCTCACACATTAATAGTTTATTGTACAAAAATGTTTTTGATGAGTAAAAACAACATCTTCTGCAGAATATACGTACATCTGATGAGTTAGAGATAAGCTCTCTAAGAAAGATCTCCTTATTGGAATAGAAGGTGTTGATGATGAGAGACATCAGCTGGGCAATCTCTGCCTGAAAGGCAAAGGTCTCCACCTCCTCCTCCATGGGCTGGCTGGCCTTTTCTGGCATCTGTAGAAACAGATTACACATGTTACAGATTACACACGTTACAGATTACACGTTACAGATTACACATGTTACAGATTACACGTTGCAGATTACACATGTTACAGATTACACGTTACAGATTACACACGTTACAGATTACACATGTTACAGATTACACGTTTCACACACTTTACAACCTGCCTGCTACGGGGTTTGTTTTAATCTCAAAAATTTGCTCATGATGATGGTTTTTGTACAGTCTTACAGAACCAGCATTAAAATTCAAACAAGAAAACAAATAAATAAAGTAATTGAAATATATGACATATCTGTTGTCAGAGTTACAACCCTTAGAATAAGGGGCTCACTGGGAATAAAATAAAATAAAAGAAAAATGCAAAAAAAACATCTATACCACAAGTAGATTGTCCTGTTATTGAAATATTTACTCAAGTACAACAATCATCATCACCTTTGTCATCGTCAATTAATCAAGGTATGGTTTGCACATGGTTTGCACATGGTTTGCACATGGTTTGCCTCCATACTATCCCACTTCTTTATATTATTAACATAATAAATAGCTTAATGATAAATACTTTTCTGAATCCTTTATTTACTCTTGAATCGCTTGGTGCTATATTTTGCAATATGTCACAAAGAGTAAGTCATTAAGACAGCATGGTCACACAGAGCAGACTGTGACAATGAAGCACAAGGGGGAGCTCGTCACTGGTCCATCAATACATGTGTTGGCCTGCCAATCAATGCCTGCCCTCTGCATTTTTGTTTGGGGGGGGGGTGACTTCTCACACCCTCTCGAAGTCCCGCAACTGTTCTGATGGCCTTTTCCAGAGGTGGGTAAGCCCAGATAGTAAAAGTTCATACCAAGATTTTGTTTCAACCAAGCAGTTGAATTCCCTGTGACTCTTTAAACTCAGCTGGTTGGCTGAAAGAAAATCTTGTTCTGGACTTTTCCTGTCTGGACATTACTCACTTCTGGCCTTTTCAATTGAAAAAATGTATTTACTTGTTATTTCACCTCATTATGAAAAAGAGAAAGTTCCTGATAATAGTAACGTTAAATTATGCAATGCTTTATAAAACACAAAGCACAGTCAGTTTCTAATTTCATGGTTTCACTAAAACATTTCGGAAATTGCTTATAACTGAAATACCTCTGTTTGAGATCCTTATTGCCAATGTGTACTTAATGTACTACCATTAAAAACCAGGCCTGTGTTAGTGGAATCATATTGGTCTTAGTAAAATATTGCTTAGTAGCACATGTCTGTTTCAGCACCATGTGCTCAGTCACAGTCTTCTTTCCATAGGGGGGGGTGGATCATTCACAGAACACTTATAATTCAACACAGTCACCTCATTCAAACAATTACGAAGCTCCACCATTTTCAGTCAGTTTTTACTGATAGTTTTTGGTGTGATCTAATAACATTAATTAAATCAAAGATCATCCAAAAGTGACACTCGGTACAAATAGTCTGTGTGAAATGTATTCCTGTATAAAAGCATCCCTAACCTCATTTGTTTCCAAATGTTAAAGTACAGATAACTGAAGCTGCTCACCTTAA
>JAODKC010000043.1:598124-607933 GCA_026777985.1 Mormyrops attenuatus
AGTGACAATGTCCTCATGGTCTCTGGTTCCGGCCCTATAGTGACAATATCCTCATGGTCTCTGGTTCCGGCCATATAGTCACAATGTCTTCATTGTCTCTGGTTCCGGCCATATAGTCACAATGTCTTCATGGTCTCTGGTTCCGGCCATATAGTGACAATGTCCTCATGTTCTCTGGTTCCGGCCGTATAGTGACAATGTCCTCATGGTCTCTGGTTCCGGCCGTATAGTCACAATGTCTTCATGGTCTCTGGTTTCGGCCGTATAGTGACAATGTCCTCATGTTCTCTGGTTCCGGCCGTATAGTGACAATGTCCACATGGTCTCTGGTTCCGGCCGTATAGTCACAATGTCTTCATGGTCTCTGGTTCCGGCCGTATAGTGACAATGTCCTCATGGTCTCTGGTTCCGGCCGTATAGTGACAATGTCCTCATGGTCTCTGGTTCCAGCCGTATAGTAACAATGTCTTCATGGTCTCTGGTTCCGGCCGTATAGTCACAATGTCCTCATGTTCTCTGGTTCCGGCCCTATAGTGACAATGTCCTCATGGTTTCTGGTTCCGGCCGTATAGTGACAATGTCCTCATGTTCTCTGGTTCCGGCCGTATAGTGACAATGTCCTCATGTTCTCTGGTTCCGGCCGTATAGTGACAATGTCCTCATGGTCTCTCTTCATATTTTCGAGCTCTTGTCAGGAATCAGAATAAAACCTAGTTTTTAAGGATATCCTTTGCTGTCTTTGGTATAAATCCATCATTATAAGATATTAGTCATCCTATAGTGAATTTGAAGATCTTCAACACAAAACCCAGGACCCCAAATTTTAATGAAGTTCAAAGTGGGGTTCTCATATGTGCCCAAGGAACATGCTAGTTATGGTAGTGATGATCGTGATGAAAGGCCGACTGATTAACAATATGTGGGATCTGCATGTCCCAGCTGTGTTTGTTGGCTTCTGCTCTGCATGTTTTTAGTAATTCTGCTGTAAGACATTTAAATAACTAAAGGGCAAATTTAATCAAAGGTGCTGTTTCCCATGTGGGTTGTGAAGGATTGAAGCGTTTATCACCAACACACTTGATATAACTCATTGAATGCTTGATGTGTAATAATCTGGTTGGTGTTAAAGGGCACTTGTGTAGAATGGCTGGGGTCCCCATGGAAATGGCTGAGAATCACTAATCTAAATGATTAATGAATTCTGTTTAATAAAATAGTAGGTTGTACTTTATCAGCAGGAATTCCCCTGCTCTCATTCTGTTTTTCAGTAAGCATTGATTTAACTCAAGCTTTTACAGGAAGCAGAACTGATGTCATTCTGCTGAAGAGGGGATAGATTTTCCAGCTGTGGTGTTTTGCACGAGTACCTTTTGTGACTTGTCAGGTTATACAAGAAACACAGCCCCGTTTTTCATGTACTCTCGATTCCCTGCACAGGATGTAGCTTGCAGCATTAAGATCAGCCGGCTGGCAGGCGCGTGTATTCGGTGCACATGCCTTCTACCTCTTGTTTAGCCTCTTGCTGCGAATGGCCAGATACATAGACTAACAACAGTTTGTCTTCTATCCCCACATTTCAGTTTAACTTGACACCTTGTGTGTGACTTTAGTTACAAGTTACAATACACTGTAAATAAACTTCACAAATAATTAGCCACAAAACACATTTTCTTTTAATATGAATAAATATGCATACACGCATGTGTAAAATTGCTTGTGCTGTTTGTTTTAATACTTTTCAGTTACTCAACAGAAATACTATGGTCAGTCATTTTTGTCTATTTAATGAAGGGCTGTGGCTTTATTTTAGAATGTTTTGTCTAGAGGGGTTTAGGGTCTTGTTTGTTTCTGAGGGTAAGGATGCTGTTGTTTGTGATCAGAAGTTCACTGGTTCAAATCCCAGGCTCAGCAGAGTGATTTCAGCGATGGGACCGTGAGCAAGACCAGGAACTGACTTTCTCAATTTTACCCAAGCATGGATCATTAAAGTGTCCACTGTAAGGTGTGGTGTTTATACACATTGATGTCTTGTTTTCTTGTTTAGAAAGCTGATGTACTTCTCTGTGAACCTTTGGATAACAGGCAATAACACTTTCAGGTGTAGCTCCTCTACCCTTTACCTGTAATACTGTATGTTTTAGTGATAGTCTGCAGAATGAAGATCCCTCTGTTGTGTTGAATTCCACCAAGATAAATGACAAATTTGCTACCTCACCTGGGGTATTTGCACAAATCTATAACAAAAAAATAAATAAAATAATAATAGTGAATAATAATAATAATAATTGTGGGAATTGTGACCCAGTCACAGTAAGCAAGCGTCTGGAGCCCTCTACAGGATGTTGAAGGCTTGGGTGCCTGAATCTGAGTGCGCTGATAGACCTTCAAGAGATGTGGCGTGATATCTAGTGTTATGTGGGGGTCCTGTGTTTTTTTTTTTTTGTTTCTTCTTCTTCATTGTCATTAAAAAATTCTAAATGAATGTTTGCAAACTACTGATGCTTACCCGGAGTATACACACTTTATGATGAATAAACAACTTTGGTAATTCCTTAAGAAAGTTTGGTTAGAATCTTTAAAGAGAAAATTGATGAGATCCTGTACAGATGTCACGCACAGAGTACTGATGTCGTCTTGTTGCAGTGCTGCTCCTCTTTCTCTCTGTTTGATGGTCCTTTCCCACCACTTGCATGTTGTCCGTGCCTGTTTCTACTGCCCGTTCCTGTCCGCTTCTGTTCCTCTCACCCATCTTCGCAGCTTCCTTAATTTTGTCGCGTGGCTGTGTGCAGGCGGCTGATCTGAGCAAACCAATAGACAAGAGGATATACAAGGGAACGCAGCCAACGTGTCATGACTTCAACCACCTGACAGCGACGGCCGAGAGTGTCTCTCTGTTGGTGGGCTTCACGGCCGGCCAAGTGCAGCTCATCGACCCCATCAAGAAGGAGACCAGCAAGCTGTTCAACGAGGAAGTGAGTGTAGATCAGTGAACGTGCTCTGAAGCTCGGTCTCTGTCAGTCCATCAGCACTGCTGAATATTATTTAAAAAATGTTAATTTATTGGGGGCAGCACAGTGGTTAGCACTGTTCCCTCATGCCTCTGGGTCCAGGGTTCGAGTCTCTGCCATGGTTTCATGTGCGTGGATTTTGCATGTTCTCCCCGTGTCATCGTGGGCTTAGAATTTAACCTCAGTATAGTACAATTTTTTCAGTGCTGTTTACTTTAGTTTGTACTTATTTTATACAATATTAATGTGCTTCCCATGATCCCACCAGAAAATAAACTTAAAGTGAAAATGTAGATTTTATTTATGATAAATAAACAGCTTGTACAGAAGCTTCTGAAAAATAGTTCAGCTGTTGAGAGTGATCAGTTTCACTATTTTCTTCAACTACACTGGACTCATGTCAGTTACTACAGCTCAATGCCCGGAGTTAGTGGTTAATGTAAATATTAGCTGAAATGCAGATTACAGTGAGAGTGCACAGTAGTGAAATGACAGAGGTAGCTAGAGGTAAAGAGACAAGACGAGCTAAAATGCACCGGTCACAGAGCTGGCAGCCGGCTTTTCCTGAAGGAAGCTTAGCTCTGTGGTTTAAGTGTGATCTGTATCGTTTGCTGCTTGTTACCTAGAGTTCATGAGCAGTCAAATAAAGTAGCATTTTGGTTTATCTGAACTAGCCATACAAGGATCATCTCTGGTCCCTGGAGTGCCTGGGAATTACAGGCTGTTAGGTGCAGCAGTGCTCCTCTAGCTCTCCTGCATCCTGCTCTGTGATTTATTGTGGGATAATGTGATCGGTTGGCCCTGGTTGTGTAGTGGATGACCAAACATCAACTGCCTTCAAGTGTAAGCAATCATGGAAGCAGTCCTCAAAGAATGGGGTAGCTAAATTTACAGTGAAAAGCTGGATAAATAAAAATAGCAGCATGCTTTTGATAAGAGCCTCTATTCTCCCACTTCATTTCTTTGATTCGTAATATGGTGGTGAAGCGAAGCGGTGTGTCCTGATGTCGGCTCGTGGTGTGATCTTCGCGGCCTTTCTGCCTGTTCTTGCTTGATAGAGGCTGATCGATAAGTCCCGGGTGACGTGCGTGAGGTGGCTGCCGGCCTCGGAGAATCTCTTCTTGGTGGCTCACTCCAGCGGCAGCATGTACCTGTACAACGTGGAGCACGCCTGCAGCACGGCGGCGCCACACTACCAGCTGCTGAAGCAGGGCGACGGCTACGCCGTGCACACCTGCAAGAGCAAGTCGACGCGCAACCCGTTGCTGCGCTGGACGGTGGGCGAGGGCGCGCTCAACGAGTTTGCCTTCTCACCCGATGGTAAGTTCCTGGCCTGCGTGAGCCAGGACGGCTTCCTGCGGGTCTTCAGTTTCGACGCCGTCGAGCTGCACGGCACCATGAAGAGCTACTTCGGGGGCCTGCTGTGCGTGTGCTGGAGTCCCGACGGCAAGTACATCGTGGCAGGGGGGGAGGATGACCTGGTCACCGTCTGGTCGTTCGCTGACTGCCGGGTCATCGCCAGGGGCCACGGCCACAAGTCTTGGGTCAGCGTGGTGTCGTTTGACCACTACACCACCAGCATAGAGGAGAGCGAACCAATGGAGTTCAGCGGCAGCGATGAGGACATCCAGGACCAGATCCACTTTGGCCGAGATCGGGCCAACAGCACGCAATCGCGGCTCTCCAAGCGGAACTCTACAGACAGCAGGCCCGTCAGTGTGACATACCGGTTCGGCTCAGTAGGGCAGGACACTCAGCTATGCTTGTGGGACCTGACGGAGGACATCCTGTTCCCTCACCTTCCACTGTCCCGGACCAGGACGCACACCAACGTCATGGGCGCCAGCAGCCCACGCGTGGGTGTGCCAAACGCCCTCATTGGCACCAACCCGGGCACCAATGGCAACAACGGGGTGACCCTCCCAGGCAACTCGTTGCCGGCACCGTTACCGCGCTCCAACAGCCTGCCGCACTCGGCGGCAAATGCAGCCGGCAGCAAGGGCAGCGTGCCGGCGGACAGCGGCATGGCCTCAGGGGTCGGCAAGTTCGCCACGCTGTCGCTGCACGAGCGCAAGGAGCGGCACCATGACAAGGAGCACAAGCGCAACCACAGCATGGGGCACATCAGCAGCAAGAGCAGCGACAAGCTCAACCTGCTGCCCAAAACCAAAGCGGACCCCGCAAAGACCCTGGGCACCACACTGTGTCCCTGCATGGAGGACGTGCCTCTCTTAGAGCCTCTTATCTGTAAAAAGATCGCACACGAAAGACTCACGGTCTTGATATTTCTGGAGGACTGTCTAGTCACAGCCTGCCAGGAGGGCTTTATTTGCACCTGGGCACGGCCAGGTAAAGGGGTAAGTTTTCCCATTTAAAGCTTAAACTGGTTTTAGTCTTTTTAGTTTGGTCTTCTTTTAGTTTAATAAAAGCCACCCTGTTGGACTGATTTTGTAACATTCTATGCAGAATATCTACAGTCACCCCGATAGTTCTCAATCGGTGTTGTGGCTTGCTCGAGATGTATGTCGTCTGGGTTTTCCAGAAAGCGTTTTCTGGCCTCGATGTCCCCCTGCTCAGTGAAGCTTCTGCACCACTAGGGGGCGCACTTCTCATACATGCGCTTTTCTGTGACATGACATGCATTCATACATGTTGCTGGAGGGCCTCCTGCTGGTACGGGCCCGCCAGGGTGCTCACGGTCGCGTGCTTAGAGAGAGGGGCGGCCAGCTGAATGAATGTGCTCGTTTAGAAGGACTGAAACGCATCTATCCTTGTTTTCTTCTTTTTCCTTTTTTTCCCCTCCAGGGCTTATTGTCATCCCCAAACCAAGCCACCTCTCCCAGTGGGACGGTAGTATAGCCATCATAGTTATTTTTTCTTTTGCAGCTAAGAATCCTAATTTTCCAACCTCACCAGAGCTCGGTCTTCACCTTCAGCACTGCACAGCTACCTGTTATTTTCCCCATTTTTCCCTCCTTTTGTTTTGTTGAGTGTTTCTCACAGATATGATCTGTAAACAAAATACTGGAATTGTGAAGTGCAATAGTATGCAATGGCTGTAAAGGACTAGGTGGCAGTGGGGGGGAGGGACCCCTGTCCATTCATGCTTCTCTACTCCCTGCTGACATCTCTCCCCAGTCTGTTTTATTTTTTTTTTCTTTTTACAGTTCCTGAACGAGGTATAGTCTTATTGAACCTGCTTAGTAAAGGGAGACTGAAGAACTCTTTGCTTCCATAGATAAACCTTAATGGGTTGAACCATTTCTCAATGAATTTAGGGTCTCAGAGTTGAGTATTTTTTGCACTGATACCTTTTGTTTGCTGTTTTTCTTTTATACAACAGAGGAACAAAATGTAGATGTTCTTGGGCCATTGACATTACGTCATTACCATCTGGCTTCAACCTGTGAATCTAAAAGCTGGATGCTACTCTGCACACTAATTATAATATAGTGTGTATGTGTGTGTATGTATGAGATTGTTTGCACTTATTAGAATGGCTTTACAATTTCCTGGGGTGATTTCCCAGACAGGTCTGAGGTGAAATGATAGTTCAAACCTTTGTATCTATGGGACATTTATTTTAAATTTGTCAAATTAATTTGACTGTATTGTATGTGGAAATATTGTATTTCAGTGACTGGAGGAGAATGGTCATTACCCTAGTGGAAATTCATCACCGTTTAAAGAAATAGTTTCTAATTCAGAAAGATATATATACATATTAATAATATTAAAACTCTTGAATATGCAGGTTTTTTTTCTTTTTGGTTGTACAAAAGATTATTCAGATGTATTTTTCTTAATGAAATGTTGGTATAGGAGAGACCTTTGTATCAAATGCTCATATCTCCATAATTAAGCTCTAATGCCTACTGTTACACATTCACTCAGAAGCTCAGGAAGTCTAAGGCAGACTGAACAATATAGGAATCAATTAAGATTTTGCTTAACATCAGCAATGCTATTCTGTGTAACTTAAGTAGCATCCTCTAGGAACACCTAGTTTCAAGGTTCACCAATGGGAGCTTCCCCGCGTGACACCATTAAAGCTGTCTTACTGTACCTCTTCCTCTGTGATGTCTGCTCTTTGTCAATGTGTGTCGTGAAGCTTTGGCCCTGACAGAGTGGGGCTTTTTCAGCCTGGTGGTGGTCCAGGGCGGCAGAAGCTGGACGTTTTAATGACGGGCCTGAGGCATTAGTACTGAAATGGGTACCATTGTTGCTCTTAGCTGCTGACCGGAAGACCAAATGTGGGATGAACACTGTTTCACGCTCTCCACCTGACACATCTGTGCAAGGAGTGATTACAGAACCATGAGCCAACCCATGATAAATAAATTGATCGCATTTGTATTTTTCTGTTTGTACAATTGCAATAAAATACAGCTGATTATAAATTGAAAACAAATTCCATGTAACTAAACAATCCCGTATGTCCTCTGTCGATACGCCATTATAAATTTACTCCACCCATTAAATGGGGGGGATGCCCCCCACACTTCTGTTCTTTACATCTGAAATTATTTCTGCTGCTGGCAAACCATGGAAGAACAGCTTGTTGCTACTGTTCTGAAAAATTCTCTGTCTTTATCCAGTTTGCCTTTAACTAATGTGCCTTGTGAGAGGCTTCGGTGTGGAAGAAAGGGGGCGCTGTGCTTGCCATCGCCTTCCAGAACGTGGGCACACAAACCACCATGTCGTGCCACAGTGAGCAGTTCCATATGATATGCAAAATGTATTGCTGCATATGACAAGACGGAGGTAGGTCTCCCTGCTCATTTCTTTGCCTTGTTGGGCTCGGTAGACGTCCAGGCGATTATCACCAGCTTGTTGGCCTCGTCAGCATAGAAACTGTGCCAATATGGCCCAAGTGACAAGGCATGACACTTGTACTGGAAACTATCATCTTCAAAAATGGTGAAAGGCAGCTATTGCAACTACATACCAGTGTTTTGTTTGTGGGTCAGTATACTCATTGGTTTGCATCCCCAAAAACAACAGCAATGTCATTCTCCCCTCCAAACGCAGGATGTTCAGCACCAAGCTTGAATAAAAAGTTCATAGCGCGACTATAGCAGACCACAGCCAGAGCTACGGAGCAGTAGAGGACCGAAATCTGGTCTGTAGTAGACAGAGATGTATTCTTCTTCCTGGAGAGCAGCATATGGCTGAGCGGGATGGGCCTCTGAGCCCAGCCTCAGTAGAATAGTCATGTCTGAGGCCCTTAATGGCCCTTAACCCCAGCTTGATGGCTGCCGCTGCAGGTGGCTGCCCATCACTGCCCTTTGCTGTCTAGCTTGCCTTACCTTCATGTGTCTGTCATGGAGAGCAAGATGACATGGGTGAAGAGAGAATTTCCTGACGAGATCAACAGCATCAACAACATTATTATTATTAATATTGTTTATTATTCTAGTTGCTGTAAATCTGGATTCAAGGATTATTAGTGGTAAAAACTGAACATGTTCACCATGAACATGGAGATGGCCTCCAGGGTTTGGAGCAGATCTTCCATTGGTGCCCATCTCATGGTAACAGGCAGGGATTCTCAGCTGCACTCCAGGGGCATCTGGCAGCCCAGCATGAGATAAAACCCTGATTCAAGGCCATGTTGGGAAATTAAGTGTAAAATTTATTTTGATTAGAAAAATATTTCATTAAATTATTGAATATTACAATTCTGGTTCTTTCTTGAAATAAGAATATTCAACTCTGATAAAATCAAGAGACAACTGAGCAAACTGAGCAAAATGTTCAGTTTCACTTCAGTTTATGGGTATGTGCCTGTGTAAAATGGACACTTTCACACTCCATCCTGGCTCTCACCTGCTTCTCACTGATGAAGGGCTTCTTTCTTGCTTTATGGGTCTTCAGTTCTGCTTCTAGTAGCCTACTATGAATTGTCCTAGCAGTGACTTAAATCAGAGGATGACCTTCACACCAGTTAATGTTTCCCATTCTTTATGAGGCACTGCCCGATAAGTTGACTCTCACCTTTAGCATTAAAATGTTGCTTCCACCCTCTACCTGGCTCGTTTTTGGTTATTGACAGTGTCTCCTGCTTCACCTTGGTCTAGGTCTCACTGAGAAACTTTAAATCTGGAAGCAGCCTGCCTCACAGTGTAACCTCCCAGCAGAACCAGGATTTAAAAATCCATCCATCTTCTGTAACTGTTTTTCCTATTCAGGATCTGAGGGTAACCCAGGATAGGACGCCAACCCCTCACAGGACACAGACACCAAATTCTCTTTAGCCATGTGAGTGAATGGTGTAACTCAAATGAACCTCGGCATATTTTTGGACTGGGGGGGGATTTATAATTTGATTATAAATCTCGCCATATTGATGCCATAGTTGTGCTCCTGAAGGCAACTAAAGGAGTGTTGTGCAGACATCCACTATGGACCCCCGCAGTGTGCAAAATACCCCCGAAGAAACCATGAGACCCCCTGAAAGCCTCAAAAGCAAAATTTTAAGGGGGCATCAAGATCAGTATTGCACAGTAATAAGGAGATGGGGACCCCCCTGAATATTGACAGGTACTTTGCACACTGGACCCCCGCACGGAAGGTTACTCTCACCTCTGCATACATCAATCGGCATACACCCGGAAAACTAGAAAGAAATAAGGCAGAAGGCAATTCCTTCAACGTGATGAATAAAGTATCGCTACTGCATTTACGGTCGACAGGTTTCAATGCACGATGTACATAAAGCTACGAATATGAACGCAATTAGGATCTTCGGTGTCCGCTTGTATATAAGTTATAAGCATTAGGGCACAGCCGTCCGACGGT
>JAODKC010000043.1:629204-650418 GCA_026777985.1 Mormyrops attenuatus
AAAAAACGAGCGAAATGTTCCTTTTCTATGTGGGTTTTCATTTCAAATGTGACAATTAACATCTGTTAATATTTTCGGTAAGATATTTTGCTTTCATAATTTCCAAAATATTTGAATCCTAAAAGTGCCAAAATGACACATTCTAAATTTTATCTTGGAGAAACGAGCACTTCGGTTTTAACGGAATAACTTCCCCAGAGCTCATACTGATAATCCTCTAACAGACATGCACGAATGGTCTCATATTTTCTGGGATTACATCTGCTTCATATTTCTGATTTTTTACTCACTCTAGTCTGTGATCAAATTCTGTGTGATATATCCACTATGCGTAGCATCAGTAATCCTGTTACATCTTGTGTCTGCTTGTCAGTTTGTTACATTCTGTGTCCCATTACCAGGCACCATTTCCAGGAGATGCATTATTCTCATATGTTCACTGAAAATTCCTCACCCTCTGCCATGTTTGCCCCTAAAAATCAGTCTCTACGTGGCTGCATAACGCACTCTGGAGTGCGGCTCTGCGTGTTATGGCTGGGCTCCTGTCTTCACAAGGCCACCATATCAACCCCCAGCAGGGTAATTTCTGGGTCGGGCCCTTACACAGGGCCCTCATCTCCAGTTGACCCAGGGAGGGTATGATCTTGCTCTCTGTTCCTCACTGGTGCTTTGGACAAAAGGGCATGCAAAATAAATACAGTCAACACATAACAACATAAGCTACCAATCATTTCTTTCTTTACATTCAAGAGTTTTAGTTTTGTGTCTCAGTTCAACTACCTCAAGGCCACCAATTACCCTTTTATATAATAGCAAATAGGGCTTCCTTCGGGGGGCGGGGGATGTTTGGAATGTTTATTCCAGGTGTAAATTATTTTCCTGACCATTCACTGATTTCAGTTCAATTTTGCAAACTATGCATACCAAATCTTACAGACAGTAAGCTGCTAATGCTCATCATTTAGGAAGGCTAGCAGCATCATCGAGGACCCCTGGTCTTACTGTAGGCTTACTTGTATATGGTTGCCATGGCAATAAAGCTCTCTTGAGGAATTGACGTTTATATGTTAAACTAAAACAAAAAAGCAAAATACTCTTTACTTAAATGACATGAGTTTACAATCATAAATCATTACATATACTCATATTGTTTCTTAAGTAATTTCTTTGCCGTTAAAACACTATATGCGTCCTAACAGCAGTACCTGTGTGATGGCATGGGATGGAGACTCTGAGTCATTCAGTCGTCCCAGATATGGGCAGAAGCCCTAGAATATACCAGCAAAAAATATGTTTTATACACGTGGGGACCCATGGTGAGCTTTTTTTCAGGGCGGCCTGGATTTCCAACCTCGCCGCTGGTGTTTTTCATTCACACTTATGAGGCTCGTACCTGGTTCTGCATTGACTTCTTTTGTTAGCATTCAGACAAGCTATCAACTTAACCAATCTATCAAGAAAAATACAAACTGTATGTGGGTGATGTATTTTGCTATTCTGCTGAGAGACAATGAAACAAACCGGAGCGAATGAGACGTGACAAGAAGACAGAGGAGACGGGGCTATGTGCCACCACAGAGAACAAAGAGTGAGAAAGCACAGCTGGTAGCAACGCTGTGCAAAATGATTGTTGTAACACTTTTAAATATTCAGTACCTATGTATCGAAAAATCTATATTTTTGAGAACACAGTTCACAATTATAACTGCATTGAGCATCAGCTGTGAACAGCATGTTATTAGCCTTTCAATGCTGTATATCTGTTTGTAGTTTGTACTAATATTCTGTATTTAGCCTTGCAAATTTTTAAACTACTTACACTAGCAGTGAAAATTGTGGAAACACCATCTTTGGCGGTAAACTTTAAAAATAACTTCATGAATATTGGCAGTAATGTTTATAAATTATCAAAGAATGTTTACAAGCATCATGTACCGGGCTGTTAAATAAGTAACTGGAGTAACTGGAATAAAGTTCTGCGATCTCTAAAAACTGGAAGTGTTTCCACAATTTTGGCCGCTAGTGTTAAATGAAATGTTATCTGAGATGGCATTGTGGACAGTTTCTTGGATGATGTAACTAGCTGTAGAACATGCCTTCATGGAAAGCACGTCTTCAGAGGCCAGCAAGCTCACAGGCCGCAGCAATCGGTAACATCTCACAGTCAGAGCAGCTAAGCCCACCGGCATTTTCAGCTTGGATAACCTGCACAGTGTTGGAGTAGCATCCAAACTGTATTATTATTAATTACCATGGCAGATTCAAGGGGCCCCGTCAAGCAAAACCTACCATGGGAGCTACTTGCATGTCCATTAAATGGCAGGTTTCTTTGTCCATCTTAGAGAAATACGTCAAACCACACGTCTGCTCATGTTCATTCACTGACCGGCCATAGAAAACGTCAGATGCTTACAAAGGTTTTCCGTCTGTCAGTACATTCTCACTGTAACAGTGTAACAGGTTGACAAAAGCCACAGAATACACAATAAATCCATTAGCAGTGATACCTAAATCAGGTTTTTTTGGTACAGTGTAGGGTGTCAGACCTTCTACATGTGTTTCTGCTTGGCTTCATAAGTATGCAGTAATATTGCGAGTGGCTTGGAAGCAAAGGAAAAGCAAGCCCTAAAAAAAAAGAGAGAGACCCACCTGTCAAAAAAAAAAACTTTATTCAGGAGAACACTGTCCCACAGCCACGCTGACGGGAAGGATATTGCAGAGCTTGCTTGCTTTGGAGATGACCTTACATTTCACATGATGGTGGCTCATGTGTGAACTGTGGCTAAAACACATTCAGCTGGATGCATAGACTTCAAGATGAAGTTGCACAGTGTTTCAATGAGACACAGACTTTTACATAACCCATAAAAACGGCACATTTTACCGACGGTAAAAGTGAGGTTCATTTCAGAGTTTCTGCATCGGTCCAATACGAAAGTCAACAAAACATATGAGGCTCAGCTGAATACCTTGTTTAAAAAGGTCCTGAGAAAGGAATGAACTTATTCTATAAGGTGAAAATATTTGTTTGTTTTTATATGTTCTTAAACATACTTTAAAACGTGTTTTTTTCCCCACAAAATTACTGTATAATAGCATGGATTGTTTTTCTGAAGCAACATCATAACCAAGTTAGGAATTAACATCTTAAATATTAACATATTAAAGGGAATGGGCTCGCCGTCAACCAGAGAGCAGCAGAAAACGCAAGGAAGACTCTTGCTGCATTCCGATTGGCTGAGCATGGCCTCCTTCAGCATCACGTGACGTCCTCAGTATGAACAGCTGGCCCTCAATAAAGACCTCAGCCATGAGTGGTGTCCTACAATGTTCCCCATCTCATCTGGTGAAGAGAAAATGTCAGCCTTTACAGGACACTAGAAGCTGGTTCCAATTTCTGTTCTTTTCTCCGCACATTTTCTCAGGGAATGTCTTTTTTGGTTTTGGGACAAAGTTATTAGACATAAATAATGTTAAAATTGTGCTTCCGCACAAGAAGAGGATATTATTGTTCAGTTTTACTTTTTGCGGAGTTCAAGGAAAGAAGATTGTGAGACAATGAGGTGTAGCTCCCGGAGTCTACCACCAGGTGGCAGTCCAGTAGAAGAACGCAGGCTCAGCAGGCAGCGGCTCCTCGGCGGTGTCTCTGGCCGTCTAACACCGGCCGTATCAGAAGTTGAGTTTGGTGACCGGTCGCTCCCTGCTGCACGTCTCGGCTGCCGGGCTGGTGACACGCTTGCGGTTACGCTTCATCTTGGACAGATCCTTGTCAAACACTTCGCCTGAGCGCAGTGCCGACACCAGGTCATCGAATTCGCCATCCTCCTCGCTGTTCTCCTTCGCCTTGCGGGCTTTGCGCTCTTTCTCACGCTGCTCCTTTAACTGGTAGAAATAGGACAAAACAAAACCAGTTTAATCCAGAGTTGTCCCACACCTGTTAGTAACCGGGTCAGCTCATGCAGCAGGTCTGCAGGACACATAAAAATGAAGGTGAGGGGGGCTGCCTGTCATTCCCCCTTATGCTTGTTTGTATAATAAAACTATGCTGTGGATACCAGGCTCCATTGGCTCAGTGGGTTAACACTGCAGCCTCCAGCAGGGGGGGCGCCATCCGCATTCTGGACACGGGGGTCCTACTGGAATCCCAGTTCCCTCACAAAGCCCAAAGCACATGAACTGGTGCCTATGAATTAGCCATAGTGTCTGTCTGTCTGTCTGTCTGCCTGCATGTCGCTCTGCTGGCACCCAGTCATCACATCCTCAGTGTCCCCTTCTCCCTGGACCCTGGGTTCCACACAGCCCTGTATTGGGTAGGCGCTTGGGTGGATGTTTCCCATTTCTAAGTGATACCATCTGATGGAGAGCACTGTCCAAGTCAGATGAGAATAAAAAGTTTGTTAGTGTTCCTAAAACTTACGGCATTGTACCACCACATTCCTGTCCCTTTTTTGGGTGATAAGTGAAGGCCTTCAGCTGTAACCCTTAACTGATTGACTCAGCTGATGTCATATATATCAGGCTAATAAACTGCAGGTCTTTGGCTGGCATACAGAGGTTAGATGATAGAAAACCAAAGTCTCATGTCTTTCTAGGAGAAAACTGTTCATTGTTCTCTAGCATTGCTCAACTTTGTCAAGAAACCAAAAAGGTGCTATATGGCTACTGAACTTCAGGATCTGCTCGGGTCCCAGTGCCCTGTGTCTCAGTGAAAAACATCTGTCTCCGGATCTCCTTAGGAAATGCGGAAATGCATTATTCTGGCTCTTTAGACAGTGTGCATCTGGAGGTAAAACTGGAAGGAATGTGGACATTTTTATAGTGAAACTGGAAACCTTTGAGCCAGATCACATGCATGTGCCCATGAACTGAGGGCCCCGGCCCCCCCGCTGGCTTGCCTGGGCCTCCATGCGCGCTCGCCGCTCCTCCTCCTCCTTGCGACGCCTCATGTTCTCATTCTCCTGTTTGGCCTCGACGAAGGACTGCAGGAACTGGTCAAAGATGCCGAAGAACTCGTCTGGCTGCACCTTTCCGCCGTCCTCACCGAAGTGCCTCAGAGCCCTTTGGAACTACCCCGTGAGAAATGGAAGGCATTTAAGCAGCAGCGTGGTCCGCGGCTCTCTGCTATGACGCCCCATACTGGGCGTAATGAAGCGCCGGTCTGGTATCAACCAGCTCAGCGTGATGGTTTGCGAAAGCATCCTGAGACAGAGCGAATAGCGCCCCCCTCAGCATGCACCCAAGACCAAAGGGTAGGCTCGGTGTTCCAAGTTAAAATGTTATAAATAAATAAGGACAAAACAGCCTTATGTGCGAAGAGCTCGGATAACAGCTGTTACTTCTCTCATGAGATGGTGGCCCGAAACAAACTTTCTGGTATCACCAGTTCTACTGACACTCCTGTCATGTCATTTCGGGTGACACAGCATCTGAGGTATAACCAGTAATTAAAACCGGCTTTGGGTAACAGGCTTATGGTAACAGGACACTGTCAGCTGCACTGGTTTGCCGGATAGCTTTCAATTTGTAAGCAAGGAACAGAGCCTGATGTGTGTCACCCATTGCTGAAGTGCTGAAAGAGACCACTGGGGTCTGAAGTTGTTTCCACTTCATACTCACCAAATCTTTGGCCTCCTGAAGGGAGTCCTCCACATCAGAGAAGCTGAAGCTGGCCACCGTCACAAACTGGCTCACCACCGACACAAACTTATCCCCCGGTGCCGGAGTCAGTTTCTTCTGGAACTCCAGCTCCTACCAGAGAGGAAATTAAACATAAACGTTCTATGAAACCCAGTTGTGCAAGGAGACAGCTACACCCCCATTTTCAGCCCATTATCTTCTGCCTACAAGCAAACTGCTGTGCATCCAACCGAGGGCAACTGCAGCCCTTCAAGGGCTATTGTAGGTACATTCTGACAGGCAGCTAATGCTACTGTGTCACATTAACTGCAGCATCTTACTATGAAGAAAAAAAACATGAAAATCAACGGAGCTAATCCAAAAATGTGCTCACCCTGCAGACCTCAAGTACTGAAAGTGCCCACCCCGATCCAGGTAACTGTTCTCCCAAGAGCAGAAGTGACCCTGCTTCTCTCATTCCCTGAAATACTTCACACTTCACCCTGACCATTAAGCTTCTGGCTCTTCTCTGGTCACAGTGTCTGTAAAATGGTCAGTCTCGCTCGCTTCTGCATCCGGTGCCTCATGTTATCTACTCAACAGACCTGTACTGCTTTTGTTTTGACAACAGTTGCTGTCTGACCAGATGAGATGGAGCCTTTTCATTCTTACTCGCTGCCGGAGTCAGTGGTTACCACCTTTATGCCCCCCGCCCCCCAGCAGTGTACTTACACTCTCCACGTTTTTCAGGCCGCTACGCAGATTATTGATTTCTTTATCCAGTTCAGTCATGCTGGAACAGATTGAGAACAGCATTACATTGTTTGCTTGACATAATGCTCTTATCAAAATGGAACTGCGTATCCCATAAACGAACCACCTTCAAACAGCTGAGTAATTACAGAGCTGCTTCATTGCCAGGAATAGTAGGGCTCTCTGAAATCTGACCATCTATCTTCTGAGCAAAGACTCTGCCCCCAGCCCCAAGCAGGCACCCGAGTGAAGTGTGGCCGGCTGTGTGGAAAGGGCCAGAGGGCCAGTGAGACACCGAAAGTAAGAACAGCAGCATTTCTTCACTGGACCACCGTCTGGCCAGGGACACCTGTGTGGGATTCAGTTTCAGGTGAGGCTCTAACTCCATTACCAAGGCAGTTGAATTGGAGTTGAAGCATTAGACACATCTGAATCTGAGTCTCAGTCAGGGCGGGAGATGGGACGTCCTTACAGATGACACTGCAGTTGTGACCCGCTGACGCAGTTCCTTTGAGCATCTGTTTAATGTTGATCCTTCGGCTAGGACATTGAACATCTCTGGGCCCATAGTTCTTGAGGCTGATCCTCCAATTTGCAGGAACCACCCAATCTCACTGAGACTGCACAGGTGGTGCACCAGCTGAGGGTACGGAAGGCTGTGGGGATCTGTGGTATCCAGGGTGAACTCCTCCAGGCTGTGGTAAGGCTGTCCTCCTGGCATTGCAGGCAATCTTTGCTTCCATTTGGGAGACGGACGTCATCCCAACATCCCAACGGGACATGTTGTCCTTATCTGGAAAGGGAACAGTAACCACCTAGATTGTGGCAACTACAGGGGGATAATACAGGCCTCAGTGCCGGGTAAGGTCCTTGCCAGGGTCATCTTCAACAGGATCTGTGATCACTTGTTTGCCTAGCAGACCGGAGCACTGTCTGGTTTTGCACCTAAGAAGTCTACCATCGACCGCATGCTGGCAATCAGGGTTCTCTCGCAAGTGCGAATACCGGCAGGGTTTCTTTGCAGCCTTTGTCAATTTTCTTGATTGTACTGTCCTGTGGGACATTGTGAGACTTTGTGAGATCCTCCTGAAGTTGCTGGACATCATGACCGGCCTGTAAACTGGTACTGTGAGTGCTGTGCAGAGTGGAGGCAGAACCTTTGCATATTCCTAGTTGATTCTGGGGTTCCCCAGGGGTGTGTTCTTCCTCCTACTCTGTTCAATGCTTGCAGAGATTGGGGGGTACAGCGGCTGTGGAGCATCTTTTGGAGAAGAACGATTCACTGATCTTGATTTTGCCAACGACGCTGTGATCTTTATGGAGTCAATGGAGGCTCTGATTGGGGCTCTGAGTGAGGAGTCTGAGTGAGGAGTCTGACTGGGGCTCTGAGTGAGGAGTCTGAGTGAGGAGTCTGAGTGTCTGGGCTTGCGGGTGACCGGGATAAAAACCAAGATCCAGGCCTTTCATGACCTCTTGGGCACAGCCACCAGCAGTATGTCTGTCTGCGGAGAGAATGTCGACCTCATCGAGAGGATCACTTACCTTGACAGCGACATTGTCATCTCTGGTGACTCTTCCTATGCAGTCAGTAGATGGATTGGGAGAGCAGGGGGGGTCATGAGGTTGATGGAAAGGGGTGTGTGGGGCTCCCAATGTCTTTTTAAGAAGATGAAGGTTCTAGTCTTTAGAGTCTTGGTGATCCCCGTTATGCTGTATGACAAGGATGCTACCCAGTGACCTGAGAAGACTGAACTCCTTTGGTACAGTGTCCCTTCAAAGAATCCTTAGGTACCGCAGGTTTGACTTTGTGTTGAATGAGTGGTTGCTCATTGAGTCCCGAATGAAGCACATTACCTGCATTGTGAGGGAGTATTAGTTACGGCACTACTGCCATATGGTGCGTTTCCCCGAGGGTGATCCGGCTCGCAGGATCCTCATTGATGAGGAGCCAAGCAGCTAGATCAGGACAAGGGGGCGCTCAGGTAACACCTGGTTGTGGCAGACAGATGGCCATTCTGAAGCGTGGGACTGGAGCACATGTTGGCCTGGGGGGGTCACCAACTGGGATCACGTGGTGGGTGCGGAAACGCGTTGTACAAGTACATGCTCCCCAACTTGACCTGACCTGACCTGACCTGTTCTGCGATTCCTCACAGCATGGAATACTATCCAAACAACTTCCGCATATTTGGTTCCCAAATAAGAGCATAAACCAGTCTGGCCACCCAAGCAGTGCCACAGAGAGTAAGAATGGGGCTCATCTCTTCACGACTGGCCACATGATGACATCATGCTATCGGTGCAGGAGCTCGGCACTGAATGTAAGCATGCACAGTCAGAGCTTTGTTCACGACATGTTCATGACCCACCCCCACCGCCTTGGCTCATCGCGGGGAGACGGGATCAGCTGACACTGTGGTGACCTAATGAACACCACAAACAAACGCTATTCATTAAAGACAGGTATGCAATACTCTGCTGCGTAGCAAAAGCACTACACACGTAATTTAATCAGACTCTGCTGCTTAACCTCACACTCCCTGTTGTGCAGTTTAAAAAAAAAAAACAGGAGATACTACATCTGGCTAAATCTGCTCTCTAACACATTTAATGTAGCAGCGCTAGCAGCCGTCGTAACTAAACCAGTCTGTCTTGACCGCCAACCCGCCAGCACAAGGGGAGCCTGTCCAAAATTCACCTTCATCTTCATCTATCTTAACACTGAAAAAAACTGGACTTGATGACCTCATGATGAAGTATCTGCTCAGTCACAGTCTGAACAGGTGAACAGAGGATAAATGAGTATTTCTGAATAAAAGCGCCAAGGTAAGTGTGAAGAGAATAAAGGCATCATTCCAAAGGTAGTATTGTATTTGCCTACAAGTCACTAAGGGGGCTTAGATGTCAAGCCCCATACCTGACTTTGGCAGCTTGTCCCACGGTCTGGAGGTCCTCCTGGAAGAGCATCACCTTGGGGTACTTCTTCTCCAGGATGGTAATCAGGTAATGCAGCAGAGTGAGAGTCCTGTGAAATGCAAGTATGTTAGCGTCAAATCAGGCACACTTCACGGAGTAACGCAGCTATCACAAGTAGGGCTGGGTACCAACCTCGGTACTTTTGTGGTACCAACCAAAAATGCTCCAATCCTATCGATTAAAAAATTAACTAATCTTAATCTTTCGGTGCCACATTCCCATACCCAAACAGTAAATACTTCTGTAAAGATCTAAAGTCGCTGGTGATTGGCTGTCTAACGTATCATTACAGAAACACTTTGCAGAGGAGAAACGTATAACCAGATACAGACTCATGAACTGGTTTGTATGCGTGTTGTTATTTTTGTTTTTCGCCTCGTGTAAAAAATGCCTTAGAAATTAAAAGCATAGCTCAACAGGGTTCCAGACTGCGTCCATTTAGTCACATTTTGCGACCATTTTGAGCAAGATCACCGGAGCCCGATGTGATTCAGGTCCTCAGAGGCACCACTGACTATTAGCTGCGGCTATTAGCTGATTGATTGACCACAAGCACCGGCGCTAACATGGAAGTTATGCGGAAGTGCAGAAAGAGAAACTGAGCAGTTGGGATTATTTTGTACGACAGTAAGATTGAATGCCTTTTCACTTCCGTCTCCATATATTGCCCGTGCAGACAGTGAGACGCGCCAGCGCTTCTTAGCGGAATAACATTACATTGTTTTTTATTCTGTGGAAAATAAAAGATCGATCTGCTGGCCAGATTTATTTATGAATTATAAACATTTTGCAGGTTGTGTAAGTAAAATGTACATAAAAGGCTGTGTCCCATTATGATCGCGATCGCTCCTCCCAGTAACTATTCAATCACTAACACAACAACTTGTTCAAATAAAACAAAAAAGTATTCAGGAAGTTCAGGTACTGGTATCGAAATCAAGGTATCGTTCAGGTACTGGTATCGAAATCAAGGTATCGTTCAGGTACTGGTATCGAAAAATTTTGAACGATGCCCAGCCCTAAGCACTCATGCTTATGGGTAGCATGAGGACAGGCACACTTCATGGAGACATGAGACCATCATGAGTGTTGGCTTTAGTTTACATATGTTACAGGTAACGTCAGGACAGGCACACTTCATGGAGACGTGAGGCCATCATGACTGCAGGCTTTACTTGTCAATGCTGGACTTGGTGTCGGCAATCTTGTTGAGCGAGGACATCCTGAAGCCGTAGGCGTTGCCCCTCTGGCCCTTGTTCATGTAGTTCCCAAACGCTAGGACCACCTCCAGAAGCTGCTTCAGGTTCCGGCTGTGCAGGACCTCTTTGGAGGCCTTGGTCAGAGCTGGGCAGAGATATTGCATCATGACTTGCATAATTCTGGGCCAAACGGCATCACCTCAGAAGCACTGATTCCCTACTCGCCATATGAACACTGGCTTGTGGACTAGAGCATTCAGTTCCACGCATTCAGGCAGCGAATGTGATTACAAACATTTTCCACCATATTTATATACATTTGATCTCATGAAAAGGCTGGAACGTTTCTGCAAATAACTCCACACAATCAAAGTTAAACATTTGAAAGAGTGATAAAAAGGGAGGCGTTTAATTCTTACTGAATGTTAATTTCTTCATAGCCAACCAGAATGAAACAGAAAAACTTTGTTTTTTCATATAGTTATTATTTCCTTTCCCTGATGGCAAGTCAAGCCTTTTGAATATGTGATATACAAAATAAAAACTTTTTACTGGATTAAACTTTCACAAGGAATTCACAAAGGAAGAGCTTTGGTGCGGTTTCCTTTGGGCATACAGCAGTCAGTGCCCGTGGTCCTCCGGATGAGCAACCAGTACCTTCCACTTTGGGTTTGATTTCTGCGATTCGCTCTGCGAACTTCTTCTTGAAGTAGAGTGCCTGCAGCCTCTGCTGGTAGTGGTTGATCCTAAGAGAAGGAAGATGAGTTACAAAAAGCCTGACGTTTGATTCAACAGATTCAACATGCCAAGTCTGGCAAACCAGCACCAATGAGGACCGACTGTGTCAGACCGTGCTGCGCACATCGGTGTGACAGGAAGTCACCGACACTCCCTGACATTCGGTGATTTTCGCTGACTCTCTTCAACAGCCAAAACTTTGTACGCTGTGTTCGAGGTTCAACACTTAACCATCTAATATTCCCATCCTCAGAGGCTGCAGCCATCTCTGCAAGACGTTTCAGAAACCATGACACCCAAGTCTCACTCTCTTTTTCCTTTCCACTCTATGTGACCAGAGATGAGAGAACAAAGCCTGTGCGCGCCATGGCAGAACCTCTGACGGGACACCCAGGAATCCTGGCACCCTAACAGAGCAGCACCTACTCAGCTGCCCGAAAGCCTGAGGGGGAAGGTGTCCACAAACACCTCAGCACTCTCCACTCTCCCCTCCCCTCTCCCCACTCTCTCCTCCCCACTCTCCGCTCTCTCCTCCCCCCTCCCCGCTCTCTGCTCCCCACTCTCCGCTCCCCATTCTCCCCTCCCCATTCTCTGTTCTCTACTCTCCACTCTCCTCTCCCCTCCCCGTTCTCCCCTCTCTGCTCCCCACTCCCCGCTCCCCTGCAGCTCTGCAACAGGAGCGACCTGCTTCTGCAGAGACCCGGACGTCCTGAACCACGGTGTCCTGCACTGACCAGGGCACACGGCACGCCAGCCGAATCTGGGCCACAGACACGTGGCGTCCTGATTAAGTCTCAGGCGGGCACTTGTGGGTCGCTGACACAGCAAGCCCAGCCTGCTCATCCAGAAGGACTCCTCAGGTACAAAGCGGAGCCAGTCTTTCCCGATGTTATAGTCAGAGCAGCCGCCAGAGATTCTGGGCCCTATGACAGCATATGATATTGGGCCCCCAACCCACACCAATCCAATTATGCTCCAAGAATTTCAGGGCCCTTTACAGTACCCTCTGCTTAGAGTTTCCCTTACTGCATTTGTTATGAACAATTTGTCTGAAGTAACGTCTGCATACATCCTGCTTTTACAAACTTTTCCTGGGGCGGGGCTGCTTTCCCAAGCGGGCACATAAGGCTGAAAATGTCACCCAGGTTGGGCACAGATGCAGTGTTCTGACCTGCTCACTCATCACTTTAAATAAAGACCAGTGTAACATTAGGCAGACCGTAACCTTATGCCGGGTGACAAGCGTGACAGGAAGGACGTGTCTGTGAGGACGTGTCGCACATTCAGACCAGCATTTCTGAGCCACAGACACTCACATCTCTGTTTCATGGCTATAGGAGCCCAGGACCCACCTGCTCATCTCATAGAAGAAGCGGTCTGCTTTGGCCATGCGGTCCAGCTCATGCTTGTGCTCCTCCAGGAGGTCAACATCACTTTTCTCAGGGACAAACTTCAGGAGCTGAGAAGTTGAAAGCATTTTCCAGCCTAGGTTAGGCTTTAATACTCTGAACACAGCAGAGTTCACGCAATGTGCAGAGTCAGCTGTCAGATAGAGACGCTGCCCAACAATGACTGACTGCAGTACGGGAAGTTAGCGGCAGAGATTCCTCCTATGCTAACCCACACAGTGGGCAAAAGGATGCCCTCAGTTTGCTGCTTGGGGGCCCCGCGAGCCCTCTGCCACCCCATCCGGGGACAGAGACAGGGGACAGGGGACAGAGACAGGAGACAGAGAACAGAGACAGGGGACAGGGGACAGAGACAGGGGACAGGGAACAGGGGACAGAGACAGGGGACAGGGAACAGAGACAGGGGACAGGGAACAGGGAACAGGGGACAGAGACAAGGGACAGAGACAGGGGACAGGGAACAGGGGACAGAGACAGGGGACTGAGACAGGGGACAGGGAACAGGGGACAGAGACAGGGGACAGGGAACAGGGGACAGAGACAGGGGACAGAGACAGGGGACAGGGAACAGAGAACAGGGAACAGGGGACAGAGACAGGGGACAGAGCTGCTCCCACACAGGCAGGAGAAAGCTGGAACCGCAGTCTGGACAACCCTGGACTTTGCAGCCAGCAAGTAAAATAAGGTCAAAGCAGCCCACCTGTTCTAGCATATCTCTGGGCAGGTCTTCTTGCTCATCCATAGTCAGGATGGCCCTCTTTATCTCGTCATTGGACAGCTTCAGCCTGGAAGGGAAATGCAGGGATATCGTCCTGTGATTTGTGTATCACACAGTCTAATGTCCCTCTGATTCCCACGCCGAACACCAGACACACTTTCTGCATGGCCGACTCTAACTGCCAGAGCAGCTACTTTGTTGACAGGGCGAATGGTTTGATACACAATGGCTGTAAAATTGTAAACTAGCTTTAATTTTGACACATGCAAATGTTTCAGTAATAAGCAATGTTATGATGTCAGTTTGGCATTGATGAAATGTACAATGAATATCAATATTCTATTAAACTTGCATAACTTGCATTAAGTATAAAGAAAGTTGCAGGACGAAAGAAGTTTCCCCTGAAGAGATGCAATAGGAGTAAATGGGATTTTCCCCAAGGTGTTTGAGGAATGAAGTGGCATATTTATACATTTCTGGGTCAGCCCCCCCAAGAAGGAACAAAGGGAGCAGGTGGCCTCCACTCCCAGCTGCCCGCTCTCCGTATGTCTGCCACAGTGTGGACAGAAACGCCAGGTGACCCAGACCAACACAGAAGATGCCGCATATACTGTGCCCCGAATGCCCGGATTTTGGCACCCTGCTTCCAGGCGGTCAGCAGTGGCACCACGGCCCCCCCATCTCTGCTAGAGCACACCCTCACACCTCAGTCAGTGACACGACCTTCAGATGTGGTCAACACTCCACTTACAAGCTTCACTTTTCAATGACAAACATCACTTTTACACACACACCCTACATTTGGGTTGTCTTGGTGCTGCCTGAATGAGAAGCAGCTTGTCCTTCTCTGTGAAAATATGCATAGTTGTGTGATGCCAAGCCGGGTTTAATTACTCAGCAAGCGCGTCCCAGAGAATGCTCCGGAGGCAAGGATGACTGTGTTCCTACGATCCCATTAGTCATGTAGTTTTGAAACATTACACGGCTTCAGAAAGTCATCCCAAAGGCAAGAATCCGCTCTGTGATAATGTGGCTCCTTCCTTGCATGGTGACTGACTACTAATTACTGACACTAAACAGAAAGAACTCCTGTGTCTCTTGTGGTTTTTTTCAGGGGCAAAGACCCCGACAGAGAACAGGAGGGATCACTGGTTTCTTCTGAGTAACATTTTTACAACGTTCTGCGTACCCACACTTTTACAATATGGAAAACGTATCTAGTAATGGACTAAGAGCTGTTGATCAATGGTTAATTCACCACAAAATACATCTCCCTAATGTTTTCAAGTACACTACAACGATCACAATGTAACATGGGACCGAAAAGTAACCATCACCAAACGCCGCCATTGTTTTGTTCCCCACTGTAACCACAGAAAGTGAATGAAGTCAGAATAAAAATGATTTCATAAAAAGGGTAAAATGTCACTAATGGAAAAGACAGACATCTGTCCACTGGAATAAGATCCCAAGAAGACAGTAAGTGAAAGAGCACGGGGAAGGGGGGGATGCGGGGGAACCACAAGCGACGAGTTCAATGCGTGAGCCTCACCGCGACAGGAGGATGTTGCAGTTCTGGGCTCGGCGGCCATCGATGACAGACAGCTCCTTAACCTTTTTACAGCTTACAGAATCTTCCTCGTTCTCTTTCTGAAGAAAGGTGAAACACACATTCTGTCTTAGCCACAATCGATCCACAGTGGAATGTTGGCATGAGAGTAAAGACGTGTTTAAGATGTGGAAAAAGTGACACTTTTATATAGTATTTTGCAGACCTAAGTAAGTGAATTATGTAAAACATAAAAAGACACTTTTTACACTAAAAAGGTTAAAAACTGTCTGGGGCATTGTCATTCCAGACAGGTTATTAAAGCCTGACAGTCACACTAAGAGATGCGACACCAATCTGGGTTATTATAGAGAAACAAGTCAACAGTGCATAACATGCCATGCCGACACATGACAGTGCCCATGATATGCCAAATTAGCCTGTCATCGACACAGTACAAAGGCAGGCAGTCACACTGTTTTTCTATCATAAAATATACAAAGTATATACTGGACTAGAACAACTGTAGAGGCCTTAAACCAGTGTTTCTCACCCCAGTCCCGGGGGTGCTCCCGCCCAGCTCCCAGTCAATGAAGAACACCGAAAACCTGGTGCAGGTATGTGGAGGAGCCAGGATGGAACAAAAATGCGGACTCTCTGGGGTGTCTGAGGCCCGGTGTGAGAAACACTGCTTTAAAGCAACAGTGATGTTTGAAATCAAAGGGCAATGCTAATGGACAATGCTAATGGACAATGCTAATGGACAATACAAATGGACAATGCTAATGGACAATACAAATGGACAATGCTAATGGACAATGCTAATGGACAATGCTAACGGACAATGGTAATGGACAATACAAATGGACAATGCTAATGGACAATACAAATGGACAATGCTGGGATTGCTGAGATCGAGGGACTCACCTGCCTGCTGTTACTGACCACAAAGAAGTCCTGAAAGGCAGGCAGAAAGCAGGGAAAAGGCCACAGAAGTTAGAACGGGTGAAATCTGCCACATCAGAGCGGTAAGCCATGACTCAGCAATGCATTGTGGGAGAAAATGGAAGCAGCCTGGAATAGCTGTCACAGGTTTTCTAAGCAGTCGCTCATATTAGTAGCACAATGAAGTCAACTGAACATTCCCAGTGCCTCACTTATATATAAAAACAAAACAATTAGAAATACACACAAATAAATGCAAACTCTATAATATACATAACCATGATGTTTTTAAACTTTGTAACAAATCAGGTTCACATATTCCTCAAATACACAAAAGCAACACACAGGGTTAAGTCTATGTCAAAGACAGGGCATTTTTCATGGAGAACAATTTTCATCCTGCTATAATTTAAACACATTGTTGACAGATTATTGGTGCTAATAGATTGCTACGTCACTGACACACCTTTGCGAGACATTTCAGTGGTTATTCAAGCTGTGCTGGTGACTGTTAAGCCAACTGACCTTTTCTTGGAATAGGATTCTGCAGGTTTTTACATGCATGTTTCCATGGTGACACCAGCCTCACCGCTCATGCACAACAGTCAATGGTAGCATCAAATGACACATATGACAGATAAGTACAGAGAAGATGCCACATATCCGTTTAAAAGGATGGCCAATGTACATCACCTGCTGCCTCTGGTAGGCTGAGAAGGTCTTCTCAATGTCATCCAGGTCTAGGACCTTAAAAACCTTGACATCATCAACCTCAGCCCAGACTGTTCCCTCGAGTTTATCCTGGGGGGGGTCAGATTTCCAAAGGTGAGACTTGCAGGTGAGAGCCTCATTTCCCCTCATAATGGCTGCACTCATTCTGTTTATGTCTGGGCCTGGGGTCGAGCCCCACCTACCTCAGAGAGTTTGGCCCAGTTGAAGGACTTGAGCGGGTTGGACGGCTGGGGGATGTTCTTCTTCTTAAGGGCAGGCCTTGCAGGAGCTCCTGGTGGAGGAGGGACCCCAAAGAGGGGAGGGCATCCAGGAGGAGGTGGGGGACCACCTGGAGGCGGTGGTGGTGGTGGTGGAGGTGGGCCACCGCAGGGTGGAGGCAGAGGTGGAGGCAGCATGCACCCTAGTGGAGGTGGGGGTGGCGGCAAAGGAGCCCCAGGTGGACCTCGAATGACGGGGGGGCCTCCGGGGATAGCAGCTTGCTGTCTCTACCAGTAAGAGACAGACAGGTGAGACAGTGCCCCCTGTGTGGGACCCACAGTGATTCACACCCCCACGCACTGCTGCAGGGAGTGACCTCTGAACTCTACAAATGTCATTTAAGATACTGTTTAATCAGACGATGGAGACCACAGACAGGTCATTAGCACCCACAGGAGGGAGAAATCACCCCCCTCCCTTTGTGGATGTGTAGGAGACGTACCAAGCTGAGCTCCTGCAGCTGGCAGGAGAGCTCCGACACCTGCCGCTTGACAGCTCGGTGCTCCACAGTCTCCTTCTCCAGCTTCTCCTTCATCTTGTTGAGCGTCTGCATCATGTCCTCCTTCTCCTGGGTCTTGGCATCGCACTCACGCTCCTTTTTCTCCAGCTTCAGCTGCAGCTCCTGGTGCTCTGTGAGGTCAGAGGTCACAGGAGACACCCGCCAGCATTTCGGCAGGGTTACTGCGATGTTGGGTTACTGCGATGTAAAGCCCTGTAGCCGGCCACCTTGACTGCTGTATGCGCGAAGCTGCTCTTGCTATTAGCTGCACAGAAACTTAGTGCAAACACAAAAATATAACAGGGATGCATAACAAGAAGATTCAGAACAC
The DNA here is from genome assembly GCA_026777985.1 of Mormyrops attenuatus. Classification (NCBI taxonomy): domain Eukaryota; kingdom Metazoa; phylum Chordata; class Actinopteri; order Osteoglossiformes; family Mormyridae; genus Mormyrops; species Mormyrops attenuatus. The sequence continues at coordinate 646,928 of JAODKC010000043.1, forward strand.
TATCATGGTGCTAGCTTGACAATTTAAAGACAAAAAAAGGTGAAATGTCACAATGTGTAAATTCTTAAAGCAGTACTATGATTCTGTGTTTCAAAAATTCAACTGATGTGTTTAAAATCCAGGGTATAACCCATGGACAAGCAGGCAGACAGACAGGCAGGCTGACAGACAGACAGACAGAGACACAGACAGACAGACACAGACATTGCTGCCCTAACCCTAACCCGAACCCTAACACTTACCCTTACGCATTTTCTCAGCTTGTTCTTTCCACTGCTTCACTTCATTTTCGTTGACCAGCCTGTATGAGAAACAAGGTAAAATATTTCTCTAAACCAAAATATGGCATTTGGAAGATGGTCCCGGTCCTATATTGATCTCCAAGTGATTCCCGTTACTGATCACTTGTTTTCCAAATGGCCTGAAGCACAGATTAAAGTCTTTGCAATATGCTACATTTCGTGGATCCTTCAGTGATCAAAGCTGGAACTGGGGCAGCCTATAAGCAGCATAACTGAGGTAGAGGCCATTGATAAGCTAAAAAAAGGCCCAGAGAAACCCAAGGTAAATCAAGTGAAAGGACCAGAAAAGAAAGAAAACAAATAGCATTTAAGTATCTCTCCCAGTTTAGTAACACGTCTAAAATAAAAACAGTTTATTTCTCTTGGGAGAAGCAGAATCTGAGAAAAGACAGAGAAAAGAAGGGCAGAGAGTAGAATTTCACTGCTTACATGCGAACCACATTTTTGACGTTGAAGTTCTCCAGCGGCGTGGCATCGGGGTCGTGACCTTTGTCACTCTGCAGCACCATCTGCTGTACGATGCGATCCAGAAGCAGCCAGTATTGCACTGTGTTCCCACTCCTCTTATCTAGGGAGAGAGCAGGTCTTTGCGTGAGCATGCTTATCACACAACTGTTAGGCCTCAATCTAGCTGACAGACACATCACTCGTTTATTGAGTGACCCCCTCACGGGGAAACAAAGGGAATTAATGAGGATTTTGGGGAACACAAAAGCAAGGTCAGACTTAGACACTATTCCTGCTAGAGCAATCGGCAATAAAACAAAGATGTAAGAGCGCTGACTTACGAGGCATGAGGAGACAGTGGTGGAGCACAGAGAGGAGGTGCGGGTACGCGTCCGTGTGGCTCAGCTTCTTTCGGATGAGGTCGAACACTTGGGTCGCGCTCTTAGTGTCTATATGTACCTGAAACCACCCGACATATGCAGCCAAGGTTATGGCACTGCCATCAAGGGGAATGAGAACAGCCTTGATTTTTGAGTGTTCTGCAATGAGGAGGAACTTACAGATTCAAAACGCTTGGATAAGGTCAGCTCATCATCGTTTCTCAACATTTCAAAGAAGTCCAAATGCCTGGAAAAAATGAGATCTGATGAGCTCAACAACCCCAAGGATCCTACCCAAGTCTGGATACAAAGGGTAACACAGGGACTTACCTGTCTAACGTGGAATTTTCATGGGAGCGTAATTTATCTATAACCGGCTGGATGCCCAGCATGAGGAACTCGTATCGTAGGTGGACACGGAACTCCAAGTTTGCCTGAGGTCAGAGGTCAAAGTGTCAGTGTCTTAGGGACCAAAAAGGGATCACAAGTGTGTGGCTGCAGCCCTCACCTCCCCAGCCCCTTGGCTGAGCACTGCATTGATGAAGGACATGATGGCCGTCTTCAGGTTCACCTCATCTCGGTACCGCCCTGTGCTCCTGTCCAGGTCATTTATCAAGGTCTGTAAAGAACACCATCATGATGTAGCTTATTACGGCACTGAGCACCACAACCATTGGCACCACTGATTACTACACCAAGTCTTCACCTTCGAGCTCTCAGCACGACATCAACAGTACCGAAACCTAAAAACAGGTGTCTTCTGACCCAGAGGATAAAAACGACTTATAATATTATTAAGCTTACATCTGCATCTCTTAACTTCATGGCAGGGAAACAAACCTGGAAACGTGTCCTCTCACAGGCAAACTTCTGGTAGTGCAGCATGGCCTGCAGGACCTTCCTGTGGCCTCCAGGGACCAGGCAGACAGCGCCCATAATCTCCAGCACGGCCACCTTGGTCTTGATGTTCTCTGTGCTCAGGCTTTGGGCGATGATGTTGATGCTCTCAGAGTGTGCCAGCACGTGTGCCCGGCCCTGCGAGTTGTTCATCAGGGCTTTGATGCATCCAATCAGTGAGGTATGGATCTGCGACTCTGTGGTCTCATAGTCCATGCTCTTCAGGAAGTTCAGGATGCACGACAGGCCATCCAGGTCGATGAACCTGGTCACAAACCTTGGTGGGGAACAGAAAGGAGGGTAGCTTGAGAACCTGAGCAGCTCAGAACCTAGAAGCTCATATCGCAGTATGGATGTGAGGCTTGGTCTGGGGCAGGTTAATGCCCAGCGAGACGACATGTTAATCTGTTATGATGTATAGGAATATTCATAAGCTACAGCAGCAACATTAACAAATCAAAATTCCAGAACAAACCTGCATGTTTTCTGAAATCTTTCTTGATGCCAGAATAAGCTGAAGAACATTACAAGTATGTCTGGTGCACAGAAGGACAAGACTGCAGACCTGGGAGCTTCTGCCTATTGCACATGCGCATTAACACTGATCACCTCATTGGCTGCGTCCGCAAAGCCGTCTTCAAGCTCTCGATGGTCTTGTTCCTTTCCTCTTCATCCTCTTTATCTAAGGCCAGAAGAGTCTTCCTCTGATACCAAAAAAGCAAAATTATTTTAAGCAATCCTCAAGAATAGATCTTTTGACGTGCTTCAAAAGATCCACTATCGTCCCAGTGCCCAAGTCCAACAAACCCTCATGCCTGAACGACTACCGGCCTGTTGCACTGACATCGGTGGTTATGAAGGTGTTAGAGGGTCTGTTGAAAAACATCATCTCCGCCTCCACAGACCCACTCCAGTTCGCCTACCGCCCTAACAGATCCACAGAGGATGCCATCTCCCACGTCCTGCACACCACTCTCAGCCATGTGGATAAGAAGCAGGCTAACTATGTGAGATTTCTGTTCATCGACTACAGCTCAGCATTCAACACAATAGTACCCCACACTGTTCACAAAGCTGAGGGATCTAGGACTCAACAAACGTTTGTGTGCCTGGGTGTTGGACTTCCTCAAGGACAGATCTCAGACAGTGAGGGTGGGCGGGTGCATCTCCAGCTGCATCACAATCAACACAGGTACCCCACAGGGGTGTGTTCTCACTGTTGTCACTGGGCTTCATCCCCAACAACGATGAGTCGGCCTACATAGACGAAGTGGAGAACCTGGCGCTGTGGTGTCAGAAAAACTGCCTTCAGCTGAACGTCAGTAAGACAAAGGAGCTGGTGGTGGACTTCAGAAGGAGACAACATGACCACAGACCACGCACCATCAGAGCTCCAGTGGAGAGGGTGAGCAGTTTTAAATACCTGGGCATCCACATCTCGGAGGACCTGACATGGACTGAGCAT
>JAODKC010000043.1:665575-695309 GCA_026777985.1 Mormyrops attenuatus
CGCGCTGCCCAGCCCCCGCCCCCCTGGTGGCCGCTGGGTCTCTGACCAGCCCACCCCCCCCCCGTGCACACACCCGCCCAGGGCAAAGCGCAATGAGGCTGCGCCGCTGCGCGGCTTGTTTGCAGCCCCCCCGCCAAGCCGCTGCATGCCGGGAGGGCACAGTGCGCGCCAAAGCAAGCCCAAAACAAACAGTGTCCATTCACACGGGCGCGAGTCAATGGCAGGGGAGCATCTACTTTGCCCAGCTAGAGGTGGGGGCCCCAGTTTATTTACTGTCCCCAAACGGCAGGAGGCTTCCTGCCAGACCATTACAGAGCATGAAGGCCTCGACCTCACGGCCATGCCACCCCGCTGAGCGGAAGCGGTTCTAGTCCCCTGCATCTCGTTTACAAACGCAAGCAGCAGGGCCCCCTGGACACAGCTGGGGAAACCTGACAGCCACATCATTCAGGCCAGTTTCCCTCTGGGCTTTTTCCCTGTTCAGTCTCATCACCAGGACCGAGATGTCACCCACACTTCCAAAACGGTTTTGGCAAGAAAACTTTCCCGCACAGCTGAAGAGAACCATGTGATAATGTACTCCAGGACAGGTAAATACTCGAAGCTTTAAACAGACTGGATAGCTACACATTCAGTAATGATAAATAAATGTACCAATGTATTTAACAAAGTCAGTCCTTCCAACTTCAGCGGCCAAAAATGATATGATGATGAATATTGTTGTCATTCACCATTTTTCCCTTTTTTGATAACAAACTAAGGAGTGTGTCACTAACTCTAAATCCTGTGTAATTATGAACCACAACTAGGAAAACCTATTTATACCTTATGTCGCTTTTGTTCTTTCAGTACATCATACAATAAGGTGTTTTAACAACAATTCCAGAGCCAGGGGGAACTACGGCATATCGGCAATTAACAGCTACCGGCGTTTCATTTATAGTCAATGGATACATCACTGCGTATGCAAAACCATCAACGTTTCCCGAAACTCGCACCTCTTAAAAACACTCACTGCATAAGAGTGGAATGGTCATGTCTATGCATAACCGACTCCAATGCGATCAGCAGCGCGCCTGCCCTAGTCGGACATATACTGTACAAAATTGTGCACAAACCAGCCGAGGGTCCGGTTTACCGCAACGTAACGTAAACTATGTAGAAATTAGTAACGTAGTACAGAGGTTTCATTAGGAGAAATTATATATTATATTATATATATATATATATAATTTCTCCTGATGAAACACACACACACACACATATATATATATATATATACACACAGTATAATGAAACCCGCAGAATTGGTTTAATGCTGGTTTAAAGTCACTATAATTTACTATTTCATTTTAACCATCGCGTATTTGTCAAATATTTCAAGTAATTATTAGTAGCGTTACTTGAATATCTTTGCATTAAATTACAAAGTTATATTTTGTCGCTAAGTAGTTCACTACACAAAAGACATCTTTGCGACCTCATTGATACGTATACTTTACATCAGATAATCTGATAATTAATTATCTGGGGGAAAAATCGGGGGGAAAAAACTTACTTTTGAAGTCGCTCCATGCTGCAAGCGAATCCCAAACTCATTGACACCAGCGTTATAGAACTCGACGGCTGCAGGTAACATCATCCCATCAGTTGTGTCAGAGTGAATAACCAAGCTGGGAAATGTAGTTTTACTCCAAGAACGTTTGCGTACTACAAATCAAAAGCTTGTTTTCCGAAATTGGAAGGCTCTTAAGTGCGGCGCTGTTGCCTCACACCTACGGGTTACTGCATGGATTTTACATGCTTCCCTCCTGGTCGGGTTTCCTCCCGCGGTCCGAAGACATGCAGTTAGGCTAAGCAGTGTCATAGCTATATGCTATGGGATTACAATCGCAGTCTTATGCGCTGGCTAGGTTCTGTGACCCTGATCAGGATAAGTAGTTAGAACATTAATGGAAGGCTCTTCATTCAATAGCCTTTTAAATAAATAATTTAAGTTTCCAGTTGCAGCTTGGTGACTACGTGGTTAGCATTGTAACCCCAAACCTATTTCTCTGCCTGTGTTTGAGCAGCTTGCATGTTCTCCAGGACTGATGGGTTTACTCTGAGTGCTGTCCAAGAACATGGTCTAGGTGAACTGGTATCCCTGTGTTGCAATCAGTGTACAATTATGTGCGCGATTAAGGCGCTTTCACACCGCTGGAACTTTTCTCTGGAACCAGAACCTTTTTCTGGAACCTGGGATTTCTGTCGCATTCACACCTCAGGACATCGGCCCGAAGGCAGTTCTCGAACCCTTTTTCCAGTACCTACACCAGACTCGGTACTTTCTGTTCGAACACGAACTACTGGGGAGGCGCTTACAGCCATAGCATGCCGATTGGCCGCTGATTGATTTTTACCACAAGCACCGGCGTTAACTTGGAAATGTCGATGCACGGAAAGAGATAGAAGTAGCGGAACCAAAATTGCAGTAGATGGAATTATTTTAATACCTTTTAAATTACAATTAATGCATCGATTAATACATTTTTGATCCCTTAGTAACTATATCAAAACGTCGGTGAGGCAGAGGCATCCTGCCCTGGGTGTTCCCCGATTAATGTCCTGTGATTCCTGGGTGAGACTCTAGCCCAGGGGTGGCCAATCTTATCCGCAAAGGGCCGGTGTGTATGCAGGTTTTCACTGCAACTCCCTAATTAGGTCACTAATTAGAGGACTGACTGGCTGAAGAGTCCTCACACCTGGGTTTGAACAGCTGAACTAAAGGTTATCCGAAAAACCTGCACACACACCGGCCCTTTGCGGATATTGCTGCTGCATCGCATGCATCTCTCAGATTTGCTAAACTTGCTGTTAACATCAGAACAACTGAAAACCGAGGATGTATCTTTACACTGTTTTCTGTTTTGTAATATCATTCATTAGACACCTCTGACGTCAAGTTTAAACTTTCCGTGGATTCTGGGAAAGGTCTGACCTGACTTCTTTCAAGATTATCAAGTTAAATCATTCTCATTTGTTCCAAAAATTTCCCAGCAATGAAATTTCATAGCACTGCCTACAGTCCATTGTCCAGTCAGTTTTCTCGCCATCCAGTTCAAATTAGGGAATAGACTTTTTGAGCCTTATCATGTCTTGCATATTTGCTGGTTTGGGTAGACTGTGGGTGAGATTTAAAACAGACCCCAACTCTGGAAATCTGAGCTTTTAAAATGATTTGTATGTATTTTAAAAACATTCCCCACCTACAAACATTTGCCAGGTTTGACAGCTAGCCACACCAGTTCCGAACTGCAGTGGCCCTATTCTTACATTTCAGATACATTTACACTGATGTACAAATCTAACTTATTCACCATTAAATGGCTGTAACATAAATGTGATTAGCATTAGGTACGAGGTATGTCTACAAACTAGAATAGTTTTGGCTTCAGTGTATTATCATAATGAAATGAATAATCATGACACATCATAAAACGACATGTGAAGTGTTTTGAGACAGGTTTAGTCTGTGCCGGCACGTGATGCATGTGGACACTGACATTTACTTCACACTTAGCTAGCTAGCTGAAGCCTGGATTTCTTTAACCCTTTACATAGCTGGACATTTTAATGAAAAAATCCAGGTGAAGTGCTTTGCGTATGTGAAAAATAGCAGGACCATACTTGAGCTGATCCAGCAATCTACAGGCCACGGGTGCACATCCTTAACTGTACCGACAGGAAGGGCACAGTGATGGAGAAAAAAGCCTCTGCACATCCTTAACTGCACCGACAGGAAGGGCACAGTGATGGAGAAAAAGCCTCTGCACATCCTTAACTGTCCCAACAGGAAGGGCACAGTGATGGAGAAAAAAGCCTCTGCACAGCCTTATCAGGAGTGCTTTGAAAGGAAACTATTACTGACCAATCAGAAAGGACTTAATGCAGTAAGGTTTATCTTTTGCAAAAGACGAAGAATTTGTTAGCGGGAAAATGTGATTCGCTCACTGTGCGCTTAGAAGTAAGTAAGACTGGGAGCTTCCAAAGGTAAGTAGACATGCCTGCAGTGCCCCCGCAGTGCCCCTGAAGTCCTGTCTTCAGCTGTGACAGGTTAATACAGGGTAAGTTACTGCGCTGGGGCTAGACAGACTCTGACAAATGCGATTCATTACTTCCACTCAAACACTCTGCTAATTAGCATTACCTTAGCCGTTCTCTTGAAAAACATGTGGCGGAACTGTGAGCCGTCCGAGGCTAAACCAGCCACACTGCAATTTAAACTCCATCAGAGGCGCTAACCTCCCCCTGACGGGGTCACAGCGCTAAAGTGGCTGCACCACTCGCAGCTGCTTTCCTGCTCTGACACAAATTATTCAGTTGTCTCACTGTGACATACATAGTGGGCAATTTTAAGCCCTTATTTTATTAATTGATGTGGCCCAGCTATTTAGTAGCAAACGTAGTTACTGTATTGTGCCTGTTGCTCACGTGGTTTTCCTTAGGATTGCCCTGTAGCTATTGATGGGGCAAGCAAGGGTATGAAAGTCACATGGGTTAGGATTACGGTGTTGTGTCAGTCACCAGTAACTCTCTTTTTTATTGGTTCTCATAGGATGAGACCTGGCAGTAACTGACAGCACACGCTAAAGCCCGCACTCCATGAATTTCAAAACCTTTTTTCTCTTATGCTTCCTTTTAGCCTCTAGGCTGAGGCGGCATTCCGGAGCCGAGAGCAGGAAGCACAGGACAGGAGGAGGAGGGACCTCAGATGGGATTCTACTCCAGCTCAGGGCACATCCCACGTCCCACACACAGTCCACATCCCACGTCCCACACACAGTCCACATCCCACACACAGTCCACATCCATAGCGTTAAGGTCAGGTAGAGCCCCGAAGACATGAACCAGGAAAGCAATAGGTATGCAGCCGATCAGACATGGCTTCTGATGTTGAATGCATAAGGCTGCAGCCTTTGATTGTGCAGTATCGTCATCAGAAATAATACGCATAACGTTTAAAAAAGAAGAAATTTAACCCATCTCCTGAAAGAACAAAAATACGCTGCAGAAATGACCACTGATGCATTTCAGTCAGACAGCGGGGGAGGGGCACTGTGCTACAGGGGTGCGGAGTGATAAACAGGTCAGACACGCGCTGCGTGATTCCTCTGCCCATCACTGCAGGCTCCGCCGCTCACAAAAAGCAACAAATCACTGGTCTAGAAAGGCAGCCGTCACGCTTTTGTTGTAATCTTAAGCGCTTAAGTGTGTCCCGTCCTGCACCCAGCCATGACTCGGACAGAAACCAGATGGTGAGCAAATGTGTAGGTATTGCTCACAACAACAACAATGGTGCAGCACAACGTTACAAAAAACGGTAAATAGCCATCTGTACGAATGGATTACACAGGAGAGACAGGACACAGGCATCCATGTCAGCTAAGAAAACACATGTATCCACCCATCTTCTATAACCGCTTATTGACCACATAACAAAAAAAAAACACATCTGCTAATTAGCATGTGACTAACCATGAGATGGCAATGGGCCTCTCAGCGCGGCACTCCGGCCGTACGCTGGGCACGTGCCACTGCAGAGGGTCCCAGCAAGCCGCGTATGGAATCAGGAGGAATGGGCCCCTCGGCGCGGCACTCCGGCCGTACGCTGGGTACGTGCCACTGCAGAGGGTCCCGCCAAATCAAAGCAGCCACCAGTGATGGGTGCAGATGTGAACAGATGGGAGCGAAGGTCAGTCAGCACTCGGCAAATTGACGTCTGGGGGGGGGGGGGGAGATTACCACCCCCATGATCAGAGTTCTCAGATGTGCTCATTAGTGTGTAGAAGGATGTTGTCATGGAGATCATTAATAAACCATCACTGCATACAGCTTATTATGCTATACGCCTGTTATTAAGTGTGACCTCTGTCCTTTTTACCTGCCATCTTGCATATATCACTGCCACATTCCACTTGTACGCTCTGCATGTACAGTTGTGTCCAAAAAGTACCTTGTTTATTAAAACTTTAAAACTTTGGTTATTGCATTCCCTTATGACCGGTCTCAGCATCCTGCACCATCTCTGCAGGCAAAAGGCAGATTAAAAGCAGGACTGCTGTGCTGGCCATTTCTTAAGTTTCTCAAAAATAAATCTAATGGAGACTCTTCTCATTTTTAAAGGAGACTACAGGTGACTTTGGTCAGCTAATCCTAGACCCTGTTAAGAGGTACTGAATATGCCAGTCGTGTTCCCCAGTTATAACTCTGCTTGAGTGTTATCCCTTATGACTGCAGAAACTGTGTCAGGCTGACCTATATTCTAACTCCTTCAAATCAGTCCAGAGTAGAACCAAAGAAATAAAATACACTGAGTCATTTTAGCTCATTCTGCTTTCAGCTCACAGAAATTGACAGTATTTCCTGAAACCTTCCTACGTCACCTCACCAACTGGGCCAAGGTCACACACAAATTGGATTTTTATGCAGACTTGTGTTTGCATCAATTATGTCTTATTCTTTGATGATTTAGTCCTAAAATACTTTCAACGCAAGAACCTTGAAAAGCAGGATTCATTGCGTGTTATCGCTGATGGCTGCGGACAGGGTGGATGCGTCCGACGCAGTGTGCTAAAACGGGGGAGGGGGCAGATTATGTGTTACTGCTTCTTAGTCACAAACGATAGTCAGTGGCGCCCTAACTAACGCAAAAGGACGGGAACATCAGCGCGGCGGCGCCCGTGCGCTTTAAGCGGCAGCCGATAAACGCGTCACTCCGTCGCCATCGGCGACACATGAGTCCGGGCTACACAACCCACAGACCCCCAAAACCAGTCTGACCATTCAGATCGCAATAGTTAACCCTAAGATTAGGACTTGGTGATCTCACGTCAGTTTTTAAGGGAGAACTTAACAAGACTGGGGACCAGGTGGAATCCATCCTAAGGTAAACGGAGCCTCGCACGCACAGGCGGAGGGCCGCCGGCGGGCCCCTGGCCCAGTATAGAGACCCATCTGCAGCCTGCCTTGCGCGCGGGGCTGGCAGCTGGGCCGGGGGCCAACATTACTGTCTGGGGGAAAGCAGAGTGCCTCTGCGGATAATCAGCTCAAATATGAGATCCAAAATAACAGACACATTTTATGTATATACATGCCGCATACCGAACTGCATACCGAATATGCCGGCAAGCTGTACGGACACGTCGTGTTATTAAAACAGTTTTATTCGTGAAATAAAAATTAAACAAATTACTGCATTTCTTTTAAAACAGATAATGGGGAACGGGCAGCCGTACAAGTCTCCAAATTAACCACCGTCAATAAAATTTAACATGCCTGGGTATAAATTCATCTTAAGGCGAGTGAAATAATCCCACGCGCGGCCAAACGAGACAAATAGAGTAATTGTGTGGACATCCTTCACATTAATGCGGACCACGACCGCAGCGGCCGCGACACACAGCAAATGCAACTGAAAACGACAAGTGTGCTTTAAGACAATTCGATTACACGTATGTAAACAGATTAATATATTCATGTAGCACCGGTAGTCACACATATAGTGCCACTTAAGTGTCAGTGTGACATTTTGCATTTGTTTGCGTAAACCGCTTCCCTCATGCGAAACCAAAGGCGGTTTGATACTGGATGTTTAAAACTTTGCCTGAAAGCTGGAGTTACGATATTTCACATTTACTTGTCTGCTGCTCCAACTGCACGTCGCTGACCGCCAGCACTGACGACGGGGACGGAGAGCCGAGGGGGATACCGACAGTATACCGGCGCTTTGCGGCTCGGTTACGGGACAGAAACAAAACGTGCATTGATCCATCAATCAATCGATGGATCCGTCAGCGGCGTCCCGCTACACATTCAGTCCGCGACTTCGCCTGCCGCTGTCCGGCCGCCCAGCGACGTCCTACCGCTCCGTGCGGTCAGTGTCTGTTTCTGTCAGCGCGTCTGATACGTGTCGTCAAAATGAAATTACTTGAATATTCGGGCTAAAACGCTGGGTTGACATATGTAATAAATAGGCTAATAGGTACATTGAATTGAAATCTATTTTACTATATAAACAAATATTGACAATTTCCCTAATCAGACAAACAATATTCTATAACCTTGAAAACGCATGTTCTAGATGTCGGTCTCTATAAAAATCGGCAGCCGACTTTTCATATTATTTCTCTCACCTTCGGCGGCGTTACGGCGCTTCGTTCGTCACGAGCCGGGATCCCGATCTTCCGCGTGACACGACGCGCGGACGGGCGCCGTCCCTTATCTCGCGGCGGGGCTGCTCACGCGCCACGCTGGCACGCGTCACGCGCCCCCCTGCAGCCATTATCAGTCGGTGGTCTGGCCAGCGCATCTGTTCCCCCACATAACAACACTTGGCCTTTGTTTAGTCGTCAGATATTGAGCGTTCATTTCAGACTCCTTAACCTGCGTGCTATATGAATATCCGGACCTTGTTACTGTTAATTGACAGGTCTCTAGCTAATTTGCCTATTTTAGCATGTTTTTCATTAATATTGATCACCTGTGACTACAGACTAAGACGATTAGAATGTGACTGGTTTATCCACTTTTTTCCGACAGATAGAAAAATGTTTTTCCCTACAGAATACAGTCTACCTTACAGAATACGATCAGAACAGTGTATAATAGCATGATGTTTCGTTTGTCACGACTGCTAAAAAAAAGTCAATATAGTTGTTTTACGGGAGCAGGGGCATTTGCGGGGAATTGTGGACCCCGAGGACCTACAGCCGTTGTGTATAGGCCATTGGAACTTACTACGTATTATTTAACTCATGGCGGTTACGAAAACAGTTTTCGTCCTCCCACCCCCGAACCAGTACCACTTTCAGCTCGAAACTATTACATCAGAACACAAACATAAATACATAATGACATAATACACTTGTAAAACAACATAGGTGTCCAAAACAAAAGCGTTGTAACAATATTTTGGTTAATGCAGTAATTAGATATCTGAGCCTGGCTCCTGGATAATTAATACAACATTTAAAGCGAAGACTTGGGGTGAAACCAGATGTGCCAAAACTATCACAGGATGTGTCCCACATGTTTTTGTCTTTATATCTCTATGTGATTCTTGTATAGCGCGCTGTCAGGATCGAAATTTGTATCTTTACACTTAGGATGTTTTGCTTTTAATTTAAAGGATCCCCTGTAGATATTTACGAGGTATCGTTAGCTTATTACCGAAAAAACACAAACAGACTTCCAAATTACCAGGACGAAAAAAAGAAAAAAGTAAACAAAATTAAAACCAATCGTTTTAGTCAGCAATGTTTCACCACGGGTATCACAGTGAGGAATTCAATGGGCTGAGAAGTAACAACCTTCTAGTTACATCCTTACTTATGCTGAATGTAAAATTCTGAAATAAATTATGTAATTTACCGGAAATCGTTATTTCATTAACCATGCAATGATAAAGCTTTCCCAATAAACAAATTAGATTTGAATGACTTGGTAGAATGTAAAATTACTGACACATGGGGTTCCGGCGGAACGTCTTAATGTGAGTGAAGGTCCACAAGCATTTTCCATACTTTCCGTCTTCGGCTTCTTTTTCATTTCCAGCTGCTACGCGTTACGTCGATGTGGGCCCCTGGCCCGTTGTTGTGATGATTGTCTTCCGTTTTCACTGCACACTTTCCCGAGCATCAATGTATTTTCCAGTAAATTGGATGTTCACATAATATAATCCTTCAGTTAAGCATAATGACCCTGTCAAACACCGGTCCAAACCTCAGTCCAAACCTGATTAATATCTTAGTGAAGCAAACAAAACGATTTTTATAAAAAAAAAATCTGCTAACTTACTTTACTTTCCCACTGTTACATACCTTGTTATAAAAAGTTTACAGACGTCATCAATAACACAAAATAATGAAGGGATTATGGACAAACTCTGGGACAGAAAGGTGGTGACCAGGAGGAAAGCTGTTCGCCTAGAAACACGGCTCAGATACCCTTTGCTTCGTTTGCTAGAAAACGCGGCCTCAGAAACTCGGTGCATCGGTTGTGTTGCACAAAAATGAGTCGCAGTAACAGCTTTTAAAAAGAGAAAAAGAGCGCTACTGCCCTCTGCTGTCAGTAATGAACATTACAATCAGGTGGCTGCCAAACCTCTACGCGTACTCAGCCGTTCCAAATGCGCGCGCGGTGTACTTCACTGCCGGCATCCGGCCATGTGCTGTCGTGTCTCAGCAGATCATAGCCCCTCCATACTTACTTCATACAACATTTAAAGGGAAGCTAAAGTTAGCTAACACGAAAGGTTTGGATCCGCTGCTGTGAAGCACAGGAGACCAGGCATAAAATGTTTACATGTGATGATAGTAGTATTGCAGTAATAATCATTATGACGCCGCGCTGCCCAGTGGGTAGCAGTTGCTTTATGCCCCCAGGGTTGGACATTTGAATGCTGCCCTCACTGCACTTCGCATGTTCATGCTGTGGTGTACTGCAGGCGGGGTATGCCGGCCCTCACCGACAGCTCCACCATACTCATTATCATCTTCCTCAGTGTCCCCCCACACACGCACACAATGAGCATGGTACACACACACGTACACACACACAGAGGCCCATACACACACAGTGAGCAGGGTACAGACACACACAAACACACACACCTAGTAGGCACGGTACACACACACAGTGAGCAGGGTACACACACACACTCCGCCTCACACAGCAAAGAGTCCGTTTGCATGTCATGCCAGGGCACTGTTTTATTGTGCAGAGTATTTACAGAACAGAACAAGCTCCAAACATCAGTCTTTTGCCTCAGTCACTCCCCCTGCAGAGTCATGTGACCTCTCACAGGTCATGTGACCTCTCCACTGTCGCTCTCCCTGAAGGGCGGCACCGCAGGGGAGGGGGGTGTACATTGTACAGATCCTGAGTGAAAAGTAAATGGCTGTGGCATTGAGGGGGCAGATTCAGGCCTCTGCATTGGACGTGGTTCCATCTTGTGTGATGTCCTGCTCCTGACCGTGACCCTGTGACCCCGTCACCCCAATCCCTGACTGTGGCTTTTTGAACCACATGGATATTTCCTCAGGACTCGCCCTCGACCTCCCCCTCAGATGGCTCAACACCCCCCGACCAAATCCCTCACTAATCCAAAGAGCCGCCATCAGGCGAAATTGAAAACAGGAAAGGCGTGTGACCCACGCTCATGCTGAAGGAGATCGAATGTCACCTGGAGTAGAGCGCCACCTACGGCTGCCTGCGTGTGCCTTTCCCTTCCCAATCTTCAAATGAAGAAATAAAACCGCAAATGTACAAAATAAAAAAGGCGCAGGCCAGGAACATGAGCAAAGGAAGCCCTGAGTGGCTGCTTTCAGTCCAGTTTGCCTGCAGTGGAACTGCTGCCGACTTTACTCATCCTCATCCACGCTGGCTAAAGAGGAGCCTATTACCCCTGAGGGTGATGACAGCTGGGGACTGGGCACGGTCAGGGAGCGGTCAGGGAAGGAGCAGGGCACGGTCAGGGAAGGAACAGGGTACGGTCAGGGAGCGGTCAGGGCAGGAACAGGGCACGGTCAGGGAAGGAGCAGGGAGCGGTCAGGGAAGGAGCAGGGCACGGTCAGGGAGCGGTCAAGGAAGGAGCAGGACACGGTCAGGGAGCGGTCAGGGAAGGAGCAGGGCACGGTCAGGGAGCGGTCAGGGAAGGAGCAGGGCACGGTCAGGGAGCGGTCACGGAAGGAACAGGGCATGGTCAGGGAAGGAACAGGGCATGGTCAGGGAAGGAACAGGGCATGGTCAGAGAAGGAACAGGGCATGGTCAGGGAGCGGTCAGGGCAGGAACAGGGCACGGTCAGGGCAGGAACAGGGCACGGTCAGGGAGCGGTCAGGGCAGGAACAGGGCACGGTCAGGGCAGGAACAGGGCACGGTCAGGGAACGGTGAGGGCAGGAACAGGGCACGGTCAGGGAACGGTGAGGGCAGGAACAGGGCACGGTCAGGGAACGGTGAGGGCAGGAACAGGGCACAGGCAGTACCCAGCATTCCAGTCTTTCTCCAGGAGAAGGTGAGGGCCAACAGGCCTCACGCCAAAGACCGTTGCCGAGGCTTTATCCTGGGGTACAGCTGCAGGGAGACAGATTGACATAAAAAAAACATTTACCCAAACTGTAGGGGGTGCTGTTTCCATCTTACCTGTTACACCCCACAGTACCAATCATCCTGTCATGAGACTGACGCAATAACACAAAACAGCTTCTCCTGTGGGCACCTTCATTAGAGACACTTCAGCTTTCAGTATCACAGTATCCATGCAGCAACTGTGGGATGGTGTAAGGCTCAGATGGATAGGGCTCTGTGCCTGCATCCGGAAGGGCGTGGGTTTGAATCCCATCAGCACTGGGCCTGAGCAAGGCCAATGAGCCCCACTGCTCCGGAGGCTCTGTTGGCTGCCCCACTGACCCCAAAATAGAGAGCAAGCAAGTATAAAGAGGACAAAACACAACAGAATCCCCACTGTACCTGGTACAAACAAATAATCCTGACTAAGTGAACTAAACATGACAGGAACAATGTAACTTCTACATGAATCAAATTCTTGTACGATTTTACACCTTGTTGATTTTTATATGCAAAGCACACAGATCTCTAGTACCCCTGTGATCAGAGGAAATCTGAGCATTAAGGCAAACTGCATGTAAACAAGGACTTTCAAGGAAAGTTATATTAATTAGGCATCTGAATTATCATGGGAAGATGGGTCACAGTTCTGTAAAACTGAAATTTGCTTGTCAACTTAAATGCAAAATGAAAGGTGCACTTATGCGTAGCTGACTCCTTGACAGGACATATGTTTGTAACATGCTGTTTGCCTCACTTGTACGTCACTTTGGACAGAAGTGTCCAGAGCTCCTGTCTCTATTGCTTACTGTTCAGTGAAAGATACTCATCTACTCAAAAACTTTCCGGAATTTTTTTTGAGGTACTCTGATTTATAAAAGTAAATAAAAAGCAAGTGTTTGAACCTTCAGATAAGACTAAATCCAAATCCAAATGCTCATCATTTAAGTGGAGCCCCCAGTTGCCACACCCCCAAAGAAGCCACGCCCACTATGGCACAGGCTCCGCCCTAAAGGTGGGCCTCACCCCCAGCAGGTTGCGGGGCACATAGCCCTCCTTGTCCTTCAGCCGTGCCCACCACCACTCCGTCTCACTGTCGTCTTTGCGCCGCAGGATGGTGACGGCGTCGCCTTCACGGAATGAGAGCTCGTCAGCGCTCTGGGCCTCGTAGTCCCACAGCGCGTACACTGCCCCCTTATTCATCACCCCCAGCTTCTCCTGCACGCCTGTGAAGGGGTCAAACCCATGGGGGGGGGGCGTTACACAGAGGGGGATGACATCACAACACAGTGATCAGGGCAGAGGGATGTCACGAGGAACATGGTGACAGCACTGAGGACAAAGACAATGATGCTGGCACAAGACCCCCATCCCCAGAGCTCTCTCTCTCTCCCTACGTATCGGACCCCCGTCCCCAGAGCTCTCTCTCTCTCCATATCGGACCCCCGTCCCCAGAGCTCTCTCTCTCTCCCTACGTATCGGACCCCCGTCCCCGGAGCGCTCTCTCTCTCCCTCCCCATATCGGACCCCGTCCCCAATGCTCGCTCGCTCTCTCTCTATCCCCGTATCGGACCCCATCCCCAATGCTCGCTCTCTCTCTCTCTCTCTCTCTATCCCCGTATCGGACCCCATCCCCAATGCTCTCTCACCGTAGAGGAACTGCGAACATTGAAGGTACCCATCCTCCATCTCTTCACACTTGTCGGCAGCCGTCTCCACGTCGCTGATGGTGCTGGCGAAGACGGCGGCCCCCGACTCCACCAGCAGTTTGCAGAGCTGCACGCTGTTGCAGGAGGCGGCGCAGTGCAGTGGCGTCCTGGAGGGGGGCAACACAGAGTGTGGTGGGCAGGGTTACGGTCAGGGTTGCGTGGGTGGTGGGTCGCACGCATGCTCACCAGCCGTCGCTGTCGGCGGCGTTGACGTTTACGCCGAAGTCCAGCAGGAACTTGACGATGTGGTGGTGACCGGCGCACACGGCATTGTGCAGCGGCGTGATGCCCTCGTCGTTTGGCTTGCTGGGGTTCTCCACCTGAACAAAGGGATCAGTAGAACAGGCGTTCACTCTGCTGCAGCCCACCACAGCCATACTGAGGTCAGGAATCTGTATTTATTTAGGGCAGACTGAGATCTGACTATTAACACCCACAAGAGAGAGTCTGTTATCAAAGACTGTTTCAGTAGGGCTGCATATGAGTGCAAAGGAACAGAAGCTCATATGAATGGCACCTTCTCTGCGGTCAAAGACTCCCCATTCGAGTCATGACAGGATGCCTTTAATACCTGCTTACATTCTTCCCTTTTTCATATAATTACATCTATAACTTAAACATGATGGTACATCAACAGTGGGTTCTACTGACATTTTGAAGTCTCTTTTCTTTTGCTATATCCAAGCACTATATAGAATGTAGACACATTTAAAACCGCTGCTTGATGATTATGATGGGTAATGTTATCATCGTCATAAGGCACGTTCACACCCGGCTGTCTCGACCTGGAACTTTTGATAGCCGCTGGCTAGTTTCATGTGTCGCTTTCATTCCGCACAACAGGAACTGGGAACTTTAGCTAAATAAGCACGAGAGATGCAAAAAACTTGTAGGTTAAAATTCACACTTTGAATTGTGTCACTATCGATTATATCAATAATCAAGTAATCTACCAATAAATTTGATGATTCATCGAGTCAGGTCAGGTCAGGGAGCATGCGCTGATGCAGCACGTTGCCACACCCACCACACAGCGAAACTCCTCGGGATCCCGGCCGGCAATCCCCCAGGCAGATACATGGTCCACTCCCACTCTTTGGAGATGGCCATCCTTCTGGCGCAATCAGGTGTTACCTGAGCGCCCGCTTGTCCTGATCTAGCTGCTGGGGTCCTCAGCAATGAGGATCCTGCGAGCCGGATCACCCTCAGAGAAATGCGCCACATGGCCATAGTGCCGTAACTGACGCTCCCTCAATGCAGGTTATGTGCCTCATTCGGGACTCCTCTAGCAACCACTCATTCAACACAAAGTCAAACCAACGGTACCCAAGGATTCTCCGAAGAGATACAGTACTGAAGGAGTCTAGTCTTCATCTCAGCTCACTGGATAGCGTTCATGTCTCACAGCCATACAGCAAAACGGGGAGCACCAGGACTCTAAAGACTTGAACCTTCATCCTCTTGCAAAGATATTGGGAGCGCCACACACCCCTTTCCAGCGACCCCCATCATGACCCCCCATGCTCTTCCAATCCGTCTGCTGACTTCATGGGAAGAGTCACCAGAGACATGAATGTCGTTGCTGATGTAGGTAAATCTCTCAACAAGGTCGACATTCTCCCCGCAGACAGACACACTACTGATGGCTGTGCCTAAGAAGTCATTAAAGGCCTGGATCTTGGTCTTTATCCAGGACTCCCGCAATCCCAGACACTCAGACTCCTCGCTCAGTCTCTCGAGAGCTAAGATCACAGCATCGTCAGCAAAGTCAAAATCAGTAAATCTATCGCAACGGACACCCCACGGCTGCTAGACCCCACGACTCTGCCCAACACCTAGTCCATGTAAGCACTGAACAGAGTGGGAGCAAGAACACCCCCCTGACGAACCCCAGAATCAACTGGGAAGAACGCAGAGGTTCTCCCTCCACTCTACACAGCACTCACAGTACCAGTGTACAGGCCGGTCATGATGTCCAGCAACTTCAGGGGGATCCCGTGACGTCTCAGGATATCCCACAGGGCAACTCGATCGACTGAGTCAAACGCTTTACGAAAATCGACAACGGCTGCAAAGAACCTCTGCCGATATTCACGCTTGCACTCGATGAGAACCCAAAGTGCACGGATACGGTCGATGGTAGACTTCTTCGGCGTAAAACCAGACTGCTCCGTTCGATGACAGGCAAGCAAGTGATCATGGATCCTGTTAAGGATGACTCTACCAAGGACCTTACCTGGCACTGAAAGAAGTGTTATCCCCCTGTAGTTGCCACAATCCAGGCAGTTACTGTTCCCTTTCCAGATAAGGACAACATGTCCCATTTCCCAGTAGTTGGGATGACGCCTGACTCCCATATGGAAGCAAAGATTGCCTGCAATTCCAGGAGGACAGCCTTACCACCAGCCTGGAGAAGTTCACCCCGGATACCACAGACCCCTGCGGACTTCCCTGCCCCCAGCTGATCAGTCACTACCCCTGCAATCTCAGTGAGACTGGGTGGTTCACAGCTGATTGGAGGATCAGCTTCGAGAACCGTAGACCCAGAGATGTCCAACATCCTAGCTGGAGGGTCAGCTTTACACAACTGCTCAAAGTAGCCGGCCCAGCGGGTCACAACTGCAGTGTCATCTGTAAGGACCATTCCATCACCCGCCCTGACTGCAAATCTCCGAGGAACAGATTCAGATGTGCGTAATGCTTCGATTCCTCTGTAAGCAGGACATGGGTCACTGGACCACAGATGGTGTGTCACCTGCTCACAGATTCGTCTAACAAACGCCTCCTTATCTGCCCTCAGAGCCTCACAGCCGTCCTTCTCAGTTCCCGGTACAGACTGGCGTTGCCACCAAGTCGTGCGCTGTGACTCCTCTCGATGTTATACAGGGTGCCCTGCGAGATGAAACACCACCTTCTGGGAACACTGGCAACACCAACACAGCCCTCTGCAACCTTCAGGGTCTTATCACAGAAGGTCTCCCACATCACATTAGAGTCAGCAGTCGCACCCAAGTCTGCAGGTTCCTCACACAAACTGCGTGCAAACTCATCAGAAGCAGCTTGATCTTGGAGTTTAGGTCCAGCCTCATTCTCCTAGATGGTGGTCGCCTACTGGATCTAAGCTGAATCTTCAGAGTAGCGAGAACAAGTCTGCGGTCAGAATTCACAAACTGGGCACTTCTGTAGACCCTGTAGTTCTGCAGGAGCCTCCAGGGTCTGCCCACGAGGATGTGATCGATCTCCTTCGCTGCACCACCAGTATTGGAGCACCAAGTACAACGATTCAACTCAGGGTCAAGGAACATGGAGCCACTTTCACCCCGGTTTCCAGACCCACTCAAAACACACGATATGTTCACAAAAAAATAATATGATTAATTTGACCGTATCATATAAGATGACAGGGCTAACTTTTGTTTTAGCAGCGATTATTAATATTTTGCCATAGAGGAGGTGGTAGAAAGCAAATTAGGCAAACTGATTTACAGTTAAAGTGATGACAAAGGCTAGGCTACTCCAAGAGGCGAATTGGTGCATATCTATAGCGAACCTCGCATTTTAGGGTCCGTGAAACCCGAAAGTCCTCTTTAAAATGTATTTGTGTTGCGGTTATGTTGTGGTGATATTTAAGCTCTGCAATACTGACAGGTGACTGCATCAGTCTTTATTTTCACCCTCATCCTCAATGCGTCGCCTCCCTTCCGCCATAGTGCCAAGTAATCTACGTGGAAAAGTTTAATCGATGCTTTTAAGTATTCGAGTAATTATGACAGCTCTACTTCACACATAATTCCAAAGAAAATCTACACCTCCATACCAAAGCAATGGGGATAAAACAGGCATGTTATTCCTTACTGGTTAGTTACTAGGAATTTATCCCAATCATACTGGGACACAGCCTTTTATGTATATTTTACTTACACAACCCGCAACATGTTAACTCATAAATGAATTTGGCCAGCAGATCGATTTTTCATTTTCCACTGAATAAAAAATGATGTAATGTTATCCCTCTAATAAGCACCGCCAAGTACCGTGGACATTAAACGGGAACTACAGTGAACGTGACAAAAATTCTGGAAAAGAGCTTCTGGTACCCGAAAAAGTTGTGGCGGTGTGAAAGTGCCTATAGTCGTCATCATCATCAATCATCATCAGGTACATAGATATTTGTGAACTGCTGCAAATGTAAAGGCTGATTTACAGCTCTGCGGCTACCTACGGCAGATTCTATGCAGAAGTGTGAATCAGCCTTAAGTCTCTCTGAGCGCCCGTCTGCCACGTGTCCACGTGTGCTGGCCGAGCGGCAGGCTGACACCTCGTAGATGATCCTCTGCACCAGGTCGAACTCGCCCTCCAGCGAGGCGTCCAGCAGCAGAGCCAGCGGGTTGAACTGCACGCGCAGGCCGCGGCCCGTCCGCTGCGAGTCTGGCTTCTTCAGGTTGGTACGTTTCTCCTGGAAGGGGGGGGGGGGGTCACATCAAAGTAGGCGACGGGAGCCCTCCATAAGAAGCAGCCCACCCAGCCCCGGAGCCGCGCTCCCCCACACACCCAAACCTGTGCCGGGGATTGGCACCGCTCAGCACAGAGAGACAAGCGGGCCTAACATGTCACGAATTCCCAGTCACAGCTCCTTACAAAGGATCATTTTGTTCTTTTAACATTGTCAATTTCTTATTTTCCCACATAAACGGACCATTAAATCTCTTGCTAGTACTACAGAACGTAATGTAGGTTACTGAAAAGAAATCATTAGCTCATTAAGTTAATTAACATTTAATGGGTAACTGGTATTTAAAGTTTTCTTTATCTGTTATGGATAGGGCTGCTTTGTGGAGATTAATTAGGGTTTCACAGACAGACCAAGGGGGCGAAGCAGGATTCCGCAAAGCAGGATTTCTCAGTTAGCTGGATTAACTTAAACTAGAAGTCAGGCTCGTCCAATATGAGTTTAGGTAAGGAGCATTCCTATTGGACAAACTTGACTTCTAGTTTATGTTAACCCAACTAACTGAGCAATCCTGCTTCGGGGGACACCCCCTGGAACAGATAAGAAGTTTTCCCACAAAAATTATGTGACTGGTTCCTGAAATTCAGGGGGAAGTTCTCACCGTTTGAGGGGTTTCTAAGAGCCAATTACACTTGGAGGTGCAACTTAACATTTATGTTCGTTTTTTTTATTATTATGTAGTAGGTACTTTACAAAAGCCTTGATATCTGGAAATAATCACGGTAAGAAACTGAAATCACCGGCGTCTAGCAGCGCTAGATCACACATCACAGGAATGCAGCGAGGAGGCGGAGGTCTGGCTTTAATTAATGCTGCAGTTTAATTAGCCCGACCCCACTCACCGCCAGCCGCCCCGCGCCGGCCTCTTCCAGCGGGCCGCTCTCTGCCGCCGTGCCAAGGCCGTCCGTCGGGCCTGCCGGGTTGTTGTTGTTGTCCTCGGAGGAGCGGCTAGCTGAGTCATCAGAACAGGGCGCCGGTGGGCGGTTGTCGTTGGCGTCGGCCGCTGGGGGGGGCGCCGGCTCGCCAGAGCCCGGGGCAGGGGCAGGGCCAGGGGGGTCGGGCAGGTTGCCGTTGTCGGCGTCAGCTAGAAGCCCTGTGGGGAGGGTGGGCTGGTAGAAGGTGGCCCCGCCCCCGCTCTCAATGCCACCCGCCAGCGTGTTGAAGCGCTGGTACAGCAGTTTCTGGATGTTGGGCCCCCCGGGGCCCTCGGGCTCCGTGATGGAGCTGCGCTTCTTGAGGGGCCGTGGTGCGTTGGCCAGCCGCCGCCGCAGTGCCTCCAGCTCGCCCTCGCTCTGGTAGCGCAGCGGAGAGTGCGCCACTGGCGTGAGCTTGCTGGGGCTCAGTGGTCGGGGCAGGCTCTCCGCTGGGCTGCTCTCAGCATCGGCCTCCCCCCCCACCGGGCCCCTGGGCGCCGGGACGCCCCTGGTGTAGAGCAGCGGGGAGGAGGGCAGGGAGCCGGGAGGCAGCAGAGGCTTCCCGTACACTGCACACAGCGGGGGGGCAGGAAGGAGGGAAAGGGAGAGGGATGGAGAGGGAAAAAGGGAGAAGGGGAAGGGAAGGAGAGAGGGGGGAGGGAGGGAGAGAGATAAGAAGGGAGAGGAGAGCGAGGGAAGGAGGGAGTGGCAGAGGAAAATGGAGGGAAAGAGGAAGGGAAGAGGGAGGGAAGGGAGGATAGGGAAAGAATGGGAGAGAGAGAGGGAGGGGGAGAGAGAGAGAGAGAGAGAGAGAGAGAGAGAGAGAGAGAGAGAGGGAGGGAGAGGAAAGAGAGAGAGCAGGTTACACAGCAGTGCAGCAGCTAATCCTGCGACGGGCCGGCGTCCTGTACAGCATGTCCATGCCTTGTGCCCTCTGCTGCCTGGCACAAACAAAACTACCTCATGTCCTGAGCTTAAAAGAACTAGACAGAATCAGCAATCTTTTGGCTACATGTCGGGCCTCGATGTCGTCATTATCAAAGGTGCATTTCAGATTCTCCTGAAGGACAAACAGTAAGGGAAGCTAGCGGGGGGCAGTAGCAGCCGTAAGGCCCCTCCCCTCCCCTCCCCTCACCTCACCTGCTTTGGCAGCCGGCTTGCTGCCAGGGGCGCCACCCGCCTTGGGCGCCGCCTGCTGCAGGTACATGTGATAGATGGAGCTGGAATTCACGGTGGGCGGGGCCCGGCGGGGAGACTGCGGCCGCGCCGCCTTGTCGGGCGCAAAGGGGCGCACGGCGGCAGCCGGAGGCGGCGCTGGGGGATCTGGCCGCTCCGGCGGGGGCACCGGGCTGGGCGGCACTGAGATGCGCTGCTGGATCTGCTGTGAGGAGGAGCCAGGCGGCGGGGGCGGGCGTGGCCAGGGCGGGCGCGGGGGCGGCTCTTTGGGCCGCTCCAGTGAGCCGGCGGAGCCTGCCGAACAGAGCCGCGCTGCAGCACAGTGGCTGCCATACGGGGGGGGCAGGGGCTTGGGGTGGGCGGGGCCGGGTGCAGGGCCCGAGCCCACCGTATTGGCCTCCTGGTGGACACATGAAGGGAGCGGGGTCAGGGCCATCAAGGGGGCAAGGAACCTGAAGGGTATGGGGTCAGGGGACTATAACCATAATGAGATAATGTGTGTGAACGAGGGATGAAAGAAAGAGAAAAAAGCAGAGCGCAGGTGAGAAGGCAGTCCTCACCCGGTCTGCAGGGGGCATCGGCGGGGGCGGTGGGGGCCGGCTCTTCAAAGCCGCATCCGCAGTGACGTCCTTGTAGTCAGGGGGCTTGAGGGGCGGCCAGCCTGGGTCACCAGCTGGGAGGGAAGATTCATGAGAGCAGCTTTCACCCTGGTACAGGGACACACAAGCCAGCAAAAGTGGAGGGGGGGGCACAGACCTGCCTTGGGGCGCGCGTGGCCCACCACGGGGTTAGCGGCCGAGGGCTGAGGCTTGACAGGCTCCGACACGGGGACCTGGATGAAGGGCCCCACGGTTGCCACCCTCCCGGGGCCACCGATCACCGCCTGGGGGCCAGAGACACAGAAAGCTCGTTGGCATGACAGCAGCCGCATTTCCCAGCATTCCCTGCACTCTGGAGTGACGACAATGGAAAGCGGCACGACAACCGGTGGCGAGGAGCTCGTTTTCCCGCCGATGATGGCATAACTGCGGGGGACAGTGCACCATGGGAAGGCTGGTGGGGGAGGGGCCTACCGGGACGTCCCCTTTCTGGGGCGCCTCCGCCTTCTTCCTGTGCAGGCGCTCCCGCAGCTCGCTGATGCGCTTGTCCATGAGCGCCACCTCCAGGTTGCGCTTGTTCAGCAAGTCCTTGTGCTGCTGCAGGCGGCTGCTCTGCTCCTGGTTCAGCTTGCTGCGGATCTGTAACGCACCAGGTAAGGAAGGGGTGAGGGGGTAAGAGGCCGGAGTGGGGACAGGCATCCCATAAGTCTGATTATACACACTGCAGGCGTATATTAAAGTGGATTAACCAGCTTCATTAACCAGCCATGATTAACTGTAATCACCCCCCAAAGCATAAAACCAGTCCGATAAATTCATCAGCGTCTGCAAGAGACAATTCTGCATCACTGTGAAAGGTGCATTACCTGCAGCTCCTGGTAGAGCCTGCGCAGCTCCAGCGCAGCCGTCCCGGGCAGCTGACCACCCAGCTTGGCCCTGCGCAGCTCCTCCAGCTGCTGCGTCAGCTGCTCCACCTTCAGCACGGCCGACTGCAGCTCCTGCTGCTTCTCCAGGAACATGCCGTTGATGTGCTCCATCTCCGTCGCTGCAGCCAGGGGGCGACAGTGGGGCCGTTAGGCTGCGCAATGCTCTGCTGTCATCATAGCTGTGGAATCTGCATGCCAGGTATCCTGCATCTCAGTCACTGGCTCATTTTTATGTCATTTGCCAAAGTCTGCCCCCACCCCCAGGCAGAGCCTAGACTGGTTCACCAGCACAGCTGAGCCGCCGCCACCATCATCTGAATGTCAGCTGTTAGTTATGTTACCCGACGCATTTTCTGTTGCTCACTCTGCAGCTGTGAAGAGCTTCATTGTTTAACATCACCCAGCTACCCGCCTTCCGTAAGCGAGTGACGTAACGACACCCAGAGCGCGCGGGGGGTCCGTCCCGGGAAGCAAAGGGGAAGGGGGCTTCAGCAATTCGCCAGAGTAGCCAGAGGAAATCCGTGTGAATGTAGGGAGGAGACATGAGGCAGGGACAAAGGGCTCGAACCCGGAGGCCTGGAGTTGCGAGGCTGCAGTGCTGGCCAACAAAGCCATTGTCTGTAGAGACTAAAGCAGTAAAGAGCGGCGTGTGGATTAGCCACTGAGATGCTTAGCGAGGGCCTCACTGGGAGAGCAGCTGCAGAGTGACATCAGCACCTCCAGCAGCCGTAAGGAGCTTTCAGGGGAGAGGAGAGTGCAGCCTGGGCCCCAAGGAGGCGCGCGGGCAGCAGGAGCGGAGTGAGCCTAAGAGTGCGCCGTCGAGGTCTGCAGATTGTGGCACAGAGTAAAGATCAGCAAATGCCCAACGGGAAGCAGAACACTGGCTGGAACAGGACCAGAGCCAATGACGCTTAACCTTTGGCTACATCTTTCGGTTCATCCAGATATATCATTTTGCTATAGACTCCTGTGAAATTTGTCTACCCGGCACTTCACAGAAATGAAAGCATGCATTCATCCATTTTCTATATCAGTATCCACTGTGGGGTCAAAGTCCACCTCACTCACACACATACACACACACTCTGCGCAGTTTAGAGGCTGCGATTCAGAAACCAGGGAACCTCCTCTCTCTTTTAGCCTCCCTCTCCCCATTCCCTCTTTCAGTCTCCTTCTCCCTCATTCACTCTCTTTCCCTCTCTCCCTTCCCTTTCCCTCCCCCTTCTCTCTCCCTCTCCCCCTCCTCTCCTTCTTCCTTTTTCAGTCTCCCCCCATCCCTCTCCCTCATTCCCCCTTCCCTCTTTCACTCCCCCATACCTTCTCTCTCTTTTTCACTCTCCCTCCTTCCCTCTCCCTCTGTGTCATT
Source organism: Mormyrops attenuatus (assembly GCA_026777985.1). Taxonomy (NCBI): domain Eukaryota; kingdom Metazoa; phylum Chordata; class Actinopteri; order Osteoglossiformes; family Mormyridae; genus Mormyrops; species Mormyrops attenuatus. Next base: position 688,883 of record JAODKC010000043.1, read on the forward strand.
CTCTCTCCCTCTGCGCCCCCCCCTTGGGAAGCCCCCGTCTCTGTCCGGCCCCCGGCCCCCCTGCTGCTGTACCCAGACAAAGAGAGGCTACATCACAGTCAACTGGAAGCAATATGTAAGTAGACTAGGGTCAAACGGCAGTGTGCAGTGTAGATGCCCACAGGAAGTGGAAGGTGGCACGCGCGTGTTGCTGAGGAGTGCGCGTCGCTCCGTGGCCAAAGGCAGCGCCACGTGGCCGGGCTCTACCTACACAGGGAGCCGTTGAGGGTCTTGCTGCAGTCCACTTGGCCCCGCATGGCACGGATCTTCCGCAGCTTGGCCTCCTGGCTCTCCACGCGCTCCTTCAAGCGCTGGAGCTTCTCGCTTTCCGTCTGAGCGGCCGGCTGCGATGACTGTGACTGCTGTTTGCGCTCCTGCTGCTTCAGGTACCGCAGACGCTGCTCCTGCACACGAGGAGAATCCCGTAAGATGTCAGGGGCTCCATCATGCATGGTGAGCGATCAGCCGCGAGGGTGGCAAGGCGGGGGGGGGGGACCAGCACCCCAATACTGAATGGAGAAGAAAATCCAGCCCAAAACACGATGGTTGATTAGTTAATTATGGTTAATTAGTATGTTAATGTTTAATATATATGCCGAAATTTGTGTATTCTTATTGCTAGCTAACAGTCAACAAATAAATCAGCAGCACAGACACACACACAGACAGACAGACACACATACAGACAGACAGACACACATACACATAGACACAGACACACACACACACACACACACATACACACAGACACACACACACAGGTTCTATCTTATAACCTTATCTTATATATCGATGTGGGGACTTTCCATTCATTTCTATGGGGAAAACTCTAATCAAAACATGACGACCTTAACCCCCACCCAGCCCTAACCTTAACCATAACCATAACCTCCCCCCCAGCCCTAACCTTAGCCAGAAGTATCCAAACAAAACACTTGACATTTTTACTTTTTTGATTGCATTCACAGAACTTTGTGGGGACTCACAACGTCAAAAAACCAGGGTTTTATTACATGGTGGGAGATATTTGGTCCCCATCATGCAATATAAACCTACTCCACACACACACAGTCACACACACACACAAAAGGTAAAGCCAGGCTCTTGAACAGGCCCCTTGACTCTGGTTAAACTCACGACCCAGTAATGACCTCACATGAAACATCTCACATCTAACTGCCCTGAAATACATTTGATTACCAATACAGCACTAATTACACACCAAGCAGTAGAGAATGAATATGAATGAATATGAATATGAATATGAACTTAATTTAAGGTGATTTAAATACTGAAACAATTTTATCGTATACAAAAGCAACATTTTGTTGCTTAAAAGACATTTAATTTCAAAGTGACTACAACTTAAATTTTCCACGGGGGAAAAAAAATCTTTTTAAGCATTAAGCGTTTCAGGGGAACCACTCAAGCGACTTCTGGACCTGAACCAGACGCTTTCGGGGCACCTCCTTAGCTATGAGTCAACAACAGTCCGTTGGCTGTGTGTTTGGATTCCCAACACGTCTATTATTCAGCCAAAGCGAGGAGACGTCGAACACACAGGAAAAGACTGTGGTCACCCAGGGGCAGCAGTGCCTGTCCTGAACACTGCTCACCAACGGCTCAACCCACGAGGGGCTTAAACCTGACAGCACATCAATTACTCATCAGACCTAACATTAGCAGGCAGAGGGGGAAGCCCGACAAAATGATCCAAATCTGAATAAGCCTATAGGATTCTGCAGACGAAACTGAAAGGACACAGACAAACAAAGCAGGCAAGAACTCCCCAGTCAATACACATAAGATTCACATTACTAATGCCATCCATCCATCCACCCACCCACTGTCTAACTGCTATAGGCAGAGGCGCCCGCGTCACCTGCGGGGGTGTGAGCTGGGGGGAGGGGGGGCCTACCTTGGCCACCAGGCAGTGCTGCTGGGCCTCGATTTGCTGCTGCTGCCAGACGGCCACCTCCTGCAGCTCCGCACTCCCCACCTGCCCGGAGCACAGGGTCACCACCCGCCCTCCTGCCCCACATCCGCGGCCCCTTGGCCATACACTCGCGGGAGAGGCTGCAGGGCGGCCGGGGGAAATCACTAAAGGAGTCGCATGAAAAGCAAACCAGAGGCCGGGGGTTGGGGTGGGGGGGCGTTAAGCTGCAACACTGGGGGTTGGGGAGCAGGGTGACCATACAGAGGATTCACTCTGCAATATGATGCCTGTAGGTGGGATCCCCCCCCCCCGCATGCTCACTCACACTAACACACACACACACACACACACAGAGCACTGCCAGAGCACTGATCAGCATACAGCGCCAGCAGCGTGTTAGCTAACAGCCTGATTAGCACGCGGCTGCCTTGGCCTCCGACAGGCGCCTCATATAAACAGGGCTGTTAGCAGAGAATGAGCCGCATGAGCAGTTTCCCGGAGCTGAAGACGACGCTAAGACAAGCACTATGTAACTACAGCAGCTGTGCGAATTACTGGGGAGGGATGATGGTCTTTCGGGGACGTGCAGCAGTCGGAGGTCCTGCTCTCCTACTGTGACGGAGGAGAGGACGTCCACTCAGCTACAGCCAAGCCACTAAGCAGCATGCAGTGGGGGCTCTACACACTGACCTCATCAATGATCAGTTCAGGCAGACAGAGGGTGACAAACAAAGAAAAGAAAAAAGGTGGATGAAACACGTAGTATTCCTGGGTAAAGAGAGAAAGAGATGAGGAAGAAAAAGGGGGAGACGCGCGAGGCGGTTTGGGTCACAGGCTCCTTGCTCCTCAATGCCCTTGGTTCCGACCCATCCACAGCAGCTGAGGAACAACACTAAAAAGAAGGAAAGGTGCCCCTGTGAAGTCACCCCAAAGAGCCAGTGTGGCTGCTTGCGTCCGCGGTGCCCAGCCCATCCGCGGTGCATAGCCCAGTCTGCAGTGCCCAGCTTAGTCCGCAGTGCCCAGCTCGTCCGCGGCGCCCAGCCCGTCCACAGTGCATAGCCCAGTCTGCAGTGCCCAACCCGATTTATGCACAAACTCCAAACGCCAGGTAAGGTTAGAATATGATGTTTTTAGCACTTGGCTGCCCCCTACGGACACCAAATGGGGGAAGCGGAGCCACAGCATGCAGCCGCTGTGGAGGACAGCTGTTCCTGATGGCTAAAAACCTGAAGCAGCCTCCAGCAGATACATACTCTATAAAGAGGCACCCCCCACACACACACACACACACACACACACACACACACAGGGCACAGTGTGCGTGCACATTAGTGAGACACACCCACGGGAATGCCTGACAAGTGTACAGGCAAGTGTAAGACTGCCTCCCCGCGCCCTCTCGAGCACCCTGCTCATCTGGCACCCCGGTGAAGGGCAGAGGCGGCGGGACACGCGACACATAGCAGCAGCCACAGCGGCCGGCACTGAGAGGGCATCCAAACCGCTGGCACACACACACACACACACACACACACACACACACACGCACACTTTCCTCTCTCTGCCCGCCCATAAACATACATACACACCACACAACCTTACACCCCACTTCAACCAAAGCGGGCCAGCAGTGCCTGATACTACAGATGGGGTGTCCGGCGATAGGGCCAGTGCAAAATCCCCAGACAACGGCGTGTGCGTGGCTAAATACATCTGCTCTAACCCCAGAACAGGCTTCAAAATGGTATGTTACTGTCCCCGGGTGAGAATGGAACAGAGCCAGGGTCCAAAAAGCTTCTGCCGGTGTCAGAGTTTTAAGCCCGGCCGCCTTACCTGGTCGGAGTGCCCCCCTGTCACTCTGCCAGACTGCAGTCTGGTGTCACGGTGGGGGCTCACGGCCTCCCCGGGGTCCGGGTCCATTCTGCTGCCACCCCGCCTTACTCTGACCCAGGGGTATACCGGGCGTTTAAAACCACAGCATCTCCATTCAGAATTCTGCTCTCATAGCTGTTTCCACACGATCTGGCACCGCCGGGCCGGGCGCAGTTTCAGCAGGGCGCCTCTGCGGCTTCTCACCGACCATCAGAGGTCGGCAGGCCGGCGAACCCCCGGCGCTCACGGCAAACAGCCACGGAGCCTGTCAGCGGCAGGCAAACCCGAGTGACAGATCCGATCATCCAAGCCGAACCGAACCTACGCCTACGGAACGGACATCACCACCAAGGATTTTTTTCCACATATATTGTACACAACATGAAAAATTAGACAAAAGAAAGAAAGAAAGCAGAGCCGTTATATTACGCTCCACTCCGACAAACAAAACGTCTCTTCCACGCGATTCTCCTCCTTTTGACAAACCCGCGGCTCGGCAGGTGACTCCCCCCGGGCGACGCCGAATATCCTCCGCTCCACACCACCTTTTTCCGCAGCCTATAAGCACCGATAAGTACCGGGCTGGACGCGGGGCATGGCGGAGACGGTCACTGGCTCACAATAAAGCGCCCGATCAGCAAGCGGCACAGACAGGCATCAGCCCGGCGCTACTTACCGTATCATGCGTCTTAATTACCCGCCACCCAACCAGCCGTCCGGTTACCGGCGAGATATCAGGACTGGCGGCGTGTGGGGGATTCGGCGGGCAGGGCACCGCTGGGACGATGAAGTATTCATGGAAATACTTCTGCTAGGATTTATTGTCCATTTCATTCACATAAGTGGGTCAGCACTGATTCAGGAGCTGCCGTGCAAAACACAGGGTGTAGGATTTCATGCATTTCCGCGCTGCTCAGTAACAAGAGCGATATTCCCCACATAAAGCAACATTAACATTTTTCTTTCATAAGCTGTTGTAACTAAATACCTTATACATGGGCCTATTTATAAATCAGTAACAAAAGGGACATAAATTGTTTGCCGCTAATTGAAATGAAACCTTGTTGGGTTCCGTAGAAACTAATTAAGTCACCGAACAAATGTATATATCACACTTTATATTTTATTGTTCATTTACACTAGGCATATATTATAAGCCTCTCTGCATGGCCGTTGAATTCTACATATCTTTAATTCAGTTTTAAGATTAATATCAAGATGCACTTTTATTGATAATATTATTATTTATCCGAGGGCTGACACGCACGTAAGATTGCAGGACTTTTGACTGCGGGAGAAAGGAAACCAGAGAAACGACAGGATATCTGCACAACATGGCGAGAACAAGCAAGATCCACACACAGAGAACGGAGGCAAGACTGAGTCCCCCACCCCGGGAGGGGTGCAGCCACAATGGCACCTGGTCATGAAACGGACAGTGCAAAATACCAAAGGCGGCGGCACTCGGCTGCACGGCACGTCGCCGCGATCTGTGCGGGAAGCTGGCGAAAGTGGCCCGGTGTCCACGCAACATGACGCCATTTAACTCCAGTTTCTGTTTTAGCACAAAGTGTATAGTGTTATGTATGTTTGTAACGGATACATTTTGCAGACGATACCAGAAAAAAAAAATCATCGATCTGCCCAACTGTAATGCACAGAAGCGGCAGGATCTACTGAGTCCACATGTATCTGGGTAACGTGTGTGCGAAAGCCTGCGTGACGCATTGCATGCGCACACAGCACTACGAAATGTTACGTTATTTATATTGATACAGGAAACAGGCTCTCTGTGGTGATGCTCTGCGAGGCATATATCTGTACAATCTGAGGCTGGCCGATTACCCAGGCGGCCTTCGCGCGGGACTCGACAAGCACCCTTCCGTCACCATGTCAATCCACCAGATTTCCTTTCGAAAATTGACAGCGGCACAAAAATAAGAGCAGGGAGATGCCCCCCCCCCCCCTCTCTGTTTGCAAAACCTGAAACTTCCTTCCTTTTGGAGACATTTTTTCAGGTCCCCATTTGGATAACCTCAATTTTATACAAATCCGTGAATGCAATATCAAAAAAGGTAAAAATACCAAAAGTTTTGTATCTTGGTTGGTTACTTATGGTTAAGGTTAGGGCTGGGTAGAGGTTTAGGGTGTCATGACTGGGATTAGGGTTTTTCAGATAGAAATGAACGGAGGATCCTTCCCACAAAGATATGAAAACAAATGTGTCTGTCTGTCTGTTTACTTGGTGCTGTATTATATGTATGCCTGATGCAAGCCCCCCTCCCCCCAACACGGTCATTACCCACCAGAAGCTACACATGGCAGAAATCCAGCCCGATCTGGGACTCCTTAAAGTAGGTGCATGTAAGAGTGGGACATCACTGTGGGTGGTGTTTGAGAAAGGGGCCACTTGGCAGATGTCCCACCTATTCAGAGTGTGGCAGAAATAGAATGCCCCCCCCCCCCCCCCCCCCCCCCCACACAAAAAAAACAACAACCAAACCCACAGCCGGGCACCCCCCCAAAAAAAAAAAAAAAAAAAAACAGACCCACGGAGTTGGGGAGTATTATAGGAAAAAC
>JAODKC010000043.1:697253-709247 GCA_026777985.1 Mormyrops attenuatus
CGAGACCCTAAACACACCTCCGCTCTTGACCCGAGGGGAAGGGCCCGAGACCCTAAACACACCTCCGCTCTTGACCCCAGGGGAAGGGTCCGAGACCCTAAACACACCTCCGCTCTTGACCCCAGGGGAAGGGCCCGAGACCCTAAACACACCTCCGCTCTTGACCAATTTGTCGGCTGTGATCCAAACAGCCGCACACTTAAAGCCAGCCAAGAATTGCAGCCAAGGTCATCCTAGCAGAGAAATCAAACTGAATATTTCACAGCTCTCTGCATCAGCTGTTTAGCCAGAAAAAAAAATTTAGGGTTAAAAATTCATCCCGATATGTTCACACTTATTCTTTAAAAACAAACAAAACAGCCATAATGCCTTGCAAATGACCTGCTGTTTACATCTACAGCAGGAAAGGACTGGCTCACCTGACCTGTGAGTAAATAAAAGAGCAAATCAGTCTGCTGGGGCCTGCAGGGATGCAACTAAAGGTTAATAAAAACTGCTGCACTCCCTTAGTGGCTATAAACACCATTATAATTCATAAAGAGAAAAACAGGCTTTTAGTAAAGGAATAACAAGCTTCTCCATGTGCAACAACACAGCAGGGGCCCGTGTCCCGAAGCCAGATTTCCTGCTTAGCCGGATAACTTGTCGGATTTAAGGTAGTCCAGGCTGAATGTCCATTTAAAAGCAGTTTAAATGGATTTTATCTTCGATCACTTACATTCAGCCCGGACTACCTTAAATCGGAAAGTTATCTGGCTAAGCAAGGAATCCAGAGTGGGGAAACAGGCCCCCAGTAAGTGAGGTCACGCTTCAGGTTGTGTGGCTCAACAAAATCTACAGGTTTATGATGTGGAAAGCCTATTAATAGCCATAGAAAGTCTTGATTAAAGTAAACTTTAAGCACCTTGGATTTAATTACATCAGCATTTAATTAATCAGGGAATCGTGGGCTCAGATGTTCCCAAGTCCCAGCTAATGAAATGGAACAGGGAATCTGCCAGGACCGGCTGGCCGCCAGCTGGGAGGCGCCATTCCTAAGCGCCCTCCCACTCGGACAGCGGACGATCTGAGAGGACAGGCTCCCCAGGACCGGCTGGCCGCCAGCTGGGAGACACCATTCCTAAGCGCCCTCCCACTCGGACAGCGGACGATCTGAGAGGACAGGCTCCCCAGGCAGTGGTGGAGCCGCCCGCAGCACAGCTCTGGAGGCAGAATGCCAGCATGCAGTGGTGACCTACCCCATTCTCGCAGCTCTTGTCCGGGTTCCCCGCATTCCTCCGGTTGGCCTGCTCCTGGGATGGCTGGTTTCCTGCAGAGATACAGAGACAGCGGTTAATCTCCTGCTGTGGCTGTCACAGCTCGCCGGTCTCCAGCTGTCACATGGCAGTCAGGAGTGTCACATGATGAGACAGCGATGTGACATCGAGCAAGAATGAGCAACACCCAAAGCACCAAGAAGCACCATTTCCTAAAGACTCATGATATACAGCGCTGCTTTCGTCCTTAAGTTGGGTAAAAGTAAAATTAATTCCCATAACGCTGAGGACACACTCAGCTTCAGGACCTGAGGGCGAAGGTGGCCGGTAACAGAGCGGTTTGCTGGGCAGACTCCTAAAGCAGAAAACATAACCGACATGGCGACCGACCGCAGGCGTGCAGCAGGCTGGGGCCGTACAGCCCAACACCACCCCCCGTGAGCAAGGCCTGAGAGGCAGCCACTGGGGCTCTCAATGACCTGGAGGACAGGCAGGCCCTCAGACGGCCAATGGGATCCATGTCCCAGCCAGGGAAAAGTGACCATCCGCATGAACACGATCCCAGCCACACGCAGACACGTGACGGTAGGCCTTTCCCAAACACAGCCCCAATGCGCCTCTGCTGTGGCACCAAGGCATTTCTACAGCTAAATGGCGCGTGGGATCCCACCGGCGTCTCGGGAAGGGATCCCACCGGTGTCTCAGGAAGGGGTCCCACCAGCGTCTCGGGAAGGGGTCCCACCAGCGTCTCTGATCCCACTGGTGTCCCTCCCTTTATTTGGAGCACGTCCTGATTTTTCCCTAGTTTGACATGTCCCTGGGTCAGCAAGGGAAGGGCTTGCATTTCACTTCTTTAACCAATCAGTCTTCATTGTATGGCATCACCGCATTAATTAAAACCAGTGTTTTCTGTTAAGCGGCAAGGCACACAGATTTGTGAAGTATGAGACAGAACAGAGGAATATGCTTACCGTACCTGCAAAGGTCGTCCGGAGCGATGTCAGTGTGGCTCTTTATTTCATCATGATGATGATAATAATCTTTTTTATTGGTTTAGCACCTTTCATACATGTAGCCCAAAGTGAATGGACCAAAAAAATGGACCAATGTGGTGATGTCATACAATGAATACTGTGATTGGTTAAAGACGACACGATGCGCTTTATTTGGACGTGGTAAATAAATGTAACCAGCAGACATAAAGCTGGAAATATGTAAATATGTAAAATATACAGCCGATGTAGTGAAGAAGGTGCATGTGGCTGCGTCTAGATGAGCTGCGTCTGTCATCCAACGCTTGATTGTGTAGCAGACACTTCAAAAATGTTCCCCATAATATCTCAGCAAATTTACTTAAGCTTGACCAGCTGAGCCCTTTATGGAATCCATGTGTACAAAAGAAAAAAGACGGCACAGTCATGCAACAAAAACGAGAGGCGCTCCCGTCCCGGCCCACAGAGTGCCGGCTTCCTCGGGCACAGACAGAGGCGGCCCCATCCCGGCCCACAGAGTGCCGGCTTCCTCGGGCACAGACAGAGGCGGCCCCTGCTCTGGCAGAAGTCCCCCCCACAGGACCTCAGCTCCCCTACTGATGATGCTGGCCTTTGGAAGCCTGAATATTTTCCACTTAATCAGGTGAAAACCGCATCATGAAAATAGATCTTATTTCTCAGCGTAAGTGCCGAGTCTTAAGGCTCTGTGTGCTGTGGGAGCAGGAGCTGCTTGGGGTGCCGCACACCTGCAGCTCTCAAGCTGTATGCGGGGGCCTCGTAATGCCCTACAAAGAGCAGCCAGCAGGGGGCGGGCTTAGCATGAACAACATTACGACTGGGGTGGAAGGTTATTGCAGCCTGAGCAGTGCGAACCACAGAACTGACACTAATTAAACTGACTATCAGTCAAATTACTGTGTTAGCTTTATGCACAAGCATTATGCAAACTGCTGCTGCCCTGTTCCTACAAATATAAAACGCCCTTCAACAGCTGCCGTCATCTAAAGCAGTGTTACCCAACCCAGTCCACAGGGAACACATAATACCTGGTACAGGCGGTTTGGGACCAGGGAGGGAGCAAAAATGTGGACTGACTGGGGGCCTCTGAGGACTAGACTGGGAAGCACTGATCTAAAATGATTAGCACCATTTTCTATTCACTGACCTACCCACAACCTGCAGAGTGTTCCCACAAAACCTACCCTTTTGGTTCTTTCTTTGTTGTTATTATTATTGTTATTGTTATTGTTATTGTTATTGTTATTGTTATTATTATTATTATTATTATTATTATTATTATTGCTCAGCTGATGTCTGTACTACTACAGTTATTTATCTGGAATATACTGGAACAATTCAGCGTCAGTACCTTGTCCAAGGGCCCTACAGTATAGGTGATAATGGGCAATATGTTCTGGGCAGTGATCTCTCTGTATACAGTGGTGCATTGTGTGTGACAGGCAGGGCAGGGCAGCGGAGAGCCCCCCCCCCCCAAGGACCCACCCTGGCTGCCAGTCTCCGCAGGCGAGTCTACATGCCGCAGGAAGAACTTGACCTCTGACCTCCGGGCCCCCCACTTCTGCAGGTGCTCGTACATCAGGTGGTCAGATGGGATGGCTCTCTCTGTGGGGGACAGGGAGGGGCAGGTCAAGGAGGCAGGGAGCAGCCAATCACTGCAAAGAACCACACAAAGAGGAAAGGAGCAACTGGTTCTGCAAAAGCCCATCGAACAAAGCTGTTAGCAGCAGGATAAGGAAGCATCGTGTACGTATAAGCAGAATGACATCACAAAGCCGACTCAACATCACTGAAATGCATATGAATGACATCACAAAGCCCAATTCAACATCACCGAAATGCGCATCAATGACATCACAAAGCCCAATTCAACATCACCGAAATGCGCATCAATGACATCACAAAGCCCGAGTCAACATCACCGAAACGCATATGAATGACATCACAAAGCCCGATTCAACATCACCGAAATGCATATGAATGACATCACAAAGCCCGATTCAACATCACCGAAATGCGCATCAATGACATCACAAAGCCCGACTCAACATCACTGAAACGCATGTGAATGACATCACAAAGCTCGATTCAACATCACTGAAACGCGCATGAATGACATCACAAAGCCCGACTCAACATCACTGAAATGTGCATGAATGACATCACAAAGCCCCATTCAACATCACTGAAACGTGCATGAATGACATCAAAGCCCGACTCAACATCACTGTCTTGTCTACGTCTCTCTCGCAATGCCCACTTCCCCATGCAGGAGGCGCCGATGAGGAGTGGTGACTGGCCTCCTGAGTGTGCCCCGTCCATTTCTGAAGACTTCAGAGGCACGTTCAAGGCAAGAGACAGACAGGTCTGACCCTACTGGCTCCCCTCTGACACCCAAGGCTGTCCGCTCTCTGGTGGGGGTGTATACATGGGTGGGGCCACAGGGGCACTGATAAAGCTGAAAGCTGATTGGTCCCCAGAGTGTCCCCACCCCTATCACTCGCTGATTCATAACACATCATTGGTTAATGATATGGCTGGCCCCCCTGTAGGAATTATGGCCCCTGAATCACTCTCTGGGGAAATCACCTCCAGGTTGCAGTGAACAGCTGCTGTTGTGCTATTCTGCCTGTGCTATTCAGAAGCATGTCAAAGCTTCTGAAATCGCCCTCTGCGACACTCCCTGTTTGGGCTTGGGGGGCCATGGGAAAGGCCTCAAACACTCCGTTATTTACAAGTACATTGGAAGGTCTCTCTTTGCTTACCCCATCATGCTCTCAGTAAGAGACACATGCAGGTGAGAGCAAGCTTGGGGGGGGGGCGGGGGGGTCACAGCACAGTGTCAGCCAGTATGCGGCTCCCCCAGAGCTGGGGGTTAAGGGCCTCGCTCGAGGGCCCACAGACATGTGACTGTTTAGCCGGGGCTGGGGCCCCACTGAGGCAGCCCCAGGACAGGTACTTTATTTTATATGTAATATGTTTTATGTTGTATGGTATATGTTACATGTAATATGTATGGGTCTACAGTTTGCTCACATCCAAAAGTATCCAGAAAGATGATCTGAGGACTTCAGCATCATTCTTAAGTGTCTGATTATCAGCAACATCATCATCTTCACTAAAAAGTACAGTGAGAGTGATATCCTGCTCAGTCAAGGATTTTACTGAAACACTATTCTGCTGGTCACCCTGCCCAAGGGCAGAAGACGGCGGGGGACGCCCCTGGGAGGGGTGTGACTGTCACCCTGCATACTGGATGCTAAGAGGGACGCTAACTGGGATTGTCTGAGCCAGTGGACAGTCATTCACACACGCACACACACACACACACAGACACACACACACACACACACACACACACAAGCACTCCAATTTGTCCAATTTCACACACTCAGTCTTCATACATACATGAATATTTTGCCACTTCACTCATAATTAAGGGCCTTAGAATTTTAAATGCAGGACAGTCTTTAAGCAGCTACCCCTGGAGACTGAACAGTGTGTGTTAGAATTCAAAAAGTGAAGGTGAGGGAACATCCACACATTCCTCAGGACCGTCGCTGCTGAAAGGGGATGTCTTCTGCCTTTAAGGGATGGAGGTCGTCTTGCGGCTCATTAATGAATGTGAAGCGTGTTGACTGATGTAGTCGTTAGCTGGCAGTCAGTCTTCCCTACGGAAGGTGCCGGTGCTGTTCGGCCAGGCGACCAGCCCTTAGAATACCGGAAAAGCACACCATCACTCGGACCAGGTGCCTGGGCAGCAGATTTGCTGTCTTTGGTGAACTTGTGCTCATTAGTTGAAGGGTCTCAAAGAAGAACTAGAAAGCCACTCAGAGGTTGGAAGGATCTACCTGCACCCTCTGAAACCTCAGCGACCCAGAGTCACCCCACTGTCACCTACTGAACATTGACTAAAACTCCACATTATACTGTCTATAAAATAACCCTGCAGAGGCATTTCACAGTGAATTATAGGACAGCAATGCTATTTTAACTCTGTATAGGACATTCATAGTGTGTGACAGAGCTCCAGGACTTAAGGTCCCAGCAGCAACAGGCATCCGGCCTCCAGGTGGCAGCAGTGAGCCCCCAGACCCTATGGCCCCATGTGCTGGGCTCTGCCACTTCCCCGTACAGTCTCCTGCGCCCCGTGACGCCCCCAAAGCCAGGCTACTCTGCTCCTCTCTTACCGTTGCCCCTCCAGACCTCGGCCAGGTGGCAGCTGCCCTCCCCGGGGGCCCGGCAGACATCCACAACGTCCCGGCAGGTCGTCTCTGGTGTGACGGGCACCTCCGCCACGGCCTGCTCACCCTTACTGAGGTACACCGTCAGGATCATCTTGGGGTTGGGGGGGGATTGAGAGGGAATGGGAGGGAGAGAGTGGGAGAAAGGGAGAGGGGGAGAGAGGAAGAGGGAGGGAGAGAGAGGGAGAGGAAGATGAAGAGGATGGGAGAGAGAGGGAGAACGAGAGAACTGTAAGGCAAGACATCTAATACAGCAAAATGAAAGCCCACTAAGTTACAGCTGCTGCAGGATCCTGATTGGCTAACAGAGAGGAAACAGGAAGCAGCTGAGGGCCTCGAAAACAGGGTGACATCAGCCTGTGGCACCGGTGTGAAAGAAAGAAAAAGGTGGACAGACAAAAAAAAGGTCTTCTTCCTGAGAAGCAAGAGGCACACACACATACAAAGACACAGACATGGACACAGACACACAGACAGACACACACATACACACACACACACAGACAGACAGACAGACACATACACACACACAGACACACACACAAAGACACAAACACACACATACAGACAGACAGACAGAGAGACAGAGACAGACACACACACACACAGACACAGACAGACAGACAGACACACACACACACACACACACACACAGACAGACAGACAGACAGACAGACAGACACACATACACACAGACAGACACACAGACAGACACACAGACAGACACACAGACAGACACACGGTGTCCCAGATACAGACAGCTGACCTCGCTGCTGCAGGGAGGGGGGCTATTTTGGTTCCAGATTTGTTTGAGTCCACGTGGCTAGAGGCTAAACTCCCTGTCAGTCCCGCCCCCCCCCAGAGACACGGGCTCCAATGCGCATTCTGACGGGAGCCTGAGGAGCAGAGTGACAGTAGGACACATACACAGGTAGAGGTTTCTAAAGGGCAAGGACCCCCAGCCAACAGCCAATCACACAATTACATTGAGTTAGATGTCACAGTGCTAAAGCTAATGGCCGCGCAAGAGGCACTGCTGTGTGTCTGTGTGTGTGTTGGTTTGTTTATGTGTGTGTGTCTGTGTGTGTCTGTGCGTGTCTGTGTGTGTGTGTCTACATGTGTGTGTCTGTGTATGTCTGTGTGCCCATACACACACTGTCCATCTCTCACAGAGGAATGAGCCTGGTAGCTGTGGGAAAGCTGATCATTGGACGCTGGCTGCGAAGGCAGAGGCTGGCAGCTCTCTGGGGGACACAAGGGGCCCCTGAACCGGTTCTGCCAGCTGGAGGGGGGGAACAAAAGTGCATGGCCCATGCCGACTCCACCCCGAAACGCCGGGTGGCTCCATTACAGAGCAGCCCAATCTCAGCACCCAACGGGGGTATCAGGAGAATCAATATGCCGAGCAGAACAGCAGAGGGTGCGGCGGCTAAGAAAGCCTGCTCCCGAGAAGGCCCGCCCCCAAGAAGGCCCGGCCCAGAGAAAGCCCGCCCCCAAGAAAGCCCATCCCTGGGCACTGGGGACGTTAAACACAGCTCGGATTCCAGACCAGACTGCAAAAGCCTGCCAGCCATGATGTGACAGATCAAACTGTAAACTGCTATCAAAATTATAAACGCAGAACCAGCACCGCTCATTCCACATGGGTCTGTGTCAAAGCACATACAAACACCTGCATATTACAACAATGTCACAAAAGCAATATGTTACGCACATTTCCTCAAATGTGGGCATGTTTATTTGTTGGGGGGGCGGGGAGCACAGAGGACAAAGAGACTCATCACACATCCTTGTGTCACATCTCTGTCTCCCACATTCCAGTGTCACACACACCCATTGTTCCACATCCGTGTCTCCCACATCCCAGTGCAACACACACCGTTTGTTCCACATCCCTATCTCCCACATCTTGGTGCCTCACACATCCTTTGATTCACATCCCTGTGTCATACATCCATGCTGCCTGATCCACTAGAAAGATAGACAGTCAGACGGACAGACAGACAAACACAACAAGGCCTACAGAGACCTTAATGAACAGAATCTTTGTTTAGTAACCTGGCATAGCGACAGGAACAGGTCAGCTCTTCAGGTACCATTCAGGTCTCCAAACAGGTAACACACCCCGCTCTCGCTCTCTCACTCTCTCTCACACATAATAGCATTCTTCTTAAGAGAACAAAAGCATTCTTAAGAGACTCTGAAGGCCTACAAAGCACAAACGCTTACAAAAAGCATGGCTGACTTTTTTTCCACCTCAGGTTAAAACAATATTACTGGTGGGAATTAAACATAGATTCAAGCTGCAAAGAAATGAAAGACATTAAACACCGTGATGTAACACCCTTCTCTCTAAACTAACACAGTGATCCAATGCCCTTCGTTCTAAACATCGTGATCCAATGCCCATCTCCCTAAACAACATGATCCAATGCCCTTCTCTCTAAACACTGTGATCCAACGCCCTTATCTCTAAACAAACACCGTGATCCAACGCCCTTCTTTCTAAACACCGTGATCTAACACCCTTCTTTCCAAACTAACACCGTGATCCAACGCCCTTCTCCCTAAACACCGTGACCCAACACCCTTCTCCCTAAACACCATAACCCAACGCCCTTCTCACTAAGGCCCCCACTGGCCCCCACCAATAAGGCTGCTGCCTCCAATTAATCTATTAGCACCACACCCAGCAATGATGTGAAACACAACGTAACTGAAGTGCCTCCAATTCCGGTGGACAGCGGCGGGTCACTGCAGCTCCCAAAAAGCCGTTTGTCTGTCTTTAAACCATAATTTTGCTGCCCGGGAAATCTCAGAGGTAGAAATACGCAAGGACCCCCTGACAGGGGTGAGCCCCTTTAACCAAACCTTGACTGCAGAGCATCGAAACAGCAGATTTGGGTTCAGTTTCAGTCAAATAAAAAGTAACAATCCCACCTGCTGGATTTGCGTCCGGCCGCATGCACTGGCTTTGTGCTTAAGCGCTCCGTACACAGACTCCAGGCGCTTGCTGTCTCAGCCCACCTGTATCCCACAGCAGTGAGTGCAGGCCTCACCACAAGCCCCGCGGCCAAAGCAAGTCATGGGAGCTGCCCTCACTGCAGGCCGCATCCTGATGACTGATGGTCCGTAAAATGCCAGGGTATCATTCAGTTTGCATGGGACTGCATGTGGATCCCACTGTTCTCATTAAGCCACCAATCAGCTGCAAGACGCTGTCCGGCACAGAATCACAGGCTATTACTTCAAAAAGTCCTCAACTGTTTTTTAACTTTAATCTCTTGAATTCCACAATATCACACCTCCTTACAATGCAGTTTGAAGTCCTGCTTCCCAGCGACTGGACCACTTGCATGCTTAAATGCATGCGCACATTTCAACATACGGTAGTGTTGCACATGCTCAGTTTGGGCGTGTGACGAGGCTGCAGGGCAGAGCAGTCGCCGGTCAGCTTTGGCAAGTCGCCTCTGTATCATAAGTCACCCCACCTCTTTTTCCATGTACTTCTTCAGTACTAAATAAAATGCACTAAAATATGCAACAGTGCAGCTTTCAAGAAGCGGGATTGGCTGTGGCCCCTTCTGAGGATTATTCAAATCTATTGAGGAAATGCAGAAACCGCAGAAGGAATCAATAATCCACCCACAAGTAGGAAGACTGCTGTCCTCTTGGGAATCATATTGTTGATATGAGTTTACAGTTCAACGGCACATTGTGTCAGACACCTTCACCGAAAACGCATTTGTGGGGAAGACAGGAGTCAAAGTGACTCTGTGTGTGATTTCATTTTGCGGGCTGTGTGTGATGTAGCAGCTGGCCTGCATGAATGCTGGGCACAGTGGCCAGGCTAAACGGCTCCTCTGGTCAGACATGGTGTTCTCTGTGCCTGCATGCATAATGTTAGGGGGAATGCTCACATAACACGAGAAGAACTGCAGAAGTTAAATGGACTCACCTATGTATTGATGTTCAGCATCATATCACTGCACCTTAAAGCTTCAAGCCAGTGACGTCTGTGATGCTGTTCCTGTCATAATATTCCACTGTGGGTGTCTACAGACTGACAGACCAAGAATGCTTTGGCCCTCAGCCGCAATGGTAACCAGGAACCGCAAGCGGGAACCGCAAGCAGGGGCCGCAGGCAGGGGCCTCCTACAATTTCACTGTAAAATGATTCTTGGCTGCTCCTTGTTACAGTTTGTTGTGACAGTGGGGAAAACAACAGGATTGTCACATCCCCCACCCAGACAGGCACACTCGTCGGAGCTCGACTCATCCTACCTCTGCCCCGTCGCACAGAGGTTTAACAATATCATGGATTTAACCACTGGGTTAATATCCCACTGGTGGGGATGGAGAGGCTCAGCCCGGGTCAGTTGCCTGGACCTGGGTCAGCAGCTCCTCTGCAGGCAGACACCTGGACTGGCACCTCTCATGTTGCTGTGTGCCACTCGCTTCAGGGGCATATAGCTCTAGTTCTCAAAGTGCCTAAGTGCCACCCAGAAAACAGGAGAGGCAACTTTAAAGCACATCCCGTCGTTCCTCTAAGACAGCGGCCACATCCCGTTGCTCAGGTCATACAGTGGATACAGACAGTGGACACATCCCGTCACTCCTCTGCGACAGCGGCCACATCCCGTCATTCCTCTAAGACAGCGGCCACATCCCGTCACTCCTCTGAGACAGCGGCCACATCCCGTCGCTCCTCTGAGACAGCGGCCACAGCCCGTCGCTCCTCTGAGACAGCGGCCACATCCCGTTGCTCTGGTCACACAGTGGATACAGACAGTGGACACATCCCGTCGCTCCTCTGAGACAGCGGCCACATCCCGTCGCTCCTCTGAGACAGCGGCCACATCCCGTTGCTTCGGTCACACAGTGGACACAAACAGTGGACACTTCCCGTCACTCCTTTGAGACAGCAGCCACATCCCATCACCCTGCTCAGACAGCAGACACAGACAGTGGACACATCCCGTCGCCATGCTCAGACAGGGGACACATCCCGTCGCTCCGCCCAGAGAGCGGACACATCCCGTCGCTCCGCCCAGAGAGCGGACACATCCCGTCGCTCTGCCCAGAGACGTTGCTCCGCCCAGACAGCGGACACATCCCATCGCTCCTCTGAGACAGCGGGCACAGCCCATCGCTCCTCTGAGACAGCGGCCACAGCCCATTGCTCAGGTCACACAGTGGATACAGGCAGTGGACACATCCCGTCGCTCCTCTGAGACAGCAGCCACATCCCATTGCTCCAGTCACACAGTGGATACAGACAGTGGACACATCCCGTCGCTCCTCTGAGACAGCGGCCACATCCCGTCACTCCTCTGAGACAGCGGCCACAGCCCGTTGCTCCGGTCACACAGTGGATACAGACAGTAGACACATCCCATCACTCCTTTGAGACAGCAGCCACATCCCATCACTCTGCTCAGACAGCAGACACAGGCAGTGGACACATCCCGTCGCTCCGCCCAG
>JAODKC010000043.1:709347-726555 GCA_026777985.1 Mormyrops attenuatus
AGAGACAGTGGACACATCCCGTCGCTCCTCTGAGACAGCGGCCACAGCCCATCGCTCAGGTCACACAGTGGATACAGACAGTGGACACATCCCGTTGCTCCTCTGGGACAGCGGCCACATCCCGTCACTCCTCTGAGACAGCGGCCACAGCCCGTCGCTCCTCTGAGACAGCGGCCACAGCCCGTCGCTCCTCTGAGACAGCGGCCACAGCCCGTCGCTCCGGTCACACAGTGGATACAGCAGGCACAGGCAGCGGACACATCCCATCGCTCCGCCCAGACAGCGGACACATCCCGTCGCTCCGCCCAGGCAGCGGACACATCCCGTCGCTCCCCCCAGGCAGCGGACACATCCCGTTGCTCCGCCCAGGCAGCGGACACATCCCGTCGCCCCTCTGAGACAGCGGCCACATCCCGTTGCTCCTCTGAGACAGCGGCCACATTCCGTTGCTCTGGTCACACAGTGGATACAGACAGTGGACACATCCCGTCATTCCTCTGAGACAGCGGCCACATCCCGTCGCTCCTCTGAGACAGCGGCCACATCCCGTTGCTCTGGCCACACAGTGGATACAGACAGTGGACACATCCCGTCACTCCTCTGAGACAGCAGCCACATCCCGTTGCTCCTCTGAGACAGCGGCCACATCCCGTCGCTCTTCTGAGACAGCAGCCACATCCCGTTGCTCCGGTCGCACAGTGGACACAGACAGTGGACGCATCCCATCACTCTGCTCAGACAGCAGACACAGACAGTGGACACATCCTGTCGCTCCGCCCAGAGAGCGGACACATCCCGTCGCTCCGCCCAGAGAGCGGACACATCCCGTCGCTCCGCTCGGACAGAGGAC
This sequence comes from Mormyrops attenuatus, assembly GCA_026777985.1. Taxonomy (NCBI): domain Eukaryota; kingdom Metazoa; phylum Chordata; class Actinopteri; order Osteoglossiformes; family Mormyridae; genus Mormyrops; species Mormyrops attenuatus. The sequence goes on from JAODKC010000043.1 coordinate 710,198, forward strand.
ACATCCCATGGCTCCTCTCAGAGTTTAACAGCCCAAGGGGCCAGAAGGCTTCCAAGTGATAGCTCATCTTCCCAAACCAATTAATCTCACCTGATTATTTAAATTAACATTTATACAGTTAATCATACAATATAGTTGATTATATGTTATAATATATCTTTAACCATTAGTTATACGTGGCACTGAAAGAGAGAGCAGTAACCACAAAACTGGGTCAGGCACAAGCACTCGATGCCAGGCAGCTAATAAGGAGGTAACCAGTAACCAGGTTATGTCAGTACATTTCAATATTCCCTGAGCAGAAAGGCGTTCAACACACACATTCAAGAATGAAGACTACAGCACACATTACAAACTCAGGAATTTGACATCCTGTCCAGGCACGTATTTACTGTTTGAAGCCAGCAATTGTGTTCTTTTTGGGAGATTAAATAAATAATGCAATCCCTATAGTCCCTGACAAAATGTCAGAGCGGAATCTGTTTCCAGCAGAGCTGCACAGCCAAAGGGCATTCGGCTGCCGCTTTTCTGGCTGTCGTCTCCTCCATCTCCCCCAGTAACAGATTTACGACACTCTATACTGCAGCCATTCACAAGCTTTTTTCGACCTTTACTCTCAATGGCCACGAACTATTCAAACGAGGTTTCCTGTAGTTTAAATCTTGAGCAGCCGGCTAAATATGTGACCCATCTGCTGAATGGGAGGACACACTTTGGAGAGACGTCCGCACTGTGGAGTCTGAAGAACGAGCAAGCCTAACGGCTATCAGGAACCGAGAGAGCAGTGCCACAAACAAGGAGCAATAAAACCGAAAACAGTGAGAAAACTGCCAAATCGAGATTATAGCAAATCAGATTACAGAGGGGAGCCTATCTGCAACCCCCCCCCCCACAGGGCTGTGACAAAGACCTGCCTGTTTTTATTTGTTGTCACATAATATCCCCAAAACCACATTTGCACATTTGCAAGAGATCAGATAAGAGGAGCTGCCAGATCCCATGGATCTGCAAGTTTTAACTGGAACAATCTGATAAAGTCAACATAGATAGTCCATCGACAATAACTATGAGAAGGATACAATATATAGATACAGGGGTGCTGGGAGGTGCTTAATCTGGGATTTTTGTAAGGCCTTGCATAGTTACAGCTCATGCCAAAAGCAGGAGTTAAATTTATTTTTAAATAGGCAAATACAGTTTGTCCAACAACAGCCCATGCACGCTCAGCGTCTCATTACTCCTCAACTCAAGAAAAGCACAAAAACAGTCATAGCTAGCTTTGCTGGACTATTTCAGTGTAATCTACAACATGCATCCCTATTAATGTACCAAAATAATTATTTGCAGTGCTTGCCTATCCTACGTGAAGAATGAATTCTTTACGTTCATCAGTGCAAAACCACAGCTTTTGGATACACCTGCCATTCCAACATCAGTGTATACAGTAATGTCGAATATAAGAGGGCAGAGAGCCATTTTAGCCCCCCCCCAAAAAAAAACTCTTTTCCTCCCACTCGATCTGAAGTGGTACTACGGGAGACACCCAGCGCGCGGCGTTGCAGCACGACGCCTCGTGCCGAGCGCACATGGAAACGTGCACATCTGACAAATTTCTCCTCGCTCGCAAATAGGTTTGGGGCCGAACCCCCGCCTCCCCTCGGCGTAGCACGAGGTTTAAATCCAGGTCCTCCCGATTTCATTTCATTCCCCGTGCAGAATAGGTAAGGTGGGGAAACCCCCGAGCACTTGCACTTTGAAGGTCTCCCCGACACACTGCGGGGAAATCGCGTGCTCGCGTGACACTTCTTTTTATTTACTACCCAACCTCAATGCGGACAAACTATTAAGTTAATTGACAATATAGGGCATTGCCATTGGAGGTGCTCGCAAGGGGACACGTCCAATAAGCCATAAAGCGCTGGCTAGCTGCATGTTAAGTGATAATCTTCCCCAGCTTCAATCCAAAGGCGACGTGCTGTACTGTTAAATCGTGAACGACAAACCCATTTTGGGCTTCCGTTTATAATATAAAAACGCTCGACAGATCATTAGGATGTTTCCTCGCGAAAAAAATGGAAAGGGCGTTGTGTTCATTTATTCATCTACTAAAATCTGTTTGGAACATTGGGAGGAAATGGGACTAAAATGTGCAGAACTGAGACTGAGGCCCTTAACGTGCGACTGGTTGAAATTCAACGTAGCAAACGTGCTTAAAATACTGTATGTACTTAAGAAGATGTAGGCACAGTAACGCCAAGGGTAGGAGCCACCTTGCAGATCCTATGCTGTCGTTGGGCTTTGCTGAGCCATCTTCTCCTCCACTTTGGGGCATCCTTGGTATACATGCATAATGCCAGTTAGTGGAAAACCGCAAATCACAGAATAAAAATCCCGTTCATATCTCAGCGTTACCGTCGATTCCAAGACGCTTGTAATAAATACACCGGCGAAGGACCGGCAAGCCAGAGATATTCAATATGCAAGTGTGAAGACATTTAACAATTCTGGCGAATGATAGCGAGGATAAGCTACTGAGGGTATCTTCTGTAATCCTCGAGCATTTCTTTCAGGTTTTCATTCACATTTGGTGAAAATCATGTCAAAAACTCACGTGAGCAATAGAGCTGCATACCTGAGCATTTAGATTTAAATGCACATTTGTGCAGGACATAACCGGCTGGCTGGTTAGCTCACCAACACCAGTCCCAATGGGAAGCCTAATAAGGGTTAGGGTAAGCAGTCAGAAGATAGTGCTAATGCAGTTTTTTAAAAGGCCAGTGTGCACACTAGATAAAACCAAACGGATCACACAAAACACGTAAAATCACACACTTACCGGCATCATCTTTGCGGCTCAAGTCAAACCGTAGCGCACATCAGCAGCGGGGACGGGGTTTCGGGGCGATCAGTCCCAGCGAGCCGATAGCGATGTCGTGTCGTTTTGCTTCCAGTGGGTGAACGGGGATGTTCTGTCCTTTCGCTTTACGCTGCTTTTCTTCCTCCGTCTGCAATCGGAGATGCGATCTGGGGCCAAACCGCAGCGCAGGTAACCGACGGGAATCCTCGACGCCCGGCTGCCAGCCGCCACCACCGCCGCACGACAGCGGCTCCCCAGATGCGTCTCTTATGTTAAATAATACAAAAGGAGCCTTCCTGCATTGCTGGGGAGGGCCTGGCCGGATTCAGCCGTGGTCTGCACGCCGCATAACGACAGCAGCCGCCCCTTTACCTACGCACCGTTTGCGCCGGGTGGAGAGAAACCGTGCGGAGGACAAGCGTGTAATGAAATAGCCGGGCAGCTATCGGAAACCGAACATTTTCACTATAATGTAATTGTCTCACCTATGCCAATGGCGATGAAATGCGACAAATATTTATATTCTGTCTTTAGATATGTAGAGAACCTCGCTCCTTTTTATTCAGTCCGGCTTGTCTCGGTACCGGCACACCGTGTATGTCTTGCTTAATGACTGCTCCAGCACGCGTAGCAGGGCGGCTATTCCTATGTGACCGCCGGTTTCCAACAGCTAGAAGAATGGACAGAAAAATGAATGTGCAAACGGAGTCAATACATCTATCTAATAATCGACGGCGAAGGTAAACGTGTAGAATAACTGCAGTTAAATTGCTAAACGCACGTCGCTAGTCCTCATCACAAGGATGCATCCAGGGCAAGGGCAGCCGCAGCGGGGCTGCGGCGTTTCCCTGCCTGTAACCACCAATCTCCAACTCTGCCCAAAGCAAGAGCATTAACGCTCAGCAAATCAGGGGGACGGGCGCATCTGCGGCTGCATCTGATCTGCGCACCGCCGGCCAGCCGCAGAGCTGCTGGGTGTCGAGCCGCTGATCCGTGTGTGGTTAAAAGCTTAAATATGACCGAGGGCGATGCGAAGACGCTCCTCTCGGATGCCTTCCGTTAAGCAGCACCGGTTTGTGGCGGGGCTGAGGTGTGCGCTTCCCCGGGATCGCCGCATAATGTCCGAACGCGGGCGCTGAGGTGCGGGTAGCGGGCCCCTGCCTCCCGCGCGCGTAAGTGTAGTAAATGACGTCACGCCGCTGTGTGGAACGCTGATCTGGATTGAAGAGCATCCAGTAAAGTTACACTTCAATAAATATTCACTCTATGTATATAGTAATTTGCTATTAATATAAAACAATATTCCGCAATTCCCTGTTACTACGATGCGCAATTAGGTCTGCTGTCTACTTATACAGTAACCAAACTGATACACTTTACAAATGTTCTGTCAATGTTCAAGAATAAAAATGACTTGAAGAAAAAGGTGGCACCTACGTTGTTTTGACAATGCAGAAATAGATTTCATGACCATGGGAATTCCCAGCTGCAGTTCCACGTACGGTCGGTGGATGTCCCGTGATGATACTGTACTTACTCTTACTCACGCGTACATCAGTAAGGAATCCCACACCTAATGTCGGGGGTGAGACAGGCCGAAGTTCCGGCAGTACTGGCTTTAGGTATCAGCAGGTTCGCTGCTGCACTAAGTAAGTGCAGGGTTAGTCTATGTCCTTCCGAAATCTCGCTTTAAATTATGTATCTGACGGCGTGACCGAACGGGGCAGTCACTGTGTGAGTTCACATCTGATATACACATGCGTACAATTCAGTCACTTTCGGAGGGGGGGGAGGGCTGTTTAAAGACCCGTAGTCTGTAGCCAATTTGTCCAGTTTGCTCATTATTTAAATGTTATTTTTACAGTACACAGGAATTTCATATCTTACAGTACATTAAGAGCGGTAACATAATTCAAGCTTTATTTTGTTATCATACATAAGCGTGGAAAAAGCTGTTTATCCCACAGGACTTACAAGTGGTTGGGCAATGAAACTGAAACACCTGGTTGTAGATGATAATAATGTTAGTATGGTACACAGACTCCTTTTGCAGGCAATACTGCATCAACGTGTTTTGGGAATTTTGAGCCATTTCTCTTGCAGAACAGTGGAGGAAAACATTTCCTTTCTCGCTCAAAACACCTCAAAGTGGCTCAGTACTGTTCATATCGGGTGACCGTGCAGGCCATAGATGACATTCAACTTCAGCAGCCCCACCATGAACACCATGACGCTGTGGAGTTCCTGCCCAGCAGTTTGGGTGGAAGGAGAGTCGAGGTCTGCATTTAATTCTGTAGTGAGCTGGGCAGCTTTCATGTTTTCTGGATACAATCCAGACTAGTACCCTGACATCCCTGTCAGACAGCCTCCTCTTGTGGCCACAGTTACTCCTGTTGTATATGGACCATCCTTCAGGAGGGTATGTCGACATCACCCTGGATACCGTGGCTCTCGATACACCACGAAGACTTGCTGTCCTGGTCACAGATGTGCCTGAGAGACACACACCAACAATTTGTCCTCTATTGAACTCTGTCTCCCATTATGTTGTGTGGATTGCAATATTTTATGTATAGCTATACTATTGCTCTGCTAATTCAACTTCACACACTGGTCTTACTGATGGAATGTGCAATCAGTGAAGACTGGTCACCAGGCCACGCACATAAGGCCTGATACCTCAAATGCTATTGGCCAGTGTTTCAGTCTCAATTCCCAACTCCTGCATTTCCTTTTTCTGAAATACTGACTGGGACAAAAAAATCTGCAAAAGGAACTTCAGTTTATTGCATTGCGATACAGACAGCCAGTCTCCTGAGCACGCAGAGTTTGTCATATCACATCCCAAGGGCTGAGGAGGCTGGCAGAAGGCGGAGCCAGCAGTGGGGTATAACGTCCAATCAGTGTCCAGAACCTGAAGAGTGGATTGGAGGGAAACTTAACTCATCATCGCATTGGTTAAAAAGGGCAATGTCATGCATTTAAAGCGTGTGTCGCCCACGTGACTTCATGTAAGTTCCACCACATAAGTGTTACAGCCAGAAATGTCTGGATACTTCTCAGCAGGCTGCATTTGCTTTCTTGCTTGTTGCTGTATACCAGAAAGCTAAGCTGGGGAGTAACTAGGAAGATGATATACTCACTGCTCTTCACTGCTTTCTTCCCTGTGAGAAAAAGAAAAAAAAAGCCAGTCATTGGCCAGGACACACAAAACAAAAGCACCACATAGCAGTGTATGTTTTGCATTTCATCTTCTCTCAAGGCCAGAGCCAAACACTGTGGTGAAAGATGAACTAAGGTTCAACTTTGACCGCTGCGCGCTGTGACGCATTGTCGCGCGATCAATAGAAACAAGGCACCGAACCGGGCTCAGAATTCGAAATGGAGGAAAAACTTATATTGTCCGTGTTTGAGTTCCCAGAGCTATGTCACACAAGCGTACCATCGTTTTGCATGCGAAATATACATGGTCGCTACTGACCGCGAGCCGAAATGACAGGAGAGTTTTGAAAACCACGCCCACTCTTTGCGCAGAAGCCGCGCGGCGCGCACACCGCTGATTTTTTGAATGGGGCGCGCACAGCGCATGCCGCGTTCGGTCTGTAACCAACTTTAGCCTATTAAGGACTATCTGAGCCTGATTTATTATTAAGGTAGGGTCGGAACGAAAACATTCTGGCGGGGGGGGGGGCGCCAGGAACGGAATTGAGAACCACTGCCTGAAACCCCCGACTATCCTCTTTGAGAAGCAGGACTGGCATGTACACTATATAGGGGATACCAGCAAGATCATAATGTCCCGTAGAGAGAACAAATGTGGATTTGCTGGATATCTATGCTGGATCTCTGAACACCACCTCATGTTAAAAGGCGATGTACAAATCCCAGCATGTTTCTATTTGCATGCACCCCCATCTGGAGACAGGCAGAGAACTCACCGCCATAGGAGACCTTGTAGTATAGATAGGTCATAATGCCAACACCGACCCACACCTCCTGGTATGCCTGTGTGTAGTAGGGCTTCATCTTGGTCCACCATGCCGAGAGAGCTCTGCCTGCCATCTACATCAGCACAGAGAGTAAGACACCGACAGATCAACACCCCCATTTTTCATAGTCAGCCTCCGAAGCTGCCCTACCACTGCAATATTCACTACTTTCAATGCAGAGGTAGACTAATTAAAACTAATACATAGAAAGTTTGTCCTCTATACAACACAAAGATCTCGCGCCCACAATGTTGTCCTTTATTATAATTGTTTTAAAAACGCATAATGCCCAACAGCTCATCCTTTCGAACAGGGCCAAATTTCCCTTTCTGGTATATACATTTGCGTATGTTACCGTGTTTGAGCAGACGAACATATCTTGACGCATTTCTTGCTGAATTTGTACCGAAAGAGACTCATGACGGTGTTTATAGCGATACCCGATCCGTCATTAGTTTGTACAATAGGCGGAGGATCAATAAAGCAGATTAAGCAGAACCTAAGGTAGCGAAAAGGACGAAACACGGACGCGTTAACATCATGTACGTTATTTTATGCTCAGTGCTGCCGCTTATATTAACGTCAAGTTAAAATTTTACAGATTTACACACTGTATGGTTAAGTTTAAGCACAATTACTGGGTTAGTTTGTTCAAGTAGAGTGAGCGAGGCCTCGTAAAAGCATTGTTAAATTACTAGTACACATATTCTCATAAAAAAAGATTAAATACTCCATATTCCAAAAACGCATAAAAGGCCGTAACTTTAAAAATGTTTCCAAACGTGAAGAACTTGCCCTGTAAATTACTGGTACCGGCTTCTATCTGCTGAAGGCTGAGGAAGGTCACTACCGCGGGGGTTTCTGGGAAGGCACGATCGGCTCACCGCGACACGTCAAACTCACGCGTTTATGGCGGTTTCCACCTAGCGGACACCTCCGGTACTGAGCCACATTTTTTTCTGCTGATAAACGATTGTCCTACATTCTCGCAAAATGCGGCAGTATCGGTATAAACCTGCATTATTAATCTACGTTTTGAATATATTAATTGACATTTTAATTTAATCGAAATGGAATGGAAAGGGTTAGGGTTAGGGTCAGATATTTTTTTCTTAATTGAAACGGTAAAACAAAAAAGTGACTAATCAAATAAAAGTCCGAGATTTTTTCATCACATCATTGAATCGTAAGTGAAAAGGCAAAATCAAAGGTCGAGGGCATCCTGCGCGTGGACCTCTATTCAATCTGGGGATAACAACCTCCCGGGCTCCACAGGCGGGCGATGCCGCTGCAGCTCATGGCCAGAACACGTACGACACTATATGTACTTTCACCATGAACCTCAGAGCACTTCTCTTTAGATGTTTTTATGTTTCTTAACTTCTAACTACAATTCAATGGAATGTTTGCATATATTTTAAGAGACACAATCCATTGTGCTAGTGCGTGTTTTCAGATTGCATGTAGCCACATATCCGGGATGATGCGATCTTTGGATTAATGAATCTCTTGCAGGAGGGGAAGGTATATTTTGTGACTTTTGATTTGGCATAAACATCAATCTGTTGAAGTATGAAGTTTTCCTGGGCTCATGTTTCTAACATTTCCAAACTTGTTAATCAAAAGAATTTGGGAGAGCTTTAGGACAACAGCAAAGAGGAGAGGGGAAGATGGTATACATAAACAAAGGAGGATTCTGGGAGTTTTATATATATGATTGGTTGGTTTTGCCTCCTCTAGTTGCTTGGACTCACCTTCTCTACAATTTGATTAGTTATCTCTCTGAACCAATCATTTTTCGTTCTGCTCTCAGAACATTTTTTGTAAGTAAAACTCCCATGAGCACAAAGGGGAGGGAAGAATGGTAAACAAAAAGAAAGGAGATGCATGGATGGATAGTGTACACAAACAAAGAAGAGATGGAAGAATGGCATCTGCTACCTGAGAGATCCTCTAGATGATGCTTCTTGTGGGACCCCCTGCATCCCGTTGGTTGCTAGCCGCCTCCCCACTACCTTGGTCATAAGAAGGTTAAATCTGTCAACGAGAAACGGCAAAAGAATATTTCTTGCATAGTCTGTATCAGAATCAGATTTATTGGTCAAGTATGTTAAGTTACACAAGTAATTTGGTTCCGGTATTGAGTAATAATACAAATAACATGAAAATAAATGAAGAGAACAGCTACATTTAAAAAGGTGCGGGAGTCCGAGTTCTTCAATAAGCAACGCACGAACAGGACTATTGCTTTTGTTCAAACAGTTTTCCCCACTCTGCACAGACTCTTCCCCACTCTGCACAGTTTTAGTACAGAGATCACTTCACTTGCATATCCATTAAAAATATATATAGCTTCATTTCACACTTGATTACGATACTGTGGTATTCTCCTGCATGCTGGCATTGTAGATAAATAGTGTTTGCTGAAACACAGCAGACAGGTATGTAAAGGATGGCTTTCACCATCTACTGTGAGAACCCTGGACCTTCCACAAAGTCTCCATGGTGCTATAAGAGAAGCTAAAGTTATGAAGCAGCCAGCAGGAGGCCTCAGGAATTACCCAGCATCCTTGGCTGTAGCCTCACCTCAACACAAAAAAATCCTTTCTGATGTGAAAGTGCTGGCTTCCCGGTAGACATGGGAAGGTGAGGAGCCATAGGGCCACTCACCAGGTCCTAGGGTCCTGTTAGGAGGAACAGCCTCAGGACTGAAGGAGCAGGGGCTCGACAGCCACCTGAGGGGAGGGTTAGACACTCCCAAGGCATAGAAGGTTTGTCTACTACTTTGGTCCAGGAGCACTGAGTGAGGTCCACAGACAGGTCAGAGCTGCCACAGGCCCAGCAGGTGACATCCACCCTAAGCTGCCACACGCGGTACCAGTCCCAGGCACTCGGAGGTCTGAGAGGAACGGCTCCTTAAGTAACTAAGGGCAGGGTTGGTTTAGGAGCAACCTGACTGTAAGTCTTGTGTTTGAGGGCCAGTTATTAGGAGAACTTGCTAGTTTGTTGCCCGGAACTGCACGAGGGTGTGGCCTTGAAGGGGCAGAGTCAGGGCGTATTCAGGGAGGAGTGCAGTGCTATAGGCCAAATATTTGGTTAGAGGTGTACAGAGGAGAGGCCAGACGTAAGGAGGAGGGGCCATCACAAAGCATTGCTTTAAGACTGCGAGCAGCGCTGGGGGGCAGGGCAGTAATAGGGGAGGTCCCAGTCCCTCTGGGCCTCGTAAGGCCGAACCCAGTGCATGCTGCGCTCCACATGGCTGGAGATGGTGGGGATCTCCTCCCTCTGTGGGTCTGGACACTTCGGCACCGTGGTCGCTCCTGAGCCCAGCTTCCCTGGACAGCGACTGGCCCAGGCCAGCGCAGGCCCCGCCTCCTCGACCTCCACCCCGCAGAGGAAATCTCGCAGCACCTGCTGAAAGACGTAGACCAGCTCCCAGGGAAGTAAGCTGGTGCTTGCCAGTACCTCCTTGACCCTGGGACAGAGCACAAAGCTGTTAGTGACGCTGTTGAGTTCACTCCTGGAAGGCAGCCACTACGAATGAAGGACATTTTTAATGGCGTGCTGTATGAACGTCATCTAAGTGTGCAAATGAGGGCAAAGCCTTTTCAGTCAGTCTATGTAGGGTCCTGGAAAAAATGACAATGAAAAGTGACTTAATAAGCTGCTGGTGTACTGAACCCGGAGTGCGGTGAGTCCGGGCAGCTTTCGGTCTGGTGGATCTGTCCTCTCTGTGGTGTGATGGGGGAACAGCAGCGCCATCTACAGGCGCAGAAACTGCAGGATCACAGAAGAACCTGGGGCCACTAATGCAGCATGTGACCATGATAAAGGGGAAAGTGTGTGTGTGTCTGTGTGTGTGTGTCTGTGTGTGTGTATGTGTATGTCTGTGTGTGTGTGTGTGTGTGTATGTGTGTGTATGTGTGTGTCTGTGTGTGTGTGTGTCTCTTTCTCCCTGAGCGATCCGCCCCAGCTGTCTGACAGCAGAGATTCAGACCAGCCCAGCATGTGATGCGCCCTCCCCCCCACACACAGTTGGGGTCTCGCCAGGGCCACAGCACCTTCCAGGCTGCGTTGCATTTCCTACGATATGCTGCTGCACTTTAATCGTCATGCTGGATGGTGGGCTGGATACTACAGTTAATACGGTTACTACAGTTACTATGGTTACTATGGTTAACGCATCACTGCCTAAAGACTTACTGTTCACCCATTTCTGCATTTAGGTCACATTTCTCTTGTGCAAAATATCAAGGACCCTGTGCACTTAAACACTGTGTTAATTTTAATCACAATATTCATAATAATGAAATAGCTTCAGGGGCAATGACCCCCCCCCCAGCCCAGAGCCTGAAGCTGTAACACACACACACACACACACACACTGCGAACATTTTGGATAGCCGCGCCGTTTTGTGGGCAGCGGTGAGGAGGCACAGGGGTTCAGCACTTTGGCCAAGATGCTGTCATTCATCCGTGACAGCCACTGCAGGCTCTCCTTTGTCTTGTCTCTTCTACCTCCCCCCAGACAAGGAGGTGGGGGGTCGAGGAGCTGTCACTTGCCATAAACATGCAGAGGTATGAAGGTTATGGTTGGGTGTGCTGTGAGAAATGCGTGCAGGAAGGTAACAGAGAAGAGGTTCAGCATCTTGCCGACGGTACGTGTCGGGTAGGATGTGCTAAGCATGCTGGGAAGGGGCGGGACCATGACACGGAGCTGGGACGAGCCGGAAGGACTCCCACCTGGAGAGCACGGCGGCCGCGTGAGCCGGTGGTACTCGTGCACAGAGCAGCTCCAGCTGCTGGCGGTCCTGGGGGGCCACAAGGGGCCGTGGGGCCGCCGGCTGGATGCCACAGGCCAGGCGGCGCCGCTGCTCACGCTCCTCCACGTGCCACAGCAGCTGTTGCAGCAGTGGGCCGCCCCGCACCTCCTCCACAGGGGGACGCTTCCTCCAGCTGAAGAGGGGCATCGCAAGGCCAGGGGGTGGGAAAGCGAGGCTCAGACCCTCTGCCCAGCAGAGGGCGCCACTTGCTCCGTGTGGCCCCCACCGTTTACTGTCCGAGCTCACCTCCTAACCACCTGCGACCTCCCTGCCAAAAGAGAGCAACCAAATCCTGTCCTTCAGTCAGTAACCTATGTAAATATATGCTGATGTATGCAAATATATGTAAATTTCCATACATTCGTCTTTGTCTTTGTATCGTTAATTGCCATCATCCACGCAGCTCTAGTAAAAAGCTGTCAGTTTGAAGCCGCACTTAAGGGCGGCTGCTCGCCCGCTTCGCCCTCTGCTGCCATTACGCTGGCGTGGGCTTGGAAAGGCAGGCACGTCGCCCCCGCGTTAGCAGCCCGTGTGCAGGGCAACACATAATGCCCCGAGGGGGCAGGGGCGGGTGGTAGGACTGCCCCCTACAGCCGGCCACAGATGGGGTAACACTGTCTAGACAGCCCTGGGTCGGGGGGGCTTGGTAACTGAACAAAGGGAGACGGCCCAGGGCAGGGTCTCTGAGCAAATGGGGGGCACATGTGCACGCGCACACACACACACACACACACACACACACACACGCACATACAAAATAGGCTATAGATACAAATGTCTACAGGTAGATGAATTCAGCACATACAAATATTCACGTCCATGCCGAAGAAAACCTTATGCATAAGCAATAATAAACAGTCACGCAGGAAAGTACGAACGCTGCTCACAGTCAGTAACTTTCAGCCTCGCTTGTTGCTCTTCCATCGTTAGATTTAGGCAGCTGTCATTCTCAAACTTGAACGTTTCCCGAAGCCTCAAAAGAGACAACGGACTCATAGGGGATTTACGCTGAGAATTTTCGCCGGATTTAAAATTATTTAAGCAGTTTAACTTCAGATTTAGGTCGGCGGTTGTGATGGAAAGTGAATCTTCCAAATTCCAAATGTAATTAAATCTGTTGCCTCACGTATTGGTGAGCATGAATTTTCATTGCACAAATGTCCCTGTTTTAATACCAGCTATGATCTCGGCGGACATTCCCTCACAACGAGCAGACACCTGGCCCTGACGTTACATAACCGCCCTGTGTTATTTAGTTATGCTCCATGTTGAGTTAGTACTGCAAACCATCGGATCTCCCGAGCCTGTAGCCCAAACTCTAAACCTTCCCAGACTGCGTTATGTCACCCCAGTGACGTCAGCGACACATGAATTTAACAGACAAGGGCGATAACTGTCCAGCTCACGACGGTTGATAACTTTCATCATTGATTATAAATCGTTAAGAATAAAGAAAACGTTATTTTCCATACACCAATATATCCCCAAATAATAGATAAATAATATTTCTATAGTTTTTATTGAAGAAACCATAATAATCACTGTTTAAGTTTTCCTCAAGTTAAACGTTTGAGCTGGAGCGCTTTCTTATATGGTGCATTAACTTCGGGTGTACTGTGTAATACAGGCGATTGGCATTTTTACACGTAGCCCTAACAAGTACATTGAAAACGCTAAGAAACTATGTAAGACATTGTAACATAATTAATAGATAAAAGTAAAATTGTCAGTGTTGAAACTTCTCTGTCTCTTTAGTCGAAACATTGTAGCATATTAAACTAAAAATATATTAGATAGTAAATATATTAAGGACAGTAATGAATTGCGAAGCCAGGTATAAAGCCTGCGATTTGGCACGGGGTAGACACAAAGGAGAGAGCGATTACTTACAGCTGTCAGGTTATCCGCAAATGCAGGGCAGAGGGAAAATGCTTCTGTCTCTCGCCGCTTTCTCAGCCTGCGCTACTTGCTGCGCCGGCTGCTCTGCCCCCCTCTTTACATCACCGCCTTAACTTCAGAAGGCCGCAGATGTAACTTGTAGCGGGAGCGACGCGCCTCAGCATCCAGGTTTGACAGGAGCGAGTCTCCACACCAGCGTGGTAGAGGAGGCGAGCTGGCGCTGGAAGCCCGCAGGGCGCACGACTCGGGCCGTGTCCGCCGTCGCCGCTTCTCTTGGGTGTCTGAGCCCATGCAGGTTCTGCTCCCCGATGGGAGGCGCGCTGACTGTGTGCGCGCACAGAGGGGCGCGCAAACGCGCACAAACGCTCACACGCTGATGCACCTGAGACCTGCACACATACACAAATAGATGCAAAGTTAAACGAACTGAGCTGCAGACGAGAACATTCCATTTGTTATTCTATACACTAAAAGTTTTTAGTAAGACTCTAACATTAGTATCCGATTGTACCGTACACATGCCCGTCACTTGCGACCCCAAACTCCCCTCAAATGCATTCCTTTTCTTCCATTCACATACACACTTATTTGGCAGTCCTTTCATGGTCTGAGACTTCAGACCCCCCAGCCCTGGAAGAGCCATGTTAAAGTGCTGCGTATACTAGCGTTGCAAGGCTCACTTGGGACATTTAACTAGTCACTGTGTCCTGTGTGCCTCAGGAGCCCCAAAGGTGAGCAGTCAGAAGATGGATGCACATCCTGTACCCAGGCCATGGACACCAGTGTCAACAGCATGTTTATAGCAGCCTGGCCGCAGCGTGTGTGACAGTGTCGCATGTGGCACGTGGAAGGGGGGACACAGAAAACATTGAGGGGACAGAGGTGGTGCAAATTGCTGCAAGTGTATGGATAAAGAGGACGAGAGTGCATCCATGAGGAGGTCAGACACCGTGAGGAGGTCAGGGACCGTGAGGAGGTCAGACACCGTGAGGAGGTCAGGGACCATGAGGAGGTCAGACACCGTGAGGAGGTCAGGGACCGTGAGGAGGTCAGGGACCGTGAGGAGGTCAGACACCGTGAGGAGGTCAGGGACCGTGAGGAGGTCAGACACCGTGAGGAGGTCAGGGACCGTGAGGAGGTCAGGGACCGTGAGGAGGTCAGAGACCGTGAGGAGGTCAGGGACCGTGAGGAGGTCAGACACCGTGAGGAGGTTAGGGACAGACACACCCAGCTCCTGGTATCTCGGTGACTTAGATCTGACAGCGAGGGGCTGAAATGAAAAGTGAAGCCATCCGTCATGTTACCCAAGGGCCTGTCAGACAATGTGCTAAATAAATGTCATTTTACTAAAAGCCAGTGGTAAGATCAGCAGCCGACACGGGGTCTGAGAAGCTAATTCTGGGCCTCCGTGGGGCTTGGCAATGCTCCATCTGCACCCCCCCGTCCCCATTCTGCATTGGCCCCTCCTCTTATGATCTGCATCTTCCTGTTCTCTGGCCTCCACCACGCTCTGTGATGCTGGAAGTGCCTGATTCCCTCTCTGACATCAGCCTGTGCCACACACGCTTACATAAAGGCGCATGCTGCGGTTCACTAAGCTTCTGATGGAGGGCTTCGGGGCCAGAAGGGGCTGTGACCATGGCAACAGTAGCCACAAAGCTAAGCTAAACTCTTGCTTAAGTGGAAAGGTGCAGCTTATTTGTCTTTTCAGCACCTGATCCTGACACGACACACTTTGTTTTCGTTTCACACACACACCTCTGTTCCTCTCTGCTCAGCCTCTCCGATGAGGCTCAGGTTTGGGAGGATGGTACTTGGTATAGAGCTGTCTGACATCTGTAGAATGACTGTGCAGTGAAACCTGCAGACTCACACACGCACACACACACACACACACACACACACACACACACATGTCATGATGTCACGATGCTGTGACTCTTAGTGAGCAGGACCCAGCATCTGCCTCTGGCTCGAAGATGACTCGCCCAGTCTCGTGCCCCCTGCTGGAGCTCTGCCGCATCTCCTCCTGCCCCCTGCTGGAGCTGTGCCGCGTTTCTTCACGACCCCTGCTGGAGCACTGCCGCGTCTCCTCCTGCCCCCTGCTGGAGCACTGCCGCGTCTCCTCGCGCCCCCTGCTGGAGCACTGCCGTGTCTCCTCCTGCCCCCTGCTGGAGCTCTGCTGCGTCTCCTCAGGCCCCCTGCTGGAGCTCTGCCGTGTCTCCTCCTGCCCCCTGCTGGAGTTCTGCCGCGTCTCCTAATGCTCTCCAGTGAGCTCAGCTTCATCTCGTGTCACTGGCTCTGCTGCCATTCATTCTTTCAGAACTTTCTATCCTATTATTACCACAAACATGTCAGCATTACTGCCCATGCGGGCGGCTGCCCATGGCGGGTGGTCCTGTATCAGCTGTGCTGGACACATCGCCAATGAGGAATACAAGGAGGGCACAGTCCATCTCTGGCAGGGTCAGGAGCTCCATGGGACAAGGGGGGGATCTGGGCCGGAGCCGTGCTCCTGTAACAGCTGGAGCTGACCAATGGCATGCAGTGTACTGCAGTGGTGTCACTGAATCGCTGACGTCACTGGAGAGGGGCAGTCGTCAGGCTTTCGTGATACCCAGACTAGCAGGAAGTCTGCGGTCAGCCGGGTGGCAGCAGGTGACCGTTTAGGGTGAAGTGACTCACCCAGAGCAATCGTTTCCCTTTTCACTGGCTTAGCTCCACCAGCTCCGTCCACCTCCTGGCTCTCATCCATTAACCGGCTGAGGTCTGAGGTCGGTGCGAGGAAAC
>JAODKC010000043.1:738531-749186 GCA_026777985.1 Mormyrops attenuatus
CCCCCCCCCCCCCCCCCCCCCCCCCCCCCCCCCCCCCCCCCCCCCCCCCCCCCCCCGCCCCCCCGGGGAAAGTGGACCACCTAAAACGACAGGAGGGCAGAAGGGAGGAGTGGGCTGTGGGTGGGGGCTCGGAGCAAAAAGGGAGAGAGAGACAGGGAAGGGGGGGGGTGACTGTCAGCCGGAGGGCGGGGCTCAGAATGAAAGCAGAATATAAACAGGCACAGCCTCCACTGCAGCCAATGAGAAGCAGAATATAAACAGGTACAGCCTCCACTGCAGCCAATGAGACTCAGAGTCATAGACCTCCATCACTGACACACACAGACACACAGCCACAGACCTCCATCACAAACACACACCCAGCCACAGACCTCCATCACCAACACACACAGCCACCGACCACCATCACTGACACACACAGCCACCGACCACCATCACTGACACACATAGCCACCGACCACCATCACTGACACACACAGCTACAGAGCTCCATCTCTGACACACACATAGCCACAGACCTGCATCACCCACACTACTACAGCACCCCAAGCACAGCTTGTTTGTTGAGCAGCAGATAACGACACCACCCCTCCACCTGCTGTCCGTCACATAGATTGCATGCCACTAACGAGTCTCACGCAGAGCCATCAGATGCTATTCCGCACTGGCAGCCAAATCAGAGGTAACGAGACACTAGGAGAGTCCGGGCAGGACGGTCTCACGTGACATAATCCCCCCTGCCCTGCCTCCTGGTTGACAATGCAGTCGCATCTGAGCCCCACTCGTGCAGTGAATCAGTGCTGATGGCTCAGACGCACTGCTCCTTTCAACCTTTGGACCCCAGTGCGTTGTGTAATACTCAGCATAGGTTACACTCCTGCCCTTAAGCAATACGGCACCTTCTGCTGCGGCAGGACATGACATGGCTCATGGAAAATCATGTTTTTTCCAACCTGTTTTTCATTTCACCACCCCCCCGGCGGTCTCCCCCCGGCAGTCTCCCCCCCGGCGGTCTCCCCCCGGCGGTCTCCCCCAGCACATGAGAAGAGCCAAACACTGAAGCATCACAAGCCAAGTGACCTTCTGCAGGAAACTCGGACGCCCGCTTCTCATTGCTTGCTGCTTGCTTCTCATTGGCTGCTTGCTGTCCTGACAAGACTGAGAAATCAGGGCGCTGACAGCAAAGTGGGTCAATCACCTGAGTGCAGGCTGCAGGACAAACACGCTGTCTGTAGTCACCACGGCAACCAAACGGGTCTGGGGGATGGCACACATGCTGCAGTGCTGCCTGTCCATCGCAGGACACACACACACACACACACACACACCACAGGTCAGTCAGAAATGCCAATTTGCCTCATTGCATCTCTTTCAGTCAAATGCAAATGCCACAAGGACAGCAAAAGTGGGACTCGAACCCTGACCCTGGAGGGGTGAGGTTACCCCCCGCACTGCCATTTCAGACAGATCAGATACAGCCCATAGGTGAAAGAAGACACACAATGTGTTTGCTGTTAAGGGGCAGTAAGCGAGGAGCAGAGGGGAACGGCCGCAGTGCTGGGTCCACCAGAGCCGCCGCAGTGCTGGGTCCCCCAGAGTCCCCTCAACCTGCAGCTATGAGCGGCTCCACTGCTGCTGCCATCTCTGTTCCCATAGAGACGGGAAGGGAGCACCAGCAGAGCAGGTCTCCATGGCAACTCAACGCATCGATCCCCAGCTGTCAGCATGCCAGCTACACAGCTGCTCTGATGTCAGACGATGGCACTTCTGCCCTGGGGGGGTTTGGACCCCACAGCTGTCAGTCCTCAGTGCACATGGGCTCCAACCTTCTAAAACCCAGGAAGCACTGACGCAGAGCACGGAGCCTCTGCTCCTTGGACACTGAGGTACATTCATGACCTCAGTGGAATGCTGCACACAGTCAGTCTGGGAGACGTGGGAAGTCGCTCAGGAGCGGTGGGTAGGGCCTGACAGCGGGACGGGCACACAAACGCGTATACACACCCCCACACGAGCTACAGCACTGCGCTCACTTAAACATGCAGCAGAAATTGTGCTACTGCAGGAAAAACCTGCTGTTTTGTGCTACTGCATCTGATTTCTGCATCTGAAGCCTCCACTGTTCACCTTTTTTAACTTTTGAAGCAGCAAACCATTAATCATCAACTGAATCATCACCTAAAACAGGAACCATGAAGCAGTGCAGGCCGTGGGGGTGCTGGAGACGAGCCCGGCTTTAAACGGCACGCGTACAGCCTGCCTGAGCCAACCAGCTCCCTTCAGCCATTAACAGCTGCCCCTTATCCTTCCTGCTTGGTGGAGGATCAAAGACTCTTCCTGCAAGCCACTGGAATTGGGCCCCTTGCTCATTCAGACAGGCAGCCAAACACAGTTAAGTGGACAAAGTGAGGAGGAGACCCCAGCAAATGACGCACCGGGACTCCCCAGCATGTCAGCTCCGGATCGCCAGAGAACCGGAGCAGGTACCAAGGTGTTACCCGCTGAGCAGCAGCCACCCGCCGCCGAGTTGGGGAGGAGGCCCGCACTCGTATTCTGTGAGCAATCTGGGAATGCCGGTAAAATGCTGCCCCCACCCTCTGCCGCATTCTGCAGGCTGACAGTGACAGTGACCGAAATCCTTTTTTCGGTTTGATAGCCGATATGACAGCAAAGGCACAAACACCAGAGCCGAATGCGTAACACGAAGGGGACGACCAGCATAGACAACGGAGCGACACACTGTTAACATGGAACTGTGCTTTGTAAGAAGCATGCCTTTCAATTAATGTGCCCGTGTGGCTGACATATTAAAAATGCTATTGGAATGAACCCAGTATAAAGCTTGAATGAAAATTCTTGATTCTTTGGATTGATTATTTAAAAAATAATATTTAGGTGTTTTCTGTGGGTGGTACTATAACTTCATACCTCCAGGGGGGAAAGGAGTTCAGATACCGAGAAGTGAGTGTGTGTGTGTGTGTGTGTCTGCGTGTGTATGTCTGTGTGTGTGTGTGTGGATTAGGTTTATATTACATTGTGGGGACCAATGTTTCAGGTCACCATAAAGATCTGTGAATGCAATTGAGAAACTAAAAATGCCAAAAGTCTCATATTTTCTTTGGTTATTTAAGCTTAGGGCTGGGTGGAGGTTAAGGTCGTCATGTTGGGATTAGAGTTTTCCCATTAGAAATTAATGGAGAGTTCCCACAAAGATATAATACAGATTCTAATTTTGTGTTGGGTATCCTGACACCGGTGCGCCTGTGAAATTTGTGGGCATGGTGCAATATGCTGTCTGTGTATTTGATGTTTTGAGTGATAACCGTGGGGCAGCATGCAGTGGGTGTCTTCTGTTTAGCATCATACTGTGATAGAGCTTTTTGGGTCTCTGGGTGTGTGATTTGGGGGTGTGCAGTTGAGCCTTGGAGGTGAGCTTGTTGCCTGTGGGGTTGGGGTGCCTCATGGTTCCTGGACTGGGCATCATGATCCCTGAGACCCCACAGAAATATAAGATGGATGGATGGATGGATGGATGGATGAACTTCGTGTTCATCAATCTGTGAATTCACTATTTTCTCTTGAAATCTAATCATTTTTCTTTGTTCAACAAAACTGGCTTCTTAAAGTCTACTTTGTGTCTGAAGATGCCATGCAATTCCAGCCCAAAACTCTCAAGTGATGCTAAATGGGCCATCAACGTTTTCTTATGGACCAGAAGCCAGGAGTCCCTGTGCATTTTCAGCAGCAACACAGGGGTGCCCTGCCAATAGGAGGAGCATGGAACGTGAACAAGCGCTGAGCTGGGGCACATGTGCTGCGCTGCAGACTGGTTATCTTCATAGCGCTCTGGACCCTCAGACTACATGCTGTGTAAAGAGATCATGTTCCAGCAGGCGATGTTTTAAGCGTTACTCACAGATGGACACAGAATGCTGGCCGGGAGTCAAGCAGGCGATTCCCGCGTTTGCAGCTAACGTACCGTGGAAATATCTGTATGAGTCTGAGCTTGTGAATGAAACCTGAGGCTTGCCTGGGAAAAGCCTGCCCTCCTTTTCAGGCAGGTGGCTTCAAAGATCAAAGATCTCAGAAGGTGTGGAGCAGCTCAGCAAGACGGGAGTCAAATCAGTATCAGTGACTGGTGGCTGGATGGTGGCAGCACAGCATAAACGAAGAGCAGCTTCAGACACCTATCGGCGAAGCACATGCTTGGCAGCAATCTGGGACACAGGCTGACCTGCAATACACTGCAATACACTGCATCACACTGCAGGACTCTCTCCTGTGTCTTAAAGCCAGCTGGATCACCTTCCTGCCTTTTTGTTGCCTCTGATCTTCAAATGCATCACAAGAATTTCAAAGTGGGTAAAGGGGATTTCACCGCCCAGCACCATGGCACAGGAATCGCACAGTAGTGACATCGCTGGTTGTGCACAGGGATTGGACAGCAGTGACATCGCTGGTTGTGCACAGGGATTGGACAGCAGTGACATCGCTGGTTGTGCACAGGGATTGGACAGCAGTGACATCGCTGGCTGTGTCTTCAAAATAAATAGCAACCAAAAGTATAAAAAAGTTCAAATGTACTCCTAAGAAAGGCTCTTGTCTGCCTGGGATCTGAATGAAAATAATAACTTTTTGTAAGCAGTGGTTACAGGGCCTTGAGTTGTATGGCAGAAATTGCACATGAAAATGTGTTTTTACAATCTGCCATTTCAGAGCTGAATGACTCATTAGGCATCCAGCAAAAGGTAGCTGATCCGGGAATTATCGCTCTTCTTTGTGACAACTCTACTGTTGATCTGTCTGTTTTCCAAGGTAACTCACACAAAGGCAGGCGTGGGCAAGCTGTACTTTCAACATCTTACCACTAGAGGGCAGCAAACACTAACCAAATAACTATTTGCCCTACAGAAGTAATGTTATCTTGCTACATAGCGATCCACTAAACCTGTGTGGTTCAGTCAGAATAATCTGTTTAGGTTCCTCTGTTCTTCCATTCATATATCTCACCGCGTGCCCACATTTTTCAAAATGAATGCAGTCTGAATCCTTGTGAATTCCACAGTAAAATACATTAGACCTGGACTTTGCCTTAAGGTAATAGGATTTCTTTTTGTAAACGATTAACACTGAGAATAATGCAACCACAGTAACACTTAGCAAGAAACTCCTACAGCACAACATATTTGACTTATTAACTGCCCTAACTGTTCAAAATGATCATTACATTGTTGATTACTCACGAAGATGCAGTACGAACACTTTGTAGAATATAAAGTGAATAGAATATAATATTAAGTGTTATAGTCCACCCACCTTAATACGATCTGAGTCAGTATAAATGCTGCAAAATGGCAAATCTGTATGACTTGCTCATGTATACAGAAGCACTTAGTTGCTAAAAATAGCATCCATTTCCCATACTGCTTACCCAGTAGAGTGAGCCTATTCCAGGAAGGAGAGGGCATGAGGCACGAGGCTCTCTGGAGGAGATGCCAGGCCACCTGCTCACTAGTGATACAAACACTTCTCCGATAGACTGACACCTTACTGCAACCTTCGTATTACACCATATATGTGGTCCACAGATACCAATCCAGGTGGCACCAGTGGCCCTGACTCGCAGTGAGTTCCCACCGCTTGCTCACTTGCCTCTCATGAACTAATACCAGTCAAAAAGATCAGAACACGCGTAAACACCCAAAAGCGACACATCCACCTCCATAATTCATGGGGGTGTCGTACGATGGACTGATCTGCCCCCTGAGGAGAGCATCAAGTTGGAACGCTCTGAAAAAGAGGTCAAGAGATGGCAAACGTAGCACAGCGCAAAGTGCCCACGGCACGCTGCAAGAGTGCAGAGGAGGAGGATCCTCACAGGCACCGCGACCTCACAGGCACCGCGACCTCACAGGAGGCAAAGGCAGCTCTGATAACCTGGAGGACAATGAGGGAGCAGGGGCTCGTAGCATGCGAGTCCATGCAGAAAGGTTCATGCAAACCTAAGACACATGACAATCAGCCAGGAGAAGCATCCGTAAGATGGGTGTGCGACGGGCATCAAAAATGCTAAAAGTACTTTACATAAAAAAAATATATACAGTACCGCTCAAATGTTTGGGGTCACTTACAAATTTCTTTGTTTTCCATGAAAACATACATGAAATGACTTTGAATAGGAAATATAGCTAAATAAAACAGGAAATAGCGATTGACAAAGTTAGAAATCATCGATTGTGTTCTTCAAAACTTTGCTTTCATCAAAGAGTCCTCCATTTTCAGCAATTACAGCCTTGTAGACCTTGGGTCCTAGATGCCAGTTTGTTGAGGTAATCTGATGAGATTTCACCCAATGCTTCCTGAAACATCTCCCACAAGTTGGATCGGCCTGATGGGCACTTCTTACGTACCATTCTGTCAAGCTGCCCCCATAACAGCTCAACAGAGTTGAGATCTGGTGACTGTGCTGGTCGCTACTGACAAGGAATAGCCTTCATTTCTCAGAACAAGAATAGACTGACGAGTCTGACAGAAAGTTGACTGCATATGTGCCGCATGTCGCTTTATGTAGCTGTTCACTCGGCATCCCCACCTGTCTGTCGATCCAGGCCCTGCAAGAAGGCTGGCACAGAGGCCCTTCTGTCCAAGCCCGTCCTGGTCTGGCTGGTCCGCCTCTGCTTGGCAGCCTTTTCCTCCACTGGGGGCTGCTCCACCCGCACTGTCGTGGTTACCATGGCGGCGGGAGGCGTGGCCTCCACCACATCTCTTCGGATAGCAGTGACGTGGCCCACGTCGGGGGAGGGAGCAGCGGAGGAGTCAGGAGGGGTTGGTTTATGTGCAGAGATAGGGGATGGAGGTGAGGCAGCCCGTCCGGGCTGGGCTTTTTCGGCGGGGGGACGGGGGACCACACGCTGCTTAATGGGACTCTCATCACAGGGCTCCAGGATCAGCTCGCTGTCCAGCTCTGCCTCCCTCTCCTCCCGAAGGATGCTATACTGGATGGGAGGTGGGGGGGGAGCAGGGCTCGGGGCTCCTGCAGGGGCGGGGCTGGGATACGGGGCGCTGGCTGGCCCTTGGCGAGGGGGAGGTGGCTCCTCCAGCACCAGCTCGATCTCAGAGTCCCCTGACTCTATGCTGCTGTCCTCCTGGTCCTGGGAGTCTGCCTGTGTGGGGGTGCTGCTCGGCAGCGGACTCTCCTCACTGGCCTGCAGCTCGAGATCCAAGGCGGAGTCTGCCTCCTCTATAAGGAGAGAGAAAGGAATGAGGGAAGAAAAGGAAAGAGGAAAAGGATAAAGGGGAAGAGGAAAAGGGAAAAAAGGGGAAGAGGGAGAAGAAGAAAAGGAAAAATAGGAAGGGGAAGAGGAAAAGGAAAAAGAGGCAGAATGAGAGGAATGGGAAAAAGGAATGGGAAGAGGCAGCGGATGAGGAATTGGAAAAAGAGTAACGGGAAAAGGTAATCCTGAGTCAGAGAGAGACACAGCACCAGCAGGACCGTGGGCTGGCATGTAACCTGCGTTACTGTGAGGCCATTGCAAACCCCCACCCCCCCACCCCAGCAAAGGTGAGATTCAAACCCCAGGCATGTTACCCACTGCAAATCCCACTGTCCCTACTTTCTATCATAGTTACTCTCCTTGTGTCCCAGCTGTTACACTCCCTTTGTCCAGTTTATTATTTTTCCTTATTACTCTCCCTGCTTCCTGTCAGTTACTCTTCCTGCTTCCTGTCACTGTTACTCTCCCTGCTTCCTGTCACTGTTACTCTTCCTGTTTCATGTCTGTGATTTATTCTTTTTCCTGTCAGTAACTCTCCCTGCTTCCTGTCACTGTTTCTCTCCCTCTTTCCTCTTCATTATTCTTCCTTGCTCCTGTCACTGTTACTCTTATTGCTTTCTTTCACTGTTATTGCTACTTGCCCAGTCAATGACATGTGCTGTGCTGAGTGACATATTACCTGTTTTGCTCTATACAATGATATTCATGGCCTATATTTAAATCTGTTCTGTATTGTAGGAGAGAACATCATAGAAAGGTCTGTGGCCATTCACCTGTAGGGGGCGTGGACGAGCCATGGCTGTCCTCTTCCGGCTCTGACAGGGTGACAGTAGGCACGCCCATCACACCCACACTGAGGATGCTCTCCCGCTCTGACACCAGAGGACGCTGCTGTTTGATCCCACCTGCAAGGGCCTCCATCGTGGGGGTGGGACCGGTGGTAGGTGGGGCAACCGGGGTCTTCGCCAGGTCCCTTCCATAGGGGTCCTTGTCCAGCAGAATGTCAGAGGCGGCGGCGCTGACCCGCTCCCAGTCATCCAGGGCCAGCGACTGGCCCACCAGCGGATCTTTCCGGCAGCTGATATCCATGTAGTTGTAAGCCTCTGTCTTACCCGACTCCAGCAGGTCCCGGGCAACGTCGATGGGGTCGCTGGGGGTCATCTCGATGCCTGAGTCAATGCTGAACATGCCGTGTGATTCCAGGCCAGCGATTCGGTCGCCCAGCGGACTACTCTTCTGCTCCTCACGCTTCACCACCCCGGGGAAATGGGACGCCTCCTGCTGGAAGGAGTAGCTCTGGCCTGAGAAAGGGGAGGTGAAAAGATCACTCTCAGTCTTGGGGGATGTCCTCACTGGACCTCCTGCTGAAAGTGAGACACGTAAAGGATGCCTGGGAATCAGGAGACAGGACCAAAGCATCCCACTGATATGCATGATCACAGCAGGATGGGGACAAGATGCTTAATGTGTCCTTCAAAGTGCCTCCAGACTCTGCTTGGACAGTGTTAGTGGCGCCTGAGGGGGGCAGGACCCCACCATGGTCATATATCACATCCAGTATCTCGTTCTATGAATCACTAAGTGACAGGCTCTGAGAGGGGTGTTGTACACTCTCACACACAAACACACACTCACACTCAGCTATCTGCAGTGACCTGCCAATGGCCATCCAAGACGGGCCCTCCAGGAAGATCTCGGATCTGCCAGGCAGTCTACCTCCAGTGATTACTGCTTCTTAAACATAGTCCATCTTTCCTTTGTTGTTTTTGGTAACTGGAAGCCGATATCGTGTAACTGCATATATGCAGCTTATTAACTGGTTAGATGTTCTATCCTGCACTGGCACATAAGGGCTCTAAGAACTTGTGGAGCTCGTGCACGTTTCAGCTTTGGAGAAGCTCCTGACTTTTCCGAAACACTTCCGAGAAATTGGTGATGCTGTATGAACGCCTCTATGCAATGGCACAGGAGTGCGTCTAATGTTGGGAGGGACACAACTTTAAATTTAATCATTTAAATACAAAGGTCTGTTAATTGAGGGGATGAATGAATCCGAATTAAGCAATGGGTGGTACACTCCCCCCGCCCCCCTCAGCGCATACGCCCCTGTCTTTGTGAATGTGTGTCCTGTGTGTTGGACTGGCATCCTATCACTTCTCATGCTCTGTGCTTCCTGGGATACAGAAGATGGATGGATGGATGGATGGATGGATGGATGGACGCAGAGATAGACGATTTTATTATTGATACGATAACTTATGTGGGCTCTGTGTGAGGGTGACAGTATAATTCTAGTGTTTCACACCCAGCATCACGCGCTATGACCAAGCCTTCCTTCAGAGTGTGGAGCCCAGGTCAGATTGTGTTTGTCCACAGGTGTGTGCATGTTCTATGCATGCATGATAAGCTGGATCCCTGCTTATGTGTGCGTGTTTCTGTGTGTGTTTGTTAGCTGATGTGCTTGCATGTCCTCCCAGGGCTCATACAGGCAGTGTGGGTACAGTACAGTGCAGTGCAGGCTCCCACTGCACCCCACAAACATGTGATTAGCTGAGCTGTTGTCTCCACACTGCCCCCAAAGTGGCTTCCCTAACTAAGGAGCTGTGTCCTGTGCCTGTGCCATGTGGGACAGACTCACTCTGCACTGGATAAACTGTTGGAAGACAGACATTCTGGCAAACCAAAGGGGGCGCTGTGTAGCCCAGCCGACTAAGGTGCTGAGCTGGTCATTGGAAGGTTGCTGGCTGTAATCCTGCGGCTTGCGCAGTAATGTCACCATCAGCCCCTTAAGTGTGACTCACACTGTTTCCTCACACTCTACACCGCTTTGGATAAAAGCATCACCTAGGTGATTATAAATAAATATATCAACAAACCCAGGAGCAGATTCCACTCATACTAGGAATAACAGAGCTGTGTTAACTTCTCCAGAGTCACCTGCACTGCACACATCCTTCAGTCAGTCACAGTTTATTTCATTTCCTTTGCGGTTCTTCCTTATTTTCAGAGTGATGATTGCAGCAAATCCAACCCAAATGGCTGTTGATGCAACACAGACTGGCTTGAAAACCACTATTATGCTAATATTTCAATTTGTTTCCTAATTAGCTCAGGGAATGGAAATGTATTTAACTGCAGGTGTTATTTCAAATAGGCTTAGAGTGTGAAGTAGATCTTTTGGGCAGGAAAATGTGGGACACAGAGCAACGCAAGCTACATGAGGATTATATGTAATGGAGAAAGGTAGGAATGGGATCTGATCAGACAGAACATCTGATTGGAGAAAAGTAGGAAGGGGATCTGGTCAGACAGAACGTCTGATCGGAGAAAGGTAGGAAGGGGATCTGGTCAGACAGAACATCTGATTGGAGAAAAGTAGGA
>JAODKC010000043.1:762531-786356 GCA_026777985.1 Mormyrops attenuatus
CCCACTGTGTGAAGTGTTGTGAAAAAGTGGACATGGTATTGAGACAAGTGTGAAAATGATTGGAAAAAACTGTAATAACTCGATTTCTGCAATGTGCTTCAAAAAAGTTCACTTCAGTGTCCTCTAGGGGGCAGCAGCCTTCCATGTCTCTCCTCTTTGTTCCCAGATGAACAGCTCTTCTCCAAAGGGCACAGCTGCCCTTATGTCTCTGTCACCTGGCACCATGACAGAGAGAAAAACAAAGCATTCCTCCTGGATTAAACACAAGACTGCAGTCATGCACAAGTCATTGGAATGGTGACAGAAACAGTAGTTATAATAATATTATATAATAATTTATACACACATATACTGATATGGGCTCAACCATAATTAAAACCAGGACAATCGCGCTTCTGTATATCACTGGATAATAATAATAATATATCGTATAATAATTTTATAATCATTTATGCTTTTTTTAAATTTTTTGACTCCAAAGTTTGCCAATTCATAAAGATGGATTTGGTTTGTGTGACAGTTGCAGTGCTTTGTAAATTGCTGCTGTAACAGAGACTGTCAGAGCTCGAATCACGCTGGCAGCCAGCACTGCCTGCTGATTCCAACCACAAAGATGGGAAACAGCAATTCTTCGAAGATGTTTACCACCTGGATCCACCTGACATCAAAACAGCCAGAGAACAGTGTTATACCGCTGCCACTTGTTCAGATCCCGGAAGGCTGGGAAGCCTTTGAAAACTCTTCAGTCTGTACGACACGAGAATTTCCATTCATATCACCCGGCGTCTGCCTCCTTTACTGCGCCTTCCACAGAGTCCCACTTGTCCCTGTGAACAATGTTCCAGGTCGGGAAATATCAGAAGCGCTGGCCTTAGTAGTGCTAGAATGAATGTTTGCTTTTCATTGCGAAAGTTTCATGTTGAGGGGATGCAGAGCAGGTCCGCCCGCCATGAAGGCGCTGGGCCGGGCCTCTTAAAGACGCCACAGTGCGTGGCTAACCTTCGGGAGAATGAGGGACGGGAGCTCCTCTGTCTGCCACGATGTCGATTAGTGCCGAGTGTTTGGGCTCAAGTGGCAACAAGACGTCTCTCAAGATAGAATTTTAATTACTTCACCGAGCTGTATTTTCCACGGCGGCACAAAAGGCACATTTACTGTCCAGGTCACACGGCGCAGGCATCACAGAATACAGTACATTGAAAAGCACTATAATGGTGAGGCTTCCACTTTACGGCTCAGCTCCGCGTCCTTTTCTCTGAGGAACGGCAGAGAGCAAGCGGTGGAGAAGCCAATTAGCCAGAAACAGACAGGAATGAGACATGAATAGTTATGAAACAAATGGGTTCCTACATTTAACAAAGTCATATCAAAGAGATGGAGTCAGACGGAGCGCCAACCACCGCTGGCATATTTGCCAACAAAATAATCACAGAAAACAGCAGCGCTTCCGCACGACCTTGATCGTTTCATGTGAAATAAATAGGTATGCCATGTAAGAAAACTGAAATCTTAAGCCTCACTTCTGAGGAGAAGAAAAGATGTCAGAGGCGTGAGATGTTATTTTAGCAGCATTAGCAGAGTGAACCCGGTGCTTGGGATAATTTTAAAAATGTTGAGTAGCACAAGGTTGATGGCTCTGCGTACGCAGCTCCTGGGTCCACATGGAGGAGTTCTGATCGGTGTACTTTGTGAACATGAGGTGATATTTCTGTGGCCACACCTTTAGCTAACTTATGGCACACAAAGAACTATGAAGCCAGTTGCATTACGTTCAGATAACAAGAAGCATTCATCACGTCAGAATTAAGCTGTTTGTTCATTTGGGGAGCTGGTACAAAATCATTAAATGAGAATTATTTTTAATCATATGTGTAATGAATGTTTGGGTGTAAAAGTGATACAGACATACAGGAAACAGGTGTATATGTGCAG
Organism: Mormyrops attenuatus; assembly: GCA_026777985.1. NCBI lineage: Eukaryota > Metazoa > Chordata > Actinopteri > Osteoglossiformes > Mormyridae > Mormyrops > Mormyrops attenuatus. The sequence goes on from JAODKC010000043.1 coordinate 764,464, forward strand.
TGTAAGACAGCTTTGTAGTACCCAGAATCCTTTTCTGTGTTGAATGGTGCTGGTATTTGCACTCTAAGTGGGACGTGTAAGATACGGTTTTGGCCTTCAGCCGTCAGCCCCAACAAAGACAGCTGTCACTCACCTTTCGTGCCTCAGCGCTTCCCCAATGCTTAGAGTAAAGCTAGAGAAGGGTGACTTTGTTTTATCATTACTGCGGTGAGGAAGGGCTCAGAGACCAAGCAAGAAAACTTTGCTTTGATAAGCAGATCTGAACATACGCTTCTTCATCATTGTGACCAGCCCACAACCCCATAATCCTGATGCATAAAAGGAGATGAAGTGTAAATTAATTTAATTTAACCTCCAAAAAAACAGTAAATAATTTATATTATTTATCTAGAACAGTGTTTCCCAATCTGGTCCAGTACCCGGTAGGGCAAAAATGTGGACTGTCTAGCAGGGAACTGGGAGGGAGCAAAAATGACACGGACCGTCTGCAGTTCCGCAAGAACTGGACTGGGAAATAATACTTTAGATAATTGTATTGGATTGTTCTGAAGGGTTATGTATGTAGAACTGATGGCGAGTTCAACTGAATCTGACAAACTTCATCTGCCTCAGTCTTGTGAACCATGTACAGTTTAACGTCCAGACTAAATGATGTAACGTCTCCTGCCTCTGATGCCTGCTGTGCTCACAGCAGAGGGGCCACAACTCGCTGAACATCCTTCCCCCCTTTACCAGGGAGCAGTTTCCAGAAGGAGGTCACAGCAGAAATGAACTATACCCAGTCTCAGTACCCTAATATAAGTGTGTATTGGGAGACACTTGCCAGGATGCTCCAGATTTGAGTTAGACAAGCTTTTAACTTGTTGTGTACAGGACAGAATTAAGGTCAGGGATAAAAAAGAACATATTTTTCAGTTTTCAAACAAAGTGAAGGCAAGGCTAGGGTAAGTGATCTGTTTTCCTAAACATTAAAAAACTGGGAGAGGTACTTTGGATACATCCCGCGTTTCAGTGTCTCGTCTGAGGATGAAAATTTGTCTGTATTTAAACATGGTTGCCAGGCCTTGTGGTGAGTCATTTAGCTGCTTGAAAGCTCTACTGAGTTGGGCTACATCCTGATCCCATTTGTACAGAGATCATACGGTTTTCCACGTTGGCTTTTTCCAGGTTTCAGTGGTTTGTTTTGCAGTAGCTGTACCTAGGAATCCTTGGGAAAAAGAACTAAATGTGTGAGCACTGCACTTCTCTTCTATTATACGCACCCATTTTCAGATGCTGGATCACGGCAGCCATCAGGATACTGAAAATCCCACTGCTGCTTGTGCGTGTCTGTTTGTGTCCACTGGTCTAGGCATTCACCGGAGAATAACACAGGCTGTGAAAATAAATTATATACATATATATGATTCTAAAAATTCTCCCCAGAACTCCTAAGAAATACTTGGATTACTTCACAGCTACTGACATACCCTTATAACCAAAAACATCCCAGAAACTCGCAGGAGAACACACTTCATTTTCATATTAATATTTATTAAAGCTGATGTGGTAATTCCTAAGACTGTGCCTCAAAAGTCCAGAAGAGTGACAGTGCCAGGCACCGCTGGTGTTTATCTTTATTGATGCTTTCAGCTTCAGTGTATTTCAGACTTTACACTACTAACCAGCTCACCTCATGTAACAACAATAACATGCTGAATACACTTAAATGACGTCTAACTGCTCTGTTAAAGTGCAAAAACACAGAAAGCAGAAGGCCGTGAGCTGAACAGTAGTCAATAAAATGGGATTTTAAATAAATAACAAACTGAAATAGTATCGTAAACTGCTACTGATATTGTTATCAAAACAGACAACTGAAGTCAGCAGTTTTGCACATAAAAAACAAACACAGAACAAAATTAAACATGCTTCATAATCAGTACAGCCATAATAATGATATTAAACTGGATAGTGAGATTGCAGGACACCTGATTACTTGTCCTATATATTCATGCACAGGTCAGGTGCATGAGAAGCTTTGCTATGCTTTGCATTGAGTTTATGACTGTGAGGTGACAGGTATCGGTGGATGCCATGAGTCAGTGTCCAAAGCTCCAACACTATTTAGCTGCTTGGCAGGTGTTTTGAGCGGTCGCTTACCACAGTTTCTTATTGACAATGGGACAGCTACCACAAGCATCGCGATATGGGTGAATGAATCTGGTGCAGCCAAGTGATTGGCCGACTGTCCAGAGGAGGGGCTTGTCGCCTCCAATTAGGCAAAAGGAGGAGGCACTGATAGTAAGACAATAGCAGTTCGGTAAATATGCAGTTCCTCTGGACGGCGGCTACTGGGAATTAACGGCAGGGTTAATGCAGGTACTCAATGGGACTCAATATTTCAGAGCTGTATGTAGGATTTTTGTGATACTGTTAACATGAATAAGAAAAACAGTCACTGCACACTGCTGAAATGTCCAAATTACTGTCTGTAAAAGTAACATTTTAAGGAAAGCAATTGGTTTAACTTTAAAATTGATTTAAACGTAGATCAGTGCGACCCTAGAATGGACAAATAATTCTTGAATTTAATTATATAATGAATAATAATCAATTTAAGTATCAAAATTATTTAACTGATATATAGATTTTTTTGACATAAAACATTTTAATCGACCTGGAAGACAAAAACAAATCTGGGCCAAAAAGTCTTTTGTACCAGATTACTAATATCATTTCTGTTTCCCACTTAAGGTATATCATGAAAACATAATACATTCGTGACACAGAGAACAAGAATGATTTGATAAATTCATTGCACTCGATTGAAAATATTTCGTGGTCGAACAAACGTTTAACATATTCAACATTAACTGTAATTCCAGTGTATATAATTTCAAGCATTTATTAGTATTAATATTTCAGAAATGACTCGAACATCACCTTCGCCATCGTTAGAACACCGTTTCAAATCTTAACATGCTGTACTATTGCTGCACAAACACCACCCTCTCTCCGTACATGGGTTTGCTGTTCACAACAACCGCGCCATCCTTGCGATCTATTTATACGCCTTCGCGGTGATGTAATGCTTTCACGCCTACGGCCTGCAGTGTGTACATCCGGGTCTCGGAGCCACTGTTACGCTCCTTACGCACCTTACGCACTTTGCGGAGGTTACGGTTGCGGGCTTTCTCACAGGGACGCTGGGGTAGAGCTCCGAGCTTAGGGCTTTTTTTTCCCCCCACCTGAGCACACGCCGGCCTAAAACCTAACCAGGGCACCAGCTAATGACCTTTCAAAGCGTTTTCTTGTCGCCTTAGAGGTCGAAGTGATGCGAGTGAGGCTCACCCATAGCGGAGAGCCGGTCTCTTTTTCGATTTAAATGCGCTGACGGCGGTTTCTGTCCGTCTCTCTTTCTCGGCGTTTCTCTCCGCCGTCGCTATACCACAGCCGCTTTACTTATCCAGCCCGCCGCCTTTGTGTGCTTCTTTTTTCCTTTTTTCCCCTCTTTTTTTTTAACGCATAAATTCGTTTGAGATTCGGGTAAGTCAGCAGTACCGCGGCTAGCTGGCTAACGCGGGGCCGCAGTGGGAAGGGAGCGCGGATGAGCAGGCCGCGGGGAAGCAGCCGAGTGACAGGCGGCGCCGAGGCCTGAGGGACCGCGGCTCGGGGCCTGCCGCCGCGGGGCCGTGTGTGTAGGTGTGTGAGAGGGAGAAACAGCGAGGGCGAGGACAGGGCTGCACAGCGGGCTAAAGCAGAGCAGCAGTCCGAGCCCGATAGCAGTTATTACGGCACAGCAGTGTGTGAATATGTGTACGCGGAGCGGCGCTGAGTTAGCCGGCTAAGCTAGCCTGCTGAGTAACCACGTTCACTCGCTCGGTCAAGACAGACGTTAGCCTTTACCATGTCATTTCTATTAATAACTGTGTAAATAACGTGATTGTCCCCTGATTACGAAAATCTATCGTTTGCTTAATGCTAGGTGCTTGTTGGTCAGTATATCTGTCGCATATTGCCTAATGTTTAATAGTGTCCAAACTTTACGGCTGCCAGCTGGTTGTTTCTGTCACCAGCGGGTAGGTAGCATCCGGACAGAAGTGAAGGATGTACTTTCTCGGCTATCAGCAATTTGCCGAATATTATCTTTAACTGATAAATGCTCACTGTTGTAACGCCTCTGCATTTCTTTGGCATATTAACCGCGGGCCCCCCCACCCCCTGATAGCCCCGCATGACAGCTGTCATCGCCACAACCGATCGCTGTCATTCTCATCTTTAATTTGACCTTATTTCAATTTTGGTAAGGGAGCCAGCTGAGAATGCTTTTCAATGTTTCTTCACTCCCAGTAGCACCTTTTCCCCATATTTAAAATATATAATCACGTTGTAGATTATGGGATGACTTTGGTGTCGCATTTCATGCTTGCGGTTGGATGTTTCTTGTACCTGGCAAATGTATTTTGCTTTTCAGTAGTAATAAGGGGGTGCTGTCTTTTAAAGGTGGTAAGTTTGTGTGAATTCTTTTCTGAGGTTCAATCCCTCTGTTATGAGCAGAAATGTTTTTTTTTGTCAAGTGCTTAAGAGTATGTTCTTGTACTGTAAGTGAAATGGTAAGTCTTGATACTGGGCTAAAAGTTATCTGCTTGTTTATTCTTGCTTTGACTAGAAGGAGGGTGACAATGGGGGCATTCCTGGACAAGCCAAAGATGGAGAAGCACAATGCTCACGGAGAGGGCAACGCCCTTCGCTATGGCCTGAGCAGCATGCAGGGCTGGCGGGTGGAGATGGAGGATGCCCACACGGCTGTCATCGGGCTGCCCAACGGCCTGGAGCCCTGGTCCTTCTTCGCCGTGTACGACGGGCACGCCGGCTCGCAGGTAGCTCGTTACTGCTGCGAGCACCTGCTGGAGCACATCACCAGCAACCCAGACTTCCGCGGCGGTGAGCGGGAACCATCGGTGGAGAGCGTCAAGAGCGGCATCCGCACCGGCTTCCTGCAGATCGACGAGCACATGCGTGCCATCTCAGAGAAGAAGCACGGCGCCGACCGTAGCGGCTCCACCGCCGTGGGCGTGCTTATCTCGCCGCGGCACACCTACTTCATCAACTGCGGCGACTCGCGGGGCTTGCTGAGCCGTGCCGGCCGCGTACACTTCTTCACGCAGGACCATAAGCCCAGCAACCCGCTGGAGAAGGAGCGCATACAGAACGCCGGCGGCTCAGTCATGATCCAACGTGTCAACGGCTCCCTTGCCGTGTCACGGGCCCTTGGAGATTTTGACTACAAGTGCGTTCATGGCAAGGGTCCCACGGAGCAGCTGGTGTCACCAGAGCCTGAAGTTTATGAGATCGAAAGATCGGAGGCCGCTGACGAGTTCATAGTGCTGGCCTGTGACGGCATCTGGGATGTCATGGCCAACGAGGAACTGTGCGACTTTGTCAGATCGAGGCTGGAGGTGACCGAGGACCTAGAGAGAGTGTGCAATGAGATAGTGGACACGTGTCTATACAAGGTAAACAGCCTCAGATATCCTATTCAGTAAAAGTTTCTGATTTTCTGGGTAATAGTCAAACATACAGCAGATCTCAGAAAATAAGGTTTCCTACAGCAAACCCAGTCTGTGGCTGCACGTGGTTTGTCTTAATTTTTTTTTTAATTGAAAATTGTTCCTGCAGTGACAGGAGCAGTTTAATAAAGGGAATTCACTTTGTTTTGCTTTTCACGTTACAAACAAAGACGGGCCTTACTTGTGGCCTGCAGAACAAGGCCCCAGTAAAAAAAGAGAGATCAGTATCTCCCTTGCCACAGTGTATGGATCTGGGTAATTAGTCAGACTCGATACTCTACCCTCAGGCCGTTTCAGCAGAGCGCATGCATGTTTAATCGTGCCATTTTGCTAAAATCTGATGGTCACTGTTGGAGCAGAGAAGAGCCTGACCGAGCTGGTTCTGCCCTCTTGGCACAGGGGAGCCGGGACAACATGAGTGTGGTGCTGATCTGCTTTCCTGGTGCACCCAAGATCTCTCCGGAAGCCGTGAGGAAAGAGGCGGAGCTGGATAAGTACCTGGAAAGCAAAGTGGAAGGTAAAACCCCTGAAGAGCTTGTGAATGCCCCGTGTCACATAGCGTCTAGCCTGCGTCAGCCCATATACGTGTGTAATGCTGGCCTCTGAAGCTTTAGGTGCAATGCAGGCCTGTGCCCATTAACCCTAAGGGGGTATCAGCACAAGATGAAGGTGCAGCACAAGATGAAGGTTCAGCACAAACCTCAGTTTTGGGTTCATGGTTCCGTGTAATTTCAGTAGACCATGCAAAACAGCATTTCTTTTGAAATCTAACACAATTAGAACACAATTAGAAGCAGCTGTAAACCAAAGGCAGCTTGTCTGACAGTGTGTCTGAATGAGAAAACTTCAGAGATGCTTATTTGCAGACTATAAAAATAAAAAATGTAATAAAAAAAAATTCAAAAAGACTGAATAATGACAGTCATAATGAAATAAATCCTATTGAAATAGCACCATCTCTGCTACTGTGTCCGGTCGCATATCTGCAGCTGTAAACATCCTTATAGCTGTAACAATTTTTTAACCTACTCTGAATTTACTGGCCTCTTATGCCATGGGGAAACACTGCCTTGCTCCAGCCATACACACACTTGAATGATGTCGTCTCAAATGAGTCGGCATGCTGCATTTGTTTCCGGCAGCATGTTAAGATAGCCGACAGACAGTCTTGGTCTTATGAACTACTCTCTCCGCTGCTGATGTACTTCACTGGGAAAATGTTCCCGCTACCAGTTATGACCGACTATAAGCAGCACTAGCCATGACCAGCTCAAAGCCACTATTAGCATAATGTTTTCTGTGTTGAATACCTGCTTGTGAACTTATCTTCTGCTCATGGAAAGAAATGTATTTGTTCGTTTAATCAACTTCGAAACTGTAAATGATGTAACCTTACGGCAAGTGACCAATACATGTACCTTCAAAGCCCTAAATAAGCATTTTTAAGGTCCAATTGAAGGTTAATCAGTGTAGAGCAGTTGAAGCTTCATTGCTATGTGGGTAGCAGGGGTGTAGCTGTCGTACTGAGATGTCATGTTGAGAGGACTTTATGATTATATAGCTGAACTATGCTAATTCCTGTAGACATCTGTATGGGTTGTTTTTGTATTAGAGGAGAAAACAGTTGTCATCTACGATAAGTGTATGTTACGAAAGCGCAACAAACATTTCCATTTCAGTGTCTCATTTCCTGTAGTTAAAGGCTTCATTTTAAAGGTCATCACCTTTCATTCGTTCCTTTTCGGTTAGAAATTAAGCGAATAGAAAATGTTCAAAATTATTCAGAAAAACCAGACATTACAGAACAATACAATGTGTCATTCATCTGAAGGGCAGCGATATCCCAAACAGCCGAGTGAGAGTTTCTGCAACTTGTAAAGTTCCTAGCATCGTGCAGTTAATTTTTTGGAGAGTCTGTCATCAGAGTTGCTGTAACTCCAGTAGCAAAACATGCCTTTTCCCCACTTATTATTTTGTAAATTGTGGATTTTTATACTTTGGTAGTTCGCTGATGATTTTTCTGGTTCTCAAAGTGGCCATTTATGGGCTTCTCAAGATGTAGAAATACCCCCATCTGAAGTTTTCAATACACGTTTAATTCATTTTATTCACATTTAAGCCGCCAGCTTCCCAGATCTTGTGCGTGATGCAGTTTGTTCCCCTCCTCAAGATGGGAACCTTCACTGATTGCATATTCACCACAACTAACATCCACATCCTCTGTGTGAAACTGCAGGTGTTGTGACAACTGTCTAATTGCACGACTTGACATTTAATTTGACTTCAGGGATTTCTTTGTTTTGTGGGACGTCCAGACTCTGTTTACATGGCTGTCCCGCAAGGAAACACCATCCCTGTTTACAGCTTGGCGGTTTTATTTGGGTTGGCATTCATTATCTGTGGCTGCAGTAAAGTCGCATTAAACCACACGCCGATGAAGCCTTTGGGTTCTTGAGAAAGTCTTTGTGCTAAAAGCGCTGCTGGTGCATTAAGTCTTCCTTTTTCTGTGTATGTCCACAGGAGTGTAAAGTCACGCTGCATATCTCTGTCTGTGGTCCTCCACCCCGGAATGTGCACTTACCTCGTACACGGTTCTTGGTTTATTGGCTTTAATCCAAATAGACTAGTTGTTTTCTGTTAAATCTGTTAAAATATTCTTCCACCATGTATATGTTAAGTTGCTTGCGTTAGTTACGTGGTCAAATTCGTCTTCACCAACATAAGTATATATTATTTGGCAAATCACTGTTCCTGGTTTTTCAAATGCTAGATATTGTATGGATCTGTCTGACTGGCCGTTCAGCTTTTATTGTTCTTAGGAAATGCGGGGAATTTAATTCACTTCAGCATTGCGAGTTCAAACTAGTTTCATAGACCTGAGATAATTTAATTTGAGTTAGGCTCTTTGGTTACGCAAGTCATCCAGTTTTGATGTGTGTTTTAACCTGCACTGCAGTGGGAAGTTACTGAGAGCTTGTAATGTGTTGTATGTTTTTCTCAGTTTGAACAGGCATGTTAAGTTGTAGTCGGTGATGTGTTTTCAAACAGGAACGGCAGCCGTATTAGCGAGCCTGCTCCTGGAGCCCCCCCCCCCCCGGCCTGTTTTTACAGCACGTGCTTTGTCTCTCAAACTCTTACATGGTCGTAGTTAAGCATGTGGTTCTCAAGTCTCCCAAGAGACCTGCAGCAGTTCCACATATTTGTGCTCCACCAGCAACACACCCGGTTCAAGTAATAAACGGCTTGAGTGGTTAATTAGTTGAATCAGATGCAAGGTGGGGGAACATAAACATGGAATGGCTGGAAGAGGGGTGTCCCAGTGCTCGGGCTTGAGAGCCAGTGGGTCAGGTAACAGCTGAGGAACATATCCGGGTTTCTCCGTGGGGCTCTGCCAGTCTTTAGTCCTCGAGGCTGCCTCTGTTTCGTAGTCAGGGCTGAGAGGGGCTGTGGCTGGAACACGTGCAGCAAAAGTATCGTCCCCCAAAGTGCTGGAGGTGGGAACATGTCAATTAGTCATCGTGTGAGACATAGGAAGTGATGCTTCAAATAACTCACAGCTAGATTTGTCTGTACCTATTTTATTAATGGACGAATCCTGCAGTTTTCATGTAACAACTGAAAGGAGATCTTTCTGTAGCAAAGCAGATGTGCAGCTGCCATATTCACTGTGATTACCGTTATAATCTGTATGGCTGGAGTTTAGTCCTCAGCCAATGTCATTTCTGTCACTAAGATAATCTGTAGGGTGACTAGGACACTGTGCTGTAGTGAGTGACGCATAATTGCTGTTGGATTGGCAGTTTGGCATCATTAATTCATCTGTGTCTAGCATGCAGGGTTTGTAGTTTTCAAAAATAAGTTATTAATAAGGCACTTCAGTCATGACATCACTGCTTCAGAACAGAATTTTAGTTTTAATTCCATCTCCTTATTTACTTTTCTCCTGTGTCTTGGGCTGCCTCGTCTAAGCTTTTATTTATTTATTTATTTTTTTAACTCTGCCATGGTAGCCCTCTGCAAGTTACATATGAAAGAGCAGCTTTAAACATGAAAAATCACACACCTGTTTTGGTCTGAAGCGGCTTGTCATTCAGTTCGCGTTTTTGCTCCTACTATTAGAAAATGAATGAGAAAACATTACATATGTCATCTTTTTGAAGTAAGACTGCCCGTACCCAACTGTAATAGCAATTAAAGTGGACTTAATATGCTTAAATTTTTTTTTATTTACATAAAGGGACAGAACATGCTACTCCTCCCAAAACTTGGGGAAAAAGTAACACCGTGATATAATACCATCACTGATCAAAAAGTGAAAAATACCATGATGACATTTTTGGTCATATCACCAACCCCCACTGCAGCATACTTTTAGCATGTGGATGTCAGATTTGACAATCATTTGTGTAATTTTCAGCTGCATTTTAAATTTTAAAGTGGTGTTTATGTTTGCTTATTGCTTTGATATTGGGAAGTGCGGTATATTGGCTGAGCACATTAAGACCTTTTTGAGAGGAACCACTTTTGATATGGATTCATTAGTGATTTTTACCACTGTCCCGCTTGGTTCGAGTTAAGTCTGACTGCTCTCAAGGCCTCAGTGTCTTAGCTTCTGCCTGTCTGAAGTTCCAGCTGTGTACTTCAGGCGACCCTCTTAACGAGAAGTCACCTCCTCCTCAGAGATCATTAAGAAACAAGGTGAAGAGGACGTGCCGGACTTGGTCCACGTGATGCGCACGTTAGCCACAGAGAGCATCCCCAACCTGCCACCGGGGGGCGAGCTGGCCAGCAAGTGAGTGTCCCTGTTTGTCGCTTTGTCCATCCAGAAACACTGCCCATCACTCAGCTAGTTTCTTCTTCAGCTTTTCCTTTGCATGTGACTGGAGACGCTCGTCTGACGATGACTGTGATATGCTGTTAGGTCAGCATCTGACAGACCAGGAGTCTATCAGTGGTGACTGTAACTTAAGAGCTGGCTTATTGGCAGGGGCCGGTAATGATTAACTGCTTGCGGATAACCCGTGTTCCCCTCCGACAGGGACATTGGCCCAGCTGACTTTGACTGACAGCATTATACGAGTCACGTCATTATATAAGTCACGTCTCATGTGACTTAAAGACGGCGGGCACGTAACCTAGCAATCAGCTGGCGCTCTAGCAGCCATTTTGGCTCGAAGCTGATCATTAGGTGGGCCATAGCATCAGAGCAAGCCGTCTCATTGCCCCATTCGTATGGCCGTGTTGAGTTGCTGTTTTCTCTGCTGTTCTCACATTTGCACAAGCAAGCTTAAACAGCGGGCGGCAAACGCTCCGCACGTTCGCATGGCGACCGGCGGATCGATTCCTCCAGACTGATCTGACGAGGGCTACAGGTCTTGCTTGTTTTTTGCCGCCAAAACTCGGTGGTTTATGCCGCGAGTGGCCTGGGACCTAAGCGCGCTCTGTTTCCCTCACTGCAGACGGAGTGTTGTTGAAGCCGTATACAACAGACTGAACCCATGTCGGAGTGAAGACACTGTAAGTAACTCTTCCTTCCCGACCCTTTTTATCTAAGGGTTTTCTCAGTATGATGGAGGATAACCAGTTAGACTATACAGCTGCTTATGGATAACATGCATTGTTTTTCTTATGGAAATAAATCCCCCCTATTTCAAAAACGTAGCATACATATCATTTGAACTGCCACGGAAAGACATAATGCTCTGGGGTGAGTTACCCGAAGTCTTCTTAACGCTACGTCGTTCGTAAGTTCTGTGTTAAAAGATAGAACTAACGAACGACGTAGCGTTAAGAAGTCTTCGAGAAACTCACCCCTGATTTTTCTGAATGGCGCTTTGGGTTAAATCAGATTTGAATGTAAATTAGGGGGATCAAAGTCCCGCCTGCTCTCGGCTTTTCTGACCGTGGTCACATGGTGTCGAGTACAGTCTCCTGACAGTCTGCTGCAGTGATCAGTCGGTGTTTTCAGGTCCGATCTGCCATTTCTGTGCTCTTCAGTATTCTTAGCCATATTCATGCCTCCATTGCTGTATCCCTGCCCCTTCATAAGTGACCTGTGCCTTTTCGATCCCTGTTTGCTGCACATGTGACTGAGACCTGCTTGAATGTGTCCCTGGACTGACACCTCAGTGCTCAGACGGCGGCGGCGGCGGGGGCAGGGCTGCCTGGCTTCACTAAAGGCCTCTTCCCCCCTCCCTCCCTCTCTCTGAAGGACTCTGCCTCGGCCGCCGACATGTGGTAACGTGGCCCCAGCCTCCTCGCACCTCCCCTAGCACAGAGCTTACTTACAGCCCCCCCCACCAAGACCGCCTGCGCTCATGAGCCACTTCGCCGGCCACCCGCCCCCAAGGCTTTCCGTTCAGAGGCGGCGACAAGCGGCGGCTGAGGGGGGCCACCTCACAGCCCCCGCCATACGACTACCATTTGCCCGGGGGGGAGGCGGCACGGCCCTGCCCGCCCCCCCCGCCCCTTTTTGCCATGTCCTTTTAAGCTCACACTGGTTTGCTCCACCACCAAGCTGACGCAAGGCTATTTTTGTTGTTGTTGTTTTTAATTCATGAATTTGCAAACTTCTTTGCTGTAATGACATTTGAGGCTTCTGCTCTAACACCACCCCCCCGCTGTGCTCGTTTATGTGGAGTGCATTTGTCCTTGTGCACAATGTACCGTCATCCGGCGTGAACCTATGTAAAGGCTAAGGATGAAAGCCCCCCCCCAACACAGCTGCCAGTGCTCTGCTGCTCCCACAGCTTAGTTAGTGGTCCTTTAAGAAACGGGTAAAATTTCTAAGTTCACAGCAGAGTAAGCTTTGTAAATTTACAGAATCATGACTTGTGACTACGTCTGTATTTTCTGGTGGCGTGCTCTGTTCGGCACGCCTGTGTGTGTTTATGTCTGTGTCTGTCCGCTGAGGAGTCCCCGGCCTGTCCTGCATTCCCGCGAGCTGCTCCTCTGCTTCTTCATAACACAGCAACACTAACTGTCTTTACATGCCTCACCCACTTCGGTATTCATTAAGAAAAGAAAAGAAACATTCTGATCCAGATTACGCTCTTTCCGGGGGAGGAGGCACTAAACTCAGGCGCCTGAACTGAACTAGGTGTTTATATTCTTCTGTTAATAGTTTTATTATTTTTTTGATCATAATTCAGTTCTTCTGATAGTAGGGGGGTCTGTCTTTGAAGGAGCAGCCGCAGATTTGCAGTGTGAACTCCCGGTCAAATGAGCCCCCAGTCACAAGCGACACTTTGGCACCCGCCTCCTCCGACTGTGCTTTCTGAAAACCGGACCGATGAACAAATCTGCCAATCCCGGGAACTCTGCTGTGCAGTGACACCATGTGCTGGCCCAGGCAGCACAGCTCGCCCCGCTTTGTGTGCTGTGTTGTTGTTCGGGGTGACGGGTGTCGCTGCCATCATGGGGTCCATTTTTTTTTTTTTTTATTTAATTTTTTTTTTTATTAAAAAAAAAAAAAAAAAACCCATTCCTTTTTCTAAAGGCAGTTTGCTGACTCAAGCTATATTTAACAGTAGTACATTTTGACAGTTAAATCACTTTTGTCATAAATGCAATGTGTACATATGTGACTTGAATTTTTTTGTTATTGACCTAAATAATTCTTAGATTAGTATTACTAGATGCTGTCGCTGTTAAAGCAAATGCAAAGGGAATGAACGTAACACACGGTTTGCTCGATCTGGTCTTGAAAATAAATTATTTTTGACAGCTGACAATCTAATACTAACCCCCCCCGCCCCGCATAGCAGTGAAGATCACTGCGAACTCTTGTGCTCTTTTTAAATGAGTGTGCTGATGTTAGTTTTAATAGACTCCTTTGTATGTCATGAGCCGGGCCCATTGCGCTTGCTGCACTCATCGCGGCTGGTCTTATCAATGAGACGCCATCGTTCCGGTGTTTACCCTCCTGCAGCTTTTTGGCTGAGGTCTGTCCTTGGGCTCGAGGTCCACGTGCCTGACCTTGCCTGTATAGTACCCATCATAGGATGCTTCTGTGCAGTGACCTCCATGTTAGCCAATTGCCAGAATGGGGGTCTAGTGACCTTTAGCTGGTTTTTTGCCAAAGTGGACGCTGCCATCCTCCCTCCCTGCGTGCGTCTGGTCCTCCCCACTCCTCGTGTTTGGTCGAGCTCCTCCTCGTGGCTGGGGAGGTGCACGCGCTCCTTCTCTGACGCTCTGCCTATGGACCTCTATGTTGCTCGACCCCGTTTTATGTGAGCGGATGAAATGGGAAAACCTCTCCAGTCTAACAACTCCTCCTCTCTACACGTAAGAGATTCGTTCACCGGAAGTATCTTTCCCTCTTTTTAAACTGGAATCCCTCTATGTCCTTTTAGAATCACACAGAGTTGTACGTTACACTTTCTGCGCATAGGCTGTCTGTGGCTGCATGTACAGCTGGAACTTTGCTGTGTTTTTCATGCTAAGTGGAGAGTTTGCTCTAGTCACTGTTCTGCTTGATCTCTACACAATGTTTTCAATGGGTGTGGTTTAAATATCTAAAGGTCCTTCTCATTTCTGCTGTCATTCTTATTTTTAGTGGCCTGGCCTTACAATAGCTTGAGTCATCTCCCTTAACCCGTCCAACACGGAGCTGAGTGACAGGAATGAATTCCAAAACCGACGACAATATAGAGTCTGATTTGGCCCCATAGGTAACGGCTATTTTTTGGTGCTGCCGATCTCGCAGCACAGCTAACGACAGTACCTCATGAGTTCAGTTCCCTGGTCCCCCTCCGTGTCTTTGGCCGGCCGGCCGGCGGCCGTGGGGAACACGCTGCCCCCTAGCTGCTGCCTGGGGAGACGTGCTGAGCAGTGCTCGCTGCGCCCTCTGCTGTTCATTGGCAGTCCCGCACACGTCACCTTCATGTGAATACAGTGCTGTCCATTTTAGAGCCGTTCTTTCGGTTGCCGAGTGCTTGTTTTATATTGTTACTCCTCAAATTGGATGAGGTCCCTTTTTGTTTCTTTAGACAACCAATTAAAATGGGAAATTATTAGGAAATGCAAAAATAATATATTCAAAACAATTACTTGAGTTAACTTATTAGGAAGATGAACCACTATTGAATAATAAAAATTTGTCTATTTGCACTGATATGGATATTATGGGGGTTTTGTGATGGATGGGTGGGGGGTGAAATTTTTAATTGGTTTTGCTTATTGGCGTTAATAACAGGGTCCCAATACAAGTAGCCAGTTTAAAATTAAACGGGCAACAGTGATCTCCAGTTTTTGGGGTCCTGTCTGTGGTGACCTTCAGTCTATCTGGCTTTTGTATAAATTTCCTCCAGGGAGGCTGTACATCCTGCTCACCCTAACCTCACCGATAAGCTCACCATTTTGCCTTACTAAATTAACTCTATCCTAGCACCTGCAAGACTAGTTTCTTATCTGAGAAATAACTGAACTTGCTCTGTGGTATTCTGGTCAAGGAAAAAACAAACTAATGTCTATCGCTGGGTTATGTGTTTGAAACGTTTACCTTTAAATCGTTTAACGGAGCACCCTCCCGATGCCTAGAACGCATGTGGCTGACGATCCTTTAAAGACGTGATACATTAGTAATTGGAGTCGTGTTTAACATTCGGAACAAACACCTGAGCATGTATTTCTGTGTGTGCAGATCTGGCTCTGCATTCACCTGCAGGGATACTTTCTTGTATTGAGATTGTAATTCTATAGTAAATTGTCTGCTACTTAGAAATCTCCCGTGATTGACTTTACACAAAGGCTCAATTATTGAATTATTGTATATTTTGTATAATGTACTTATTCCAAAGGAGAGAAATTGTGAAAAGCTTTCTTCCCTAACTTTAAAACTGTCCTGTTTGTTTGGAGTCGGTTGAACAAATTTCATTCCTCGCTTGTGGATTGTTGCTTATTTTCTTTTTTTTTGGTTTGTTTTTTTTTTTGTTTATTTGCTGATAAGTTTGAGAATAAATTTCTAGTTTGCAAAATGTGCCACTAAATAAATGGATTACTACCCTTCTGCTCCATTGTGTCCTTCCTCTGCTTCTAGGTAAAAATACTCTGCAGATAATTAAATGCCATGTGATCCAAGTGATCTTGAGTATGAAGAATTGTGCAAGTATGGGTACTCCATGGCATGAAGTATGTTGTGAGGAAAGAGAGAGAGAGAGAGAGAGAGAGAGTGTGTGTGTGTGTGGGGGGGGGAGGTGCATTGGGGGTGGACCACAGTTGCACATTATCTGAACGTGTCCGTGATCTGCAGGGTGCTCCTGCTGCGCAAAACAGCTTTGGTGTGTGACACCTCCACCGGACACAGAACCGCTGTTACCATTGGCCTGCATTCCGCTAAATACCCATATTTATGCAGGGCTGTGCTCGCCCTGAATCCCATGACTCACTTCTCCAATTGCGTTGGTGTCTGCTAGGTGGCACCAAAGCTCTTTTAAGTGTTCTGTGGGGGGATGTAAACCACCCACAGTGTGTATTTCTCCACATTCCTCCACTCTGACGCCCCCCTCCCTCACATACAGGCCTGGCCGGTCGGCTCTCCTTGCTCTCATTGCCCCTTAATTTACTCCCGTACTTTAAGGCTCTGGTGCCTTCATGTCACTGTCCTCCCCTGGTCACCATACAGACAGCAGTACGAATAGTCTGCTGTCTTCTGTTTCGGTGATCAGGCCTCTCATTGGCATCAGCAGTTATATATCTAACATTTAGCTTTTGCCACATAAAACAAGTATATTTCTTGTGTGAGTGTGAGTTCGCTGTGTCACGGCCTGTGTGAACAGCACCGCTGTACTATAAGGCCAGCAGCAACAAAAGTCTTTCTCATTTTTTTTTTTTATCTTTCCCTCCTTGTGTCTTTGTCATGTGCGTAGTCACCATTGCAAGAGTGACATTTTAATGTGCGCTTTTTGTGAAATGCAATGACCACATATATTTAAAGATCTTGAATTTCAAGCTTTGAAATGCCTTGAGTCGGGAGAAATCTTTAGCTCTGTAAAATTTGCTTACGGCACAATCATTACTTTGTCGGCTGTGGAAGAACAGGTGGTTAAATTGGGCTCAGACGCTATAGAAGCAATGGGAAAGCGACTAGTATCTGGTTCCCGGGATATATAAGGGTCTCTGACCTGCTTTGATCCCATTTCATGAGAAGTGAAGTACGTTGGTTATATGCCAGTAAATCTCACACTTATGCCAGAAAATCCTGTTTGTTGCGTGTGTTGAACCCGTGAGGCTTTTTGCTTAGCATGTACTGAAACCGTCATCCTGTTAGTTGTGTGTGTTGTGAGAGGAGCCTCTGAATGGATGTGTTTTCATTACTGTGATCAAATTAATCATTTATCTCCAGGCTTCCCGTGTGATCAGCAATAGCCTGCACTTCATTTGTGCCCAATCACAACTTAGACCCAAGTCACTCTGAAAGACAAAAAGCCAGATCATTCGGTTCAAAAGAGCAAAATGAATCGCATCTCGCACTGAAGTGGCATAAGCTGATATGTGGTAACACTGGAGTAAAGACCTTTGTTTCTCAGTCGGGGTGGTTGTATAAGCCAGGGCAGCAGGGGATTCTGGGAAGTCTGGGCTGTGTCTCTGGACCTGACACAAGCTTCACCTGACATATTTGATGGTGTAGCAATAGGAGCAGCCTATCTGCTTGTATGTGGTTGCTGGTCATCATAGTACGTTTCTCTCAGAGAGGCCAGTTAGACTGGCTGTCCTGGGGGCGAAGCGGTTTGTCTGCCCCCCAGAGGTAAGTTTCAGCCTCTGTCAGGATGAGGGCCTTCAGTTATGTATTTAAGGTGGACCAGCCCCCTGCCCCAAGAGTAATATGATGTTGCTATTAACAGCTTTGTGTTAATGCACAGGGAACACAGCTGACAGCATTTGCGGGTCTCACAAAATCAGCCCTTTCTGAAAGTACGCGCACAGACGGTGCCCTCCTGCAGCCGGGGTAGGCGTCTGCCTGCCTCACATTCACACATCTTCTGTTCTCCTTTTACTGCACCTGATGCTGTGCAGCTGGCAGCATAAATGCCACAATGAAGTCAGGATCCAAGTAACTCCAAGCTTCTGCTCACGTTATGGGCCGCACTGTTGATTAATATTCATTAGGTGTAATATTGAATGTATCCAGACACTTTATTGTTGTCTGAATAGTTATTTTATTATTTGGTACAGGTTGTTGCTATTTTAGAGTGATCAAATTAAACATTCTTTGTTCTTCTTGAGTTTACTCAACAGTAAATGGAGAACTGAATTGGTGTTTTGTTCACTGTTTAAGAATCAGTACAGACGCCCCTCTACTTACGCACTTATGAACTTTCAGACATACGAACGAAGAGGACTGTAAGTCCAAATTGTGTTCCTTGGGCTCCCGTTTCCTTTCCGCAACATCATTATTTTTTTTTAATTCCGCCTAGTACGACTGCAGGCCGCTACTCCCGCCACGCAGCAGCGTAGTGTGCGTACTCCCAGCATCCTTGTTCTTTGTATTTTGCATATACCCTTAAAGTGATGTTGAATAACGAACATTTCAAGTTGCAAACGGCCGTTCGGAACGTAACTCATTCATAAGTAGAGGAGCGTCTGTATATTTACTTGAAATTAAATTTCCCCAGAGTAAAACTGTAAGAGATGTCTGTTGACGTTAATCGGTTCAGCTGTGGGCAAGCAGTCACCTCTTCATACTTAAGCTATTTTAAACTCTTAAAGAGCTAATTAATCTGGACCCCTTTGGTGGAAATATTTACACCAACAAATGGGTAGAACTGCAGTATTCCCCAGTCCCTGTGAATAGTATGAGAAAAAGCTCAAATGAGCACAGTAGCTTGGAGCGGTTTTGCAGACTGACTGTTGTGTCCCCTAAAAGGTTTTTGTTAACAGGCTTCCCTTCCCTGTGTCCTTCAGTGCTTCCCCCTTTTGTCCCTGAAGGGACTTTGGAGTAAGCCGTCACTTGGGTGGCCCTAACTGTGCCTCCGGCTGACTATACGTTTATTATGCTGTATTCACTGCAGACACTTTTGATCCTCTCGGTGCTTGATTTGTGTCTCGGCCATTCATAATTAACGTTAGAGTGGCTGAGTCGGGGGCACCTCCATCGCAGCAAGCAGCATGTCCTTTACAGGCCTTTCTGTGCCCTCCCCGGACAGAGGGGGCCATCCAAGCAGGGCAGCAGGTTAGCTTGCATAGTGGCTCACCATAATAAAGGCCAGTGCAGGTGTGTGTTCGTGCCCAGTTGTTCATCGATAGAACTCAATAAATTATAACACAGACAAAAAAAATCACACTTTGAAAACACACCAGGTCTCAATGGAGAAAAAAAATCGTGCTGGATATTTATACTGATATGAAGTGGGTGATGTGATAGGATCAAAAAGATACCGCCTTTAGAAATGAAAGTGATCGGCCTACAAAGCGCTGACAGCCCTAAAATCAAAGTGAAAAGATGATGCGGCAGGTTAGTCCATTTTTCCGAAATTTCATTGCAGCGCCTCAAAATCGTACTCAGTAGTTTGTATGGCCCCCACGTGCTTGTATGCATGCCTGACAACATCTCCTCCCAGGTCTGGACCAGGGCATCCCTGAGCTCCTAGACAGTCTGAAGTGCAACCTGGCGGCGTCGGATGGACCAAAACAATGTCCCAGAGGTGTTCTATTGGATTTCGGTAAGGTGAGCGTAGGGGCCAGTCAATGGTACCAATTCCTTCACCCTCCAGAAACTGCCTGCATACTCTCGCCACATGAGGCCGGGCTTTGTCGTGCACCAGGAGGAACCCAGGACCCACTGCACCAGCATAGGGTCTGATAATGGGTCCAAGGATTTCATCCCCATACCTAATGGCAGTCAAGCTGCCGTTGTCTAGCCTGTAGAGGTTTGTGCGTCCCTACATGGATATGCCTCCCCAGACCATCACTGACCCACCACCAAACTGGTCATGCTGAACAATGTTACAGGGAGCATAATGTTCTCCACGGCTTCTCCAGACCCTTTCACGTCTGTCACATGTGCTCAGGGTGAACCTGCTCTCATCTGTGAAAAGCACAGGACTCCAGTGACGGATCTGCCAATCCAGTTCCACAGTGCCAGGCAGTGAGCACAGGGCCCACTAGAGGACGTCGGGCCCTCAGGCCACCCTCACGAAGTCTGTTTCTGATTGTTTGGTCAGACACATTCACACCAGTGGCCTGCTGGAGGTCATTTTGTAGGGCTCTGACAGTGCTCATCCCGTTCCTTCTTGCACTAAGGAGCAGATATCGGTCCTGCTGGTGGGTTAAGGACCTTCTACGGCCCTGTCCAGCTCTCCTAGAGTAACTGCCTGTCTCCTGGAATCTCCTCCATACCCTTGAGACTGTGCTGGGAGACAGCAAACCTTCTGGCAATGGCACGTATTGATGCACCATCCTGGAGGAGTTGGACTACCTGTGCAGCCTCTGTAGGGTCCAGGTATCGCCTCATGCTGCCAGTAGTGACACTGACTGTAGCCAAATGCAAAACTAGTGAAAAAACAGTCAGAACAGATGAGGAGGGAAATATGTCAATGGCCCCCACCTGTTAAACCATTTCTGTTTTGGGGGTCGTCTCATTGTCGCCCCTCTAGTCCACCTGTTAAACCATTCCTATTTTGGGGGTCGTCTCATCATTGGGGGGGGAATTATTATGAGGCCTGTTACAGTACAAATAAAAACATTTGACCATTTTGATGGGTTTCTTTGTTGCAAAGTGAGTAATGTTCATTCATCCATATTGTGTAGCACATCCCTGGTGTGATTTTTGTTATTAATGTAATTTCTGAAATTCAAGCTGCTGTTATAATTCAGGCCTTAAGTGGATTCATTCAGTTTTAATAACTAATCATAATTGGTTGTAAGTGCATTTCCACTGAAGGACATTATTTCTGTGCTCCCATTTTCTCAGTCTAGCTTCATTCTCCGGGGGCAGAGATGAGATCCAAACCCCTGTCCTCAGAGAGGTGAGGCAGCCTGCTTCATTTTCCGGGGGCAGAGATGAGATCCAAACCCCTGTCCTCAGAGAGGTGAGGCAGCCTGCTGTGGAGGTGCTGCCTGCTTCCTGTTTACACACAATATACAATGTAATGGCTTATTTTGTATCATTTTATTTTCATAATGCATGCTCATTATGGGCAGGCGGGCGGGCGGACAAGAGTTGT
The DNA here is from genome assembly GCA_026777985.1 of Mormyrops attenuatus. Taxonomy (NCBI): domain Eukaryota; kingdom Metazoa; phylum Chordata; class Actinopteri; order Osteoglossiformes; family Mormyridae; genus Mormyrops; species Mormyrops attenuatus. Next base: position 785,180 of record JAODKC010000043.1, read on the forward strand.
CAAAACATTTATTTGCCTTTTATGCACCCTCAGGCAGTGGGGGTGCAGTGGGGGTGCATAGGAATTTTTTCCGTAAAGCTCCTGGAGTCAGCAGTAAACAAAAAAAAAAAATTTAATCAGGATAAGTAATATGGACACAAAATAAATAGTAAGGAGACTGTAAAATGCAAAAGAGAATTGTCCCGATTTTCTTAAATGTTTATTGAAACATTAGCATATGTAACAATAAAATGCACAGTTCTGTAGTGAACTTTGCAGGCATTTTCTTTCTTGTTTTATTCACAGTGACATGCAAATTCCAAACGCTTTTATAAAGGATATTGAAATAGTACACAGAAATTGCTAAGTGAGTATCATCAAAGGAAACATTCAACCTGAAGCAGTTTCACGAAAGCGACGAGATGCACAACACCTTAACAGTAACTTACTTGCATCACCAGTAAGTCCAAAAGTAACTTACCATTAGGGGTGATATTTATGGTAGCGTGAGTCCTGGTGAACATGAAACACCGTAACGACATAAAATAGTAAACGTTCATAAATCAAAATGGCTCCTGATGTTTTTATTCTTTTGAATATCGTGTTAAAGTGGAAAATTACAGTTTTCCTCAAATGCATTAACCATTTTCTAATGTTTTCAAAACGGTCACCGTTTATGCATCACAAAATGCACAGAAATGTCCTCTGCATGAGCACAACTGATAACATTATTTATTTATTAGCTTTTTAAATTATTTAATGGATTTTGTATGTGTCAGCAGACAGATGAGTACAGAGAGAATGGTGTTCATGAGCGAGTCCTCATGCTCTGTGTCTGTCATGGACAGGTAGTCGCTCCAGAGAGACACTGCGATCAGTCAGGCATCATGTACTGAAACACCCAGCACAGCTAGTAGTACTCTACTCTCTGTCACGCAGTCGAAACACCAAACTTTAAGCAGATGAGCTTCGTGTAAAAGTAGGATCTTTCTTGCGGAGACATTCCCACAACACCTCTATTCTCAAATATTTTCTGAAAATTTGCAGTTACTAAGGCCAGGAGCTTAGGGAAAGGGGCGGGTGGGGAGGGACCCTGGCCGCGCCCCCCCCTTGGGTAGGTGGGGGGGGGGGGTGGGGGCCCGGCGGCCGAGGGGGGGGGGGTCGTTTTGAGGGGGGGGGGGGGGGGGGGGGGGGGGGG
>JAODKC010000043.1:817580-830776 GCA_026777985.1 Mormyrops attenuatus
ATATATAGATCTTTTCCTCTGTATATTAGTTGTACAGAAATAAATAAATTCTAATTTTACAGTCAACGCTGACACATCTACTTTGGATATTCGTATGTGATGTGACATTTTTTTAAGATTCCACAATGGAACAGACTATAGTTTTTTTGTTTAGTCATGCTAACGATAAAATGCTTTTTTCCAAGCAAGAATGTAAAGGAATTGGTTTTTGAACGACAGCAGCTTTGTTGTATAATTAAATAGGCCTGTTTAGAAATCTACCTTGCACTTTCTATAACTTACAGCTATATTTGGTGTGTTTACTTCGACATTTGCGAAACATTGCACTGCTCCATAAACATCTCGACTTAACGTTGTTATTAACTTTATATAGTTGCTTGGGACCTTCTATTTTTTAATTTGAAATGCTATTTCACATTAAAACATTGGTAACTGAACATAAATAACTGCCGGTTTTAACTACAATACTGATAGGAGCAGAAGCACATTCTGTGGCGTTTCACAAACCACAGGCTTAGGAATGGTGTCACTACCTCTCTTTGGCTTCGGCGGCTCGATCCCTCTGCCTTCGGTTTTTAAACCAGTTGCTAACTTGCGTGGTGGTTAGCCCCGTGGCCTCGGCCAACTCTCTCTTCTCCCTGGGGGAGGGATACGGGTTGTGGGTGTACCATTCCCGCAGAACTCCCCGAGACTTCTCCTTAAAGCAGTAACTGGTTTCCTCGCCGTCCCAGATGGTACGGGGCAGTGGGAATTTTCTCCGGACCCTGTACTTGCCCACCGCGCCAAGCGGTCTGCCCCTCAGCTTCTCCGCTTCCACGTAGTGCGCTTTTAGCCACAACTGCTGCAGCTTCGGGTGGTTGTGCGGCGAGAACTGGTGGCTTTCGAGGATCTTGTACAGCTCCCTGAAGTTTCCCCGGTGAAAAGCCACTACGGCTTTAGCTTTTAGGACGCTCTCGTTCTTGTGGAGATGATCGCAGGCCGGGAGAGACCAGAGGAAGCGTCCCAGTCTCTCTAGGTTCCCACCTTGTTGCAGCACCTCGCAAACGCACGCCACTTGTTCCTGGGTGAACCCAAAAGAAGGCAACATTGACATGATGTTGGGAAAGAGGGGAGATTTATCCCCGCACAAAAATAAATACCCTTAAAATGTCGGACTGGTTACCCTGCAGAATTTTCTCAGTATTAAGTAAAATGACGTGTTGCTCAACAAATATGCACGCAAATCGCGACGGCGAACTCCACAGCTCAGATGTGCAATAATTTTGGGATGTGGATAGTTGGGACAGTTTGCTCCTGTGCGAATATGGTGGGGCTTAAAGGGCGCAGGGCGCAGCGCTGATTGGCTCCCGCGCTGGCCAATAGGAACGCAGCGGGGCAAGACGAGGGTGACGGCTCCGTTTGCTCCCTTGGTTTGAAACCGGAGCCGCTGCGTCGCTGTTACCTGAGGGAATACGGTACTTCGATAATCAATTATTACAGACCTTTAAAGTCGTTTGTTTCCGTTCAAATCAGCTTGTTCTGAGCGTTATTATAATTATTAAAAGTCATTATTTATCATTTCAGAAATATATACTATTGCAGTGTCCTGATCAAATGTACAGTAAAGACTATCCTTGACTTTTGCCGATGTTGATAAAGTCACTTTATGGTTGACAGTAAAAATTGGTTTTTGTCGTTAACAAAACGTATCTTGCTGAACATGAATATAATTGGTTTTATCGAATTGAACACCATTCGAATCAATAACAAATATACTTTTAAACCGTAATTTAACATGTTGCGGAATTCCAAAAAAACGCCAAAAATCTGTTAGTACTATATCCCACCGATTAGTCCTCTAGGTCTCTGTTTTGTGTCGTAGGGCGCAACATATTTCGATTTGATTTCACTAGGCTATGTGTGAGAATACTAATAGTGGACAACTGGTTATTATCATCATTAAACACACGTATATAGGCTACTTTCGTTATATATATATACTATGGGGGTTGTGTATAAATATTCCACGTAAATTTACCCATTTTGCGTTGTGTATGATTTATACTATACCAGTTACATTGGACGCGACTGGTTAAGCGTGTGTATGAAACTATACATATTTCTTTCAGCGATTGATTCCTTTAATAGAAGCATGACTATATATCTTGTGGTAGTCGGCAGTAACTCTTTACATAGGCCTACTGTATTTTGGTTGTGTGTGTCGCATCATGCCGATTTATAGCCTACTAACTCCGACTACAGGCCGTGTTTTTCAACAACGTGACTTTCATTCGCCTTACATCCAAGCTCTCTGAGCCACCGTCGGTACATATTGCATCTTCGTACAATGCGTATGACATCAGCAATATAATTTATCCAGCCACTACAGTGTGTGTGCTGGCTTTTGTGGTTCACTAAAATCTTTAGTGGATCGTGTTTGGCCAGATTCCCCAAACACATGTAGGGAAAATACACCCGAATCAAGCTGTCAAAACGCCCGCTCGTACATAGTCTAATGGTAAAGGTGTAGGTTTACTGTACCGCATTCAGCAGGGAGGGATTCCTTGTGTGGTCCATAGATCGGAAATGATCAGAAAAATCTACAAGTGATGGAAAACTATACAATGGTTATGATCCCCTTCTTAATTTCCCGTTCTTAAGATAGCAGACTGGGTGAATTACTCAGAAGAATTATCGAGTAAATAGCGGTTACAGGATTTGTACATTATTCCTTTAACAGATGAGTTTTTTTTCCCTTTTTTTGCTCACCGTCTCTGTACAGTGAAACATAAAACCGGTCCATTAGTAAACGAGTTCTGTGTTTTGCGAGCTCCTCGCCACCCAGCCGCTCCTTTAAAGAATAGATCACGTTTCTTTATCCTTGTCCAGATCTGCAACGTGACACCGGGGCAACGCGACGCACAGTTACTCACCCGGAATGGAGCGCCCCTTTGTAATTTAATTTAAAATGGACTGTCCATTTTCAAGACTTGTTTTGGCCTTAAATTTGTCTTTGTTCATATGGATAAATTTCCTTCTGCGCGTATTTTCATATGTCTTACAAATAATCATTTAATTTGTCTTTGGTAGCGGATGAATACCCGCTTAGCTCTCCATTGGATTAATATAAAGCGAAATTCCCATTAGTTTAGCCGTCGCCAGACACTTGTGAAAACAAACGTTTTCACCGTATTGGATCACAACAGGAAGCCGCGTGTGACTGCAGGCTGTCCCGCACAGCATATGGGGAAACGGCGGCACCTCAAACATGCCTGGTGATGTCGGTGTAGTTTGTAAATAGATGCGCTACACGTACTGCAAGAAATGCGACGATGAAAGTCAATATCGTAATATTGTGGCCAAAGACACGTTGAAAAGAATGTACTTTTGTAGGCCTAGTACTAAAAAATATACCAGCGTTAAGCATCACATCATCGGATCATCATCATCACCATGTTCAAACTAAGGTGTATTGCCAAACAGCAAAACTAAAATGGTCTCTTTAAATAATTAAATAGAATAAAGAAATAAAATGATTTAATATAGAAACACGACATTATGTAATGTGACATTTCTAACTCTTAGCATTTATAATCTGGAAATTTTTCATGGTTATCAAGAAGTCCGAGGAGAAAAATTGTTAAAGGAGACAAATCCCCGCTTGTTTTTGATGTCATCGGAACACCTGCACGCTTTCGTTATGATTTTCCTGTTAACTACTGCTTTTCTGCATGTTGTTTTGGAAGAAACTCCTTATCTCTCAGCCATTTCCCGCATGTACTATCACCATTACCGCGCTTCCTAATCATTTCTGATTGAGTACCGCTTGGGACGTATGATACACTCCTCTTAAGTCTCGATAATGTCTCTGCCATACTGCCCAGAGCCTGCGCCTGTAAACAGGAAAGGCAGAGAAACATCCCGACATTGAACACTGATTATTTCAAGATGTATAGGCTACAACGTGATTTTCGTCAGAGAGGTGAAATCTACCGTACTGGGCGCTACTCTGGCTAAGGATAAATGTAAAAAATACAACAGAACTAATAATTTATAATACGATAATACATGTCATATTGTGCTACAACTGCTTATTTATGCTAATTGGCGGCGAATGATAATCAGGCCTGCAATAAATACGTATAGCGCACATGATATGTGACATGATATGTGACATGATATGTGCATCGGTTTCTTAAAGTTGAAATGAAAAGGGCACTACAGTAATTGTCTGTCACTGATGAATATAGTTACGTGTTAAACGAATACACTTATTTATCGAGCCTGAGTGATTTGAACTGTCTGGACTATGTTTGGGCGAAAAGCAAGACTGATTAAGATATGATTATCTCTGTACGATAATAATCTATTTAATACATCTACTATGAATTCCCGTTTGACTGTGTTGTTTGTGTGCGTTTGAGAATGCAGCTGTCCGACGGTTTTTGATGCGCAGTAATGTAAACGTGTGTTGGTGTGTTTCTACCCCGTCCGTCTTCCAGTAAAATTTGATCGAAAAGCAACAGGAGTCATACAAAGAGCGGTTCTATTGCTAAGGATGCTGAAGATTATGAACCACAACACACGACTATTAAACGAGTTAAAGGAAACCTGAAACTGTATCATCAATTTAACACAATTTCCTGTCAGATTTAAAAGGGTTGTCCTTGAGAGAGTTGCGTTATTCACCCCCATTAAAACGGCTGATGTTTATAACTATTGGCTTTTATAGAGAAGACTACAGAGATGATGTAGAGTGCGGCTTTTCTGCACTGGAAAGGGTGAGATCACTTGCCTGTTATTAGAGATTAAATTGAGTGTTAGAAGCCGTTGAGTAACAATACCAAACACTACAATTGTTTTGAAGTCCCACTAACATCTAATTTCTGTTGCAAATAAAACTTCAGGTGTTTGAAATGTTATTAAAATGTTTTTAACAGTAATAATAAGTCAATTGTCATTAATTGCATAGCTGTGATATACATGTTTAAACATTATTTTGGAAACGGCCCGGCGCTACAAGCACTGTGTGTTTCATGATGTTATAAATATTGGCATTATTTATTAACGTTAATGGCTGCTGCGGACTGCAGAATCCGAAGGGATAAAATACACAGAGACCTGAAAAAAACAATCGGATTCATTCGAAAATACCAGACTCAATTTACGAAGTTATCGATTAGCTGGGTGATAAAAAAAAAAAAAAAAAAACAAAAAATAGGAACGACAACTGCAATTATTAAAATCGTTAAATCTGGAATATATTACAGTGTTAAAGAAAACATTAGTTAAAACAAAGCGGTAGTTTGTTCATGTTGTTTGAGCTCCTCTGCACGCGGCAGGAGAAAAGAGAGAAAGAGAGAAGAGAGAGAAAAGAGACAGGTGGCGTGTAGCCTGGTTAGAAAACTGTCAAGCTCAACTGCTTTTCAAATAAAGTGACTCCTCAATAGTCACCCGAGAACGATGCCTGTGTCCCGCCGTTACAAAGTGGGATTCTGTTATGTTCCAGCTGTTGCCCCCTCTCCCCCAGGTCCGATTTCAGTGGCGAGCCAAGGCGCCCCCTTCCCACGACTGAAGCGTGAACCTTCATAATAACGTTCATTCAGAATGCTTGGTAGGTCCATCATCGTTTACTGACGTACATAAATATATTTCATTTATATCCGTGAATTGAGATTGGCTAAATATCTCTACCTGTTTCGTATTCAGGAATCAATAATCATTCTGAAAACGTGTTCATCAGGTTAACTCCTTATCTAAGAGACTTGAATCAAATTCACAGATGGACATATTACAGAGATTTCAAGCATCGTAAATTCCGATGAGGAAGGATCCGAAACTGTTTGGATGTGAAGGATTCGGCTACCTTCAATATTTCTGGCTTCTTTTCGGTACCTTTTTTCAGTGGCTCTAGACGTGTATTGCAGTGACCTCTGTTGGCCAGGAGGTTGAAGAGCACTTGGTGGGGCTTTCATTCATTGCCTTGGGTGTTCCTCTGTCCCAGAGCACGTCCAATTGCAGACAGAATTTACATTCAACCTCCACCTGACCACCCATTTATAGAGTTTGTTGAGGAATTTGTTCTAGAATACATATTGAAATCAGCTATTTTGTAATCCTAACATTCATTTTAGGGGCATTAACCTGCCATAAAGTTACTTTCAAAGTGAAATATTTTCTTCTTTCATACTGAGTCAGCATCCATGGAGTGTTATAAAGCATGTGTGTGTGATTTTGGGAGTTCCTGTGGTGGAGCCAATAGATAGGAATGAGTATATTAGTTTGTAGAATGTCTCTGTGTTTTAATAATAATAATAATAATAATAATAATAATAATAATAATAATAACAATGGTAATAGGTGATTTCATGGCACTCAAGGATGCCTGACAAAGACAGTAACATCAAACATCACACAATAGCAAACAATCAGAAACATGTCAAGACAATAAAAAGACACATAATAACAATCAATTATTAAATGATTCTAGGGAAAAATGTGAATTAGCAAATGGAGGACGAGGACCTCAGTGTGCAAGAAGCCGTGCAGCAGTGATGGGAGCATTTTCCATGTGTGTGTCAGCAAACACTGTGTGTGCAGCGCACACACACCCGACGCCTTTTCGACTTATGTCATGCGCCAAAAAACTTTTGTGCTTATTGCTTTTCATCTTTCTGACTTTCATTTAATTCATTTCATTAATTGTAGTGGTTTGAGGTCAACACATGTAAGTTTATAGTACAATGGGAATCAATCAGAAGTCCACACAGATGGAAGTGTGTGTGCATGTGTATGTTTGTGTGTGTGTGTGTGTCTGTGTGTGCGTGTGTGTGTGTATGTTTGTGTGTGTGTGTGCGTTTGTGTGTGCGCATGTGCATGTGTGTGTGCGTGTGTGTGTCTGTGTGTGCGCATGTGCATGTGTGTGTGCATGTGTGTGTCTGTGTGTGCGCATGTGCATGTGTGTGTGTGTGTGTGTCTGTGTGTGCGTGTGTGTGTGTGTGCGTTTGTGTGTGTGTGCATGTGTGTGTGTGTGTGTGTGTGCATGTGTGTGTGTATGTTTGTGTGTGTGTGCATGTGTGTGTGTGCATACACTAAGTAAGGTCCAGCATTCCAGCCCCGGGGCCTGATGAGATAGGGGGTCGGGGAGCTGCACTCTCTCCGGAGAAAAATAAATGTCCAGCAGAGCGGTGGAGGCCCTGTGACCTCTGACCCCTCATTAGTGCAGCGCAGTGCGGAGCTGCCCGGATCATGTTACTCTGGGCTGTGGCTGCCGCTTTCAGCCGGGAGGCTTTTTTAATAATCCCGCTTGGGGGGGGTTTCCCACATTTTACAGCATGTCACTGGCTCTACATGCCACACTTTGAAAATTGTGAACACACTAATACAACAACCGATTAATTCTTTCTAACTCGCCATAATGCATGCTCCTTTTCACACTTTTCCTTAGCCTCAACTTTGTATACTTGTTGTAAATAATTAATATCTTAATTAAAATAAGGTTATTGCAGGCGTTCTTTGGCGGCATTATACTCCTCACCGAAAGGTTTCAGGTTCAAGGGCTCCCAGAAAATGCTCTCCCATCGCACGAGAGATTATTCAATTTTCAAAGTCCAGCTCTTTAAGTGCTCAGGGATTACCTATTTACCTAAATCAACAACAGTATAAATGTGTAAACTATCCGGGCATCATCAATCTGCAATCAGCCATTTAAAACAAACCTTAACACAAGCAAAATAAGCTTTGTCTTAACACAGTAATAGCAAAATAATTACACCCACAGCGGGATATAAAACTTTCTACCATGTTGCTCCTTTCACGCGATCATGGGTAAACAGGTGTGTGTGTGTGTGCACGCCTGTGTGTGCGCGTGTATCACTTGTGTATATACTACATTGTGGGGACCATTTTTTCAGTCCCCACAAGGGCAATTCAATTTTATAAATATCGGTGACTGAAATAAAAAAACTAAAAATGCCGAAAGTCTCGTATTTGTTGGGTTACTTGTATATAAGGTTAGGGTTAGGGTTAAGGTTATCATAGCCTGGATTAGGCTCTTCCCATAGAAATGAATGGAGCGTTCACACAGGTATGAATATAAACGTGTGTGGGGGTACGTGGGTGGCAGCAGGGGGTCCTGAAGCCTGACATGGATTTCAAACCACCTGGAAAAATCCTCCCACCGAACACCCTGGGGCCGGAGGCCTATCGGGTCACATGCGTCGTGGGGCTTTGTTTGGAACATGCCAACATCACATCTTCTTTGATTTCGTCTTTCTCTTTCTCTCCTTGTGCTTTCTTCTCCTTCCTCGGTATTTGCAAGAGGATCTACCTGACACCCCTCAATGAGCTAATCCTGCGCCAGAGGCAACAGGCCCTCATTCCCACGCCAACAATGGCGACCTCTTCTTGTGCTCACCTTGGCCTGCGTCTTCCAATGAGGCATGACTCACCGCGTCACATGGTGAACACTGCTGGGAAATTTTTCCTAAACCAATGCTCTTTAGACCCAGGGAGAATAAAACACACATACACCCCCTAAGTGATACCTGCAGCACAGGTAAAAACCACATCCATAATGGGGGGGGGGGTGCCTGAATAATCACTGTATCATAATTTTGGCCAGTATGACTTGGTAGATAAACAAATGATGACATGCCATACTTTCAATGAACTGATTTATATTCAGCATTCTGCTTTTGACAGCTGAGACTCAGCGTTAATGTTTACATTTTTGTTGATTTCAACAACAACCTGAGAAAAAAAAAAACACTTTCACCTTCCTTGCATTTTAGAGATTCGTGGTGCATTTTGTGTAAGGAAGCTGCAGGTCAGAGCATATCAGCAGAGATGATGGGGGGCGGTGATGGTCCTGGGGGGGTGTGCTAGACAGCCCATCTGAGCTGAGCCACTCAGCACTGACACCCGCGCTGGAGCCCACAGCTGTTTATTTGAATAAGAAGCAGGATTGGGAACAGGGGCTAATGAAGTCCAGGCCATCAGATGTGGGCAAACAATCGCAGCACTGTGTAGAGAGCGGTCTGGGCTGGCCGGATGTGCGGAGAGCGGTCTGGGCTGGCCGGATGTGCGGAGAGCGGTCTGGGCTGGCCGGATGTGCTGGCCGGATGTGCGGAGAGCGGTCTGGGCTGGCCGGATGTGCGGAGAGCGGTCTGGGCTGGCCGGACGTGTGGAGAGCGGTCTGGGCTGGCCAGAACCGAACACTCCACCACCCCCCAAGCAGAACCTTCATAAAAGCTTCAGAAAAATATGCCACCGTCAAAGTTTTTGAAAAATTAAAAAAGACTAAAACAGATACAATCTTTGGCTTAGTTACCTCAGGTGTAGCAAATAAGGACATACACCAATATCCAATAATAACAAGCGATTATTTGATGATAATTAAAGCAAGGAACAACATGAACATCTGACAAGTACAAATATAAAGATTTAATGGGGAGGGATTAAAAAATAAGCCTAGGTAGTTTTTGAATATGAACAAGCAATCCGACCATATAGATGTCACCACACTCAGTGGCCACTGTGTCTGGTGAAGGTGGAGATTAGCAGAACGGATGTGAAATGTTAGCTTGCAACCCAAGGAAGACTCCATGAAAAGCAGGAGGAAACAGACGTGTATAAGTAAATAACATTAAACATCTCTCGATGTTAATTTGGAAAGAAAGAAAGAAACAAAAACAAATAAAATTTTGCATTAAGGGGAATCTTGAGGAGGCTACAAAGTGGCACATTCCTGAATGGATCATATATCACACTGGCAGGTAACTCATGTGGATCAGTCCCACAGACCTCTCCGGCGTACAATCACGTGCCGCGGAACGCTTCACAGGCAGTGAACAAGTTCTGCTTCTATTATATCGTACAATAGGTCGGCGGATGTTTTACTGGGGGATGGGGGGCCGGGGGTGGGGGGGGGGGAAACGCGGCCAGTAATAGGCCGATTTTTTTCATTCCACTGTCATAGCATTGGCCTGAGAGGCATGCCTGAACGCAAGGCACTAGGCAAACAGAGAGGGACTGCACTCTGGGGAGAGTCCTGGGAAGAAAAAAAGATAATTGGGCCAAAAAACCAGAAAGAATATCCAGAAAAAAAGAAAGCATTTCTTTAAAAAGAGACCCTCTCCTCTGTGTTTCACCACAGGATCGACAAAAGCGGTTAGAGGCAACAAAGGGGGAAACAGAGACGGTTTAGCAGAATTCGACAGCGTCAGAATGACACTGGATGTAGCTGTGTTCTTGACACTGTTTCTTTTAAGTGCGCTGTTAATTGTCCCACCAATATCTTGGGAATCAAATTAATAATTTAACATGGAGTGTACATGCGAAAGTTGTACAGGTACGATATGATCACCAATGTGAGGCTGACCATGGCACACAGAGGTCAAAGGTCACGCACATGCTTCTCCAGTGGCACACAGAGGTCAAAGGTCACGCACATGCTTCTCCAGTGGCACGCGGTGCAGTTTGCTGAGCTCCTTCTCTTTTGGCTCCACTTCCAGGCACATGACCCTGGGTCTGTCCCCCCCATGTGCCACGTCCGAGTTGCCCTGTCCGGGCAGGAAGTCCTGCTGCAGGGTGGAGGTGAACAAACGACTGTGAGGGGCTGGGGAGGCCTGGCTGCTGTAGTCTTTCAGGAGAGAAGCGCTCCTGTCCCCGTCAGGCGTGGTGGGCACCGGAGGGGACGAGTAGGCCCGTGGCTCGGAGTCAGGGGACGCCGCCGCCGTGCTGCAGGGTGGGGCCTCCCCGGCATTTGGGGGGGCAGATGAAGGAAGAAGGGGGGCAGAGTAGGCCAGCTGGTCACTCTGGTCCATGCGAAGCCCCCCAGGGAAGCCGTAAAGGCCAGCCTCTCCCGGCTCTTGTTTGACTGAGGTCTGCGTTGCAAGAGGCAGGGACAGGGTGCAGTACACGGAGTTGCCACCGGGGGCACTGTTAGCACCATGGAGGGGAACTGCAGCTGCAGGTAAAGCAGAGAAACGGAACTCGTGATGCGGAGAGAAGACGCTGTCATGTGTCACAACGGCACTTATGTCTTGTTCACGGTCATCAATCCCAGAAGCTATAAGCTCTGTTAGCAGCAGCCATCATCCTGCTCACCTCATCCCAGAAGAGCCTAATCGCTCCTTGGGTGAGCTGGGGTTCATTGCCTTTCACGGTGACTGGTCCCTCAACGCCTGCTGCCTGGGCCCTAACCTCCACACCCTCGGAGATGTCTGTGCTCTACTACGCGCAAACTGGAAGAATGATCCCAGCTGTCAGTGAAGCAGGAACCTCAGCAGAAGAGAAATCCACTGCAGTGCTCAGGGGGTCCCAGGCCAGAGAGCCACTGCAGACTGCAGTGCTCAGGGGGTCCCAGGCCAGAGAGCCACTCTAAAAGCCTGCACTCCTGTCATCTCTCAGACAGAGATCCATCCTAATCGCTCTTCCTTGGCTTTGGAGTTAATGGCTGGAGCTGGGAGGCGGAAAGGCGCCGTCCCTCAGGCCGAGACAGGGGATCTAACACACCACCACTCTTATGCTTCTGTTCTACCTTAAATCTGGAGCTCGGCTAACTGACGGCTTGCCTCCTAGCTGTAAGGGTGAAAAGCGAGCAGCGTAAACAAAGCAGGCAAGCCACGGGTAGGAAGAGCAGGTAGCTGGCAGTGATGCCGTGTGGATGGCTCTATAAAATATTCATGGCCGGATGCATTAGCGAGATCCCCGGCGTTATGGCAGGCCACACCCACTTGGCACCGGCAGCCACCTGGGGACCGGCTGTTATGACACCCATGCCCCTCCCCCAACCACAAAGAGCTCCACCCCTTCTTCGAACCCATTCTGAAGTAATGTGCTCATGGTCTGCCCCTCTCCCACCTGACCAGAGAACAACACGTCAGAGAAAGACAGGCAAAGCAAACGGCAGCTGTGAGAAGCGGCCGCTGTGCCTGACCCCCCCCCCACTAGGATCCCTCTAACGGGCCCCGGTTTCACATCTTCAGATGTAGACATCTCAAGGTCTAATGTACAATTAAAGTATTTTGTATTTTAAATTAGACGTAGGATTTCTGTTCCAAAGGCCGAGTCCCTAACATCTACACTTCAGCTCTGATGGAGAAATTGAGGGACGTCCAGAAGCTTCCGGCCTTTGTTAGTATGTCAGCTGCTCTCTGGCTCGTTTCTCTACCCAGTCCTACAACCCAACTGTAATATGGGACAATAGGATCAACTTACCATGAGGGGGCCCCACAGCAGTGGGTGGCAATTGTAGAGGTGGGACACTTTCATGAGCGTTGAGCTGTGATTGGCTGTCGTTGGTGCTGGGGGTGTGGCCCTGGCTGGGGCTAAGGTGCAGCGGCCCAAGGGAGGGGGCCAGGGTGACCATGGTGGGGCCCGCCCCTCCTGGGACCCCCTCCAGCTTCACCTCCAAGCCATTCGAACATAGAGGGAAGGAGGGGTACACCGGGGGGGCGGCATTCTCGCTGTGATCCCCCAGCAGTGGCCCTGGGGGCGGGGCTAAGGGGTTAAAGGTCAGAGGCGGGTTTCCCAGGCCAAAGCTGCCCAGGAGGAATCCGCCATTGGGCTGGAGGCAGGAGGTACTGTTAAAAAATGTGGTGCTGCCACCTGACAGGTTCCCGCTGAAGTGCTGGGCACCCCCACAGCCCGGGGCAGCCCCCATGTCGCCGATCTGCTGGACAACTGGCACCCCCACGCTGGAGTCGCTGGAGAGGGGCCGGGGGGAGAGATCATCCTGGCCCTTGCTGGCCTCGTCCTCGGTGCTGTGGTTCCCATCAGATTCACTGCATGGAGACAGGGGATCGGAAAAGGCAAGTCAGGGGGGCGGGCCAACAGAACCACGAGCCGAAATTCAGGAGTACGGGGAAGAACATGAGGAGCTGAGGAAGCAGGAGGAAGGGTGCAGGAGCGTGGAGAAGATCCAGGAGCACTGGTGGGAGCCCCACAGGGTGCAGTAACGAGCTTTATATCAGCTCCCCCGCACCACTGACACGGGCAAGTTACACTGGACTGCCCCCCCCCCCCCCTTCAAACCAAAGAAACACAGCAATAAAGCTGTTTATACACTGCCATTAGGGCTGTAGAATTAAAGGAGACAGTGATATTCTGGGAATTCAAATATAATAAAAGCCACTGTGCCCTTCACTGCACGCTGCACTGCTTTACTGACCCTAACAGCTGCTAACCCCCCCCACACTGACAGACCCGGGGGG
>JAODKC010000043.1:859731-870411 GCA_026777985.1 Mormyrops attenuatus
GTACAACACAGGTAATGGAGGAGCGGGGGGCTGGGCAGAGTACAACACAGGTAATGGAGGAGCGGGGGGCTAGGCAGGGTACAACAAGGTAATGGAGGAGCGGGGGCTGGGCAGAGTACAACACAGCTAAGTATAGTAGAGTGCAGAGTACGGCTAGTCTGTGTGACACTTCTGAAGGGGCTCCGTGATGATATGAGTGCGTTTTCTGCTCCCCACTGGGCCTCGTGGCAGTTTGCCAGTCTGTGTGACACTTCTGAAGGGGCTCCGTGATGATGTGAGTGTGTTTTCTGCTCCTCACAGGCCCTCGTGGTCGTTTCCTGTTATCCTTCTTCCTTGCTCGGCCTGACCAGAAATGTGGTCTTGGCAGGCAGAATTGGCAAAAATGTCCAGTTCATTGGACTCTTTCTGCTGTTCAAGCACAGGACATGCATTTCTGTGGTCACGTTCAAATTCCCTTGTATTTCAGATGGTTTGTTTTTCTTTCTTGGTTTGTTTTTATGGACTTTGGGAGGATGCTGCTTCTCATATTTCCCCAGGGCTTTGAGTGGCTACTGTGATTGTTCACTTTTTTAACTCCCCCGCCCCCCCTTGATTTTGTTGTACCCACAATGCACTTCTCCCCTACTCAGAGCACATCATACTCTTCATGGTGAGCATCTCCCCTTTACATAAGGTCTAAAGTTTCCCAGCAGTCAAGAACAGTCTCACCACAGAACTCATACCAGAATTAGTTACCTGAATGATGAGGAATGCGACATGAAATACTATACAGCAGCTTTACATATTTGGAGAGGTGCCTAAAAAGCTGAAAATGGGACACAAATTTACAAATGCGGAGTCACTGCAAACAAATTCTGCAAACCACTAAAGAAAATGCCAAAGGCTCATATTCCACAATCTTTTGAGGGACATAAGGGTGTAGTTCCTTAAAAATGAAACCTCTTTCAAAGCACAAAAAAATTACTTCTGAAATAAAGAAAAAATAAATAACCCACATGCCATATGTGAGAATGGATATTAGCTTACATATATGTGCCAAAACATGAATTTGAATCTTTTTATTTGAGGAACATATGGGTATTGTTTAGGGCTGGGAATCGATTCACAATTGCCAGATTGGATTCAATTTCGACTATTTAATCTATGTTTAAGACACATTCACTAACGAGCAATCAAACCAGATCTGATGTAAAAACAATGACAACTGACAGCACTGTAGTATTAAAATTGCAAAGCAGTGTAATCGTTTAAGTTACCATTACCATAGCATGATGAAAATGAGATGACAAAAAAACAATATATAATAATAAACACGCACAAATATGCTGAAAAACGTAGTCCGCACTTTTCCCTCTGACGTTCTTGTACATAGCCAGAAACAAATAAAGAGAATTTTCCTACAGGGATCAATAAAAAAGTATAAAGTGTTACACCTGCAGACTTTTAGTCACTTTCATTTGCACGACGTTTGAAAACAATACTAACTGATAGCAGGTAATATCCAATAATAAGCATCTGCGCTTTACATTGTTTCCTTTTATTTCATTGTTCATGCAAGGTCTCATAATGTTTAACCTCACATAATGTTAAAATCCAACAAGTTATCTGGCTAAGCAAGAAATCCTGCTTCGTGGAATGCCCCCCCGGATTTGGCGTTGCCAACGGGTCCAGATATTTAGCCTGCTAGATATCTGATGGGCATCTGCGATGCATTGGTGAAGCTGTCTGGTTGCAGCTTTGAGCTAATAACGATTGAGTGCTGCTGTGTCTCGCATCTGGGGCTTTTGTTACCAAAAAAATGAGCAAGCGTAAAATTCAGGGGCTAAAATCATGTAGCGTGAACTTAGTATTAGTTATTTGTTTTTTAGTCTGGTCTGAATTTCCTGGCAAAAGCACACAGTCAGATGATGTTGTCTAAAATGAATTAGCATGTTGGATGTGTTTTCAGAAAAATATCCGAGTTCGGTATAACAGAGCCGACTGAAAGTTTTATCCGCTACTCTCTCTCTCTGGAGTTGGCGTAATTTATTGGGAAGCCAACATATTCCTAAACTACTGATTTAAGTGATGTGGTAGGGACACTGAGCTCTCGAGCACTAGCTGTAACCAACTCAAAGCCACAATTAGCACAATGTTTTCCATGTTGAACATCTACTTCACAGGAAGACATGTATTGTAGCACCAGCCAGAGCGATTTGCATATCCCAGCATGCTTGTGAGCAGAGTAAATGTTTGTAAATGGTCTCAGATTATTGGTGCTGAGTTTGTGCTGAATAAAAACATATGTAACACTTTGGGATAAATGTTTTTTAGATGGGTGAAATGTTTAAAAATGTTAAGGCATGTCAGACTACCTCAAAAGTGGCTGAGAGACCTCAGACTCCAGAGGGTTAAAGAGCAGCTCCATGTGAAACCATCTTGCTTTGTCTCTTCTCTGCCACCACGATGCCACGGTCTGCCAAGTGCTACATTGGTGTCAGAAGTGGGATGCCGGAAGCCGGCACACCGGTGCTGCTGGGGTGGGCTCTTCATGACATCATTTGGCCAATTTTCTCCAGCAGGTTCCCTCTAAGCCACGGAAGGGGAAGGGTCATAGGCCAGGGGGACGTGCCATGCCAGCACCTGCTGGCAACTCAGCGTCTGCCAGCCTCCTGGTCTCCTCAACTTTGCTAGTACTCATGAGTTCAGGATCTGATGGCCATAAAAAACACCATAATACCTGGATGAGATTGGATTGTCCTGTGAGACCTGGTTCTAGAGGCGGAGAGAAGTCATGTTTTCGGCATATTCACAGTTTTGTGGCACTCGGATGAAAGATTATTCAGCGATAAAACTGCCCTGCATAGCAGAACAGAGAACATTTCAGGAAATAGTCCCTTTGAAGGAGTATGGTTTGACCTACCACCCAAGAATAAACACTTATCTAATTAGACAAAAGTAAGTTCCAGTTTGGCCAGAACAGCCAGTTTGGCTGTGTCCATACTGCTGAGGTCAGCAATGGTACTTGAGAAGGTTCAATTATGCCAGATCCTGTGATCCCCAAAGTCACTTTAATGGTAAGTAGCTGATACCCCTACTAAAGAAATCCAGCAGCCTGGAAAATGAGTGCTCCCTAAGAGACAGTACCTCACTGTGCAGGACCCCGTTTAGTGGTTCCCCAGGGAATTACGGCTCATTCTGCAGCTGGGGTTTCCCCTAATGTCACAGGGCAGCAAGGGAATCCCCCAGCACACCAGACAACTCATACTGCTTCCGTAATCCCACCGCCCATCATTTCACTCCTAATTTTTAGCTGTCATGTGTGAGCCGTCATGTGCCGCAAATACTGTGCCACAGATAATATGTTTTCAAACACATTTACACATTTTCACAGTCACTTATTAGTGTACGGTCACACTGAGCCTGGAGCCTGTCCCAGGAAGCAAAGGGTGAGAGACAGGGGATATCCTGGATGGGATGCCGGTCCATGGCAGGGCACACACTCATAGGTAATTAGGAGACATCAATACCCCTCAGATCTGAGCCTCTCTGTCTACAGTGGTGACGCCCCAGTTATATCTAGGCTCCAGGAGTGCCTGGCTTATGCATCAATAACTGATTCAGGAACAGTGGAGCGTCCCCCCATGCTGAATAAATCATGGCTCATGATGCCGGTGATGCACGGCGGTGTTGACCGGTGCTCCAGCAAGACTAACGGACAGGATCCTCGCTTTGCTGTTTCCAAAAGCAACAGGCAGAGCACTGGGGATGGGAGCGGCCGGCACCCAGCGTGGATGTGGGTAAGCAGGCCTATGTGTGGGTAAGCAGGCCTATGTGTGGGTAGGCAGGCCTATGTGTGGGTAAGTAGGCCTATGTGTGGGTGAACTTGTTGCATGGAGTAATTCGTATGAAAGGTCAACCTGTAAACCTGAAATGTACATTTTCTTATTTTCTGCTCATTTCCGACTAGGGAAGCTGACACTCTTGATAAAACGTAGTTGCATTTAAAATTCATTCACATAACATTGAATTAATTTTCACATACAATTCCTTACCCAATACATGTCCATCAGTGATGATTTAATGCTTTAATTCCGTGATGTACTCATATAAGCCAATGTCATTAAACAGTATTGCTCATTTAAAATGAGTCTACTATCCGTGTAAGATGAGCACGAGTTTTGGCAGTCACGTTTTTCATTACGTTTCGAAAATAATTCTGTGTTTTTCTCATATTCACCTTTCTGGTTCAGTTATTGTTCGGCTGCTCAGCCGCCAGCATGGCTGCACTCGATAATCATTTTGTCATGATGTCATTAAGTCTCCAGTCACCTGCTTCTCAGGCGGGGTCAGATTGTCTATGGGTGTGGGCATATTAACACGACCTCATCCCTAACTGAAAGAGGCTTCTCTACCTCAAGCCTAACCCCCTTCCCTGAAGCTCACTGTCTTCTGAAACTCATTACCCAGTTATTAACATGGCCAATCATCTGGTCCAAGTTTGGTCCAGCATGCTTTTCGCATTTACATTTACCAAAAAATGCTAACCCAGCATTTTGACTCAGGCACATCCATGTTCTTTCACACATTCAGATGCTCCGTGAACAGGATTTAACTGTGAGCCCTACATACAGCCTCTCTGCAGCCCCTCCTGACACCTGAGGGTTGGGCTTAGATCCAGCACTGAGATTTGCCCGCCAAGGATGGCCTGCCTCCCCATCCCCCAAGGACGGCCTACCTCCTCATCTGCCGAGGACGGCCTGCCTCCCCATCCGCAGAGGCGGCCTGCCTCCCCATCCGCCAAGGACGGCCTGCTTCCCCATCCACAGAGGCGGCCTGCCTCCCCATCCATCAAGGACAGCCTGCCTCCCCATCCGCCAAGGACGGCCTGCCTCCCCATCCGCAGAGGCGGCCTATCAGTGTGATCAGTGTGTATTAAGGTTTGCGTTGTTTCTGTCTGGCATCACATTTAATCCTGCATTTCCTGAAGTCTTCCTTAATTTCTGCAATTCTTCATCTTATTTGTTTGTCACTCTTCTTTTTCCAGTACAGCCTGATGGGCTTCTGTGTCTTTTTATCTGTTTGTTTTTATAAAATGACTTATTGACATTTTCTGTCAGTGAATCCTGAAGAGACGCAAAGCGGATCGTGCAAGACAGAGACAGTGATGGCCCTCCGCACAGACCAGAGAGAAGACAAATAACTAACTAACTTGTGTCCCCTCTGCACTCCCCCTCAGACATTTAGACCCCGCATATGTTTCATCTTAAATACTGAGTCCTGAGCAATCTTGATAAGATGAATATAGATTGTGCCGTCATTGCATTCAGCAATTTTAGGCTCCTCTAGCATTTTTATGCCATATTTCACAGATTCATATTCCTGATTTGAATTTGGGATTAATGGCCGACGCAAACCATCACCTTGAAGGGAAGGATGGTCCTGCTCACACTGGGCAGATGTCAGCCGTCTCTCTGGCGGTTGTCCTCTCTTTGACTGGATCTACGGAGTCTGGCAGGGCGGCTCTGAACAGCGAAATGCTAAACCTCTGGCCTCTACAGTTTGCCAACGTTCTGGCATAGCTGACACGGGCGGGTCCGGATCTCTTCTGCCCTTGAGAACCATATCTGTCTTAGATCGAAACAGACAGGCCCAAAGTAGACCTAGAATGGGAAGGTTGTGAAGTGCAGGGCTGCTGCGATGCCCGCTTGGGGTTTAAAATAAAGCAAAGAGCTGAGGCAATCAGTTTCTTTGCCGTGAACAGCCCAGCTCCTCGTACTGCTTTCCCGAAACAGACTTCCTCCTGGAACGATTGCGGTGGATGCCAAGCTCAGTAACACGTCTGTCTTATTGTTTTGTCCTCATCTAGGCGGCAGCAGAACAGCTTGTCTGAGTTAAAATCATCTCCAGGCATCTGCTCTGCATTAAGTAAATCCATCTCACATGTTCTTCTATCAGCCGGCTGCAGCTTTAAATCATAGCATCCATTTGTGGTTAGATGACGACACAGTCCTTGATGGGCAACTTGGTATCTCAGGAAGGTTCTCTGCTGAGGTACGCTTCCCGGTCACCATGCACCTTGGTCACATGGCAGCACTCAGTGACGTGTGACCGGCCAGAGGGGTGCAGGCACTGGGCAGAGGGGTGCAGGCACTCAGCAGCTTTTCATCATGCTTTAAAATATCGGACCTCGTTTTGCCCATCAAGTTTAAAGTTCTAGCTGAATATTTACAAATGCTTGGCAAGAATGATGCAGATTTCCGCATGCTAAAGGAGGTACACCATGTCCAACTGAAGGCCTTCCCATACATGGGGAGATTCATTTAAGGAAGCTGCTGCAAAAGTATTAAATCCTGAAATTATCTGAACTTAACTATTTAACAGCCAACCTACTGGAAAATGTAGGATATATAAAGAATCTACTCATTTGTTTTAAAATCACCCTGACTTGTAGGTTCCTCTATAGCAGGGGTCACCAACATGGTGCCCGCGGGCACCAGGGTGCCCCCAAGGACCACATGAGTCACCTGCGGGTGCCAGGGTGCCCCCAAGGACCACGAGTCACCCGCGGACCTGTTCCAAAAATAGCACAACTCACCATCGAGCAGCGTCTAAAATTTAATTTTATCATGTTGTTTTTCTTCTTTAATCACATGTGCATTTATATAGATTTGAAAATGACAATATCTAAAAAAAGCATTTAAAACACGTTTATTATACGTGAAGTTTAGATAAGTTTAGGAGGGCGTTTCAGACTTGTAGCCCTTCGTATGGCTCAGTTTCAAAAAGGTTGATGACCCCTGATCTATAGTGATTCGGGAAATTCAGCCTTACAACCTGCAGTGCATGTGAAAGTACCCAAAGACTTAAACCCACTTTCCTGCAGTTAGTATGTTAGTGTAGTTTGTTGAACCAGTCAGCGACTGACAGTACACAGTAATCACCCTCACCACAGCCTGGTTTCTCTGAGCACTACAGCGCTCTGTAATGCTGATACCACTCACACGCATATCATTTACATTTATTTATTCAGCAGACGCTTGTCCAAAGTGATGTACAAGCCAGGCAGACAGCACATTACAAACATATAAAAACACTGAGCCAGGAGTCTAATGGACTGACCCATAGTCAGGCGTGGGATCCATCGTGTCACTGGCCCAGTCTTGTAGGTTAACTGTGAAACAGTGATTACCTCATTCTCACGTTCATTATTCAGTGGGTGCTGTGCATCAGGGCATCTCGCTGTTATGAAAACTGCCAAACAAGATGGCGCTGCGTTGGCCCAGACGTGTCACCGGGAGTGACTAAGTACTTTTGGAGCTCAGCATTTCAGCATTGCGCCTCAAACAAATGAGGAGTTAATGGTTTTGTGCTCTGTGAATTCAGCACACAGACAAATGAAAATCTCAAATGACGACTTTAGGCTTGTGGAATATCAGTTTGCTTTCGGTATAAAGCTGAGTCAGATATCTAATTTCAGTTCTCTGTGTGGGAGAATTTATGAATTCATAAGCATTTGAAGAGTTATACAGCTGCAGTTAACATTAATCTATTTTTATTAAACACACTGTTTCGTTGCAGATTTAGAAGGTGCTTCACCTTGGAGCCACATGATCACGAGCTGCTCAGCACTGAGAGACCGAGATTTGAGGCTAAGATTAATGACACAGCAGATGCCACCCAGGGCCGGACAATGTCCGCGTGCAGCCAAGCGGGGGTCACGGTCCTCACAGTCGTACATGTAGACAGCCAGACCCCACCCCCTTTGGATCCCTCATACACCCCTTCAAGCCCGTGTCCACAGCAATCCTTGCTTTTAGTAAAATTGGCTGACTCATGGCTAACCAATGGGACTGCTACTCAGCGTCTCATTCGAATAGGCAGGTTCTAACCATTTGAAGGTACATAATGTATGTAATTATTTATGGTCAGTGAGTAAAACCCATTACTGAAAGCACATAAATGACTGAGATCCAGTTCAGCATGGATATTTTTGGGCCATCTTGAGGCAATAAGGTTTCTAGCAGATCTGGCAGACCTGTTCTACGTTGCTCACTCTTGGAGAGGCGTACAGGCTCAGACATGTTGGGCAGCTGGGTGGTTAGCAGGCTGGGGGTAGGTGGTGGGCTGGTAGCTTCTCGTTAGCTTGTCTTGCTCCTGATGCTGTGTAGAGGAGGTTGGGGATGCCGGCGGAGAAGTTTGGTCGGCTCCAGGCTGGAGGTCATGGGCCTCTTTTCCAAGGAAGCCGCAAGGCGCCCTGACTTCACCCTCACGCTGACAGTGATATCTAGACGTTTCTAATGAATTATCATGGGACGTGCAGCAGTGACGATAGAGAAGTTCGTCTTCAAGAGGTTCCTAAATCTACTTCATATGACTTCATGATGTTCCTTTATGTCAGCAGAGTGACTCAGTCGTTTCTGCCGTTTCTTCACACTTCACTCCCCTAGGCAGCTTCCGGCGGTAACTGCCCTGATTCTCCTGCCGCAGGGGGTGTCGGCTCCCCCAAACTCGATCACACTGCTCTGCAAAGGCCTGAAACTGAAGGAAAGGGTGTTTTAGTGTGGATTTTATACTTGTAGGCATAAAAAACCAGGCATAATTAAACTCATTTTACATTTTGTCACAAGATAAAACAGAGGCTTAAAGAGTGGATTTCGGCCATAACTCAGTTTTGATCGAATACGCAGTTAGACTGTTTGCCTTTGCTCTGTTGTATGGACCCCATCTCATGGTCTAGATGATTCTGGCTGCTCATACTCCATAGTTCATCCTTAATCAGCTTCTCGTCTCTCTGCCTCCCCACCGCAGTGCCTCGTCTGCTAAACTGATCCAGCGGTTCCCTTCCTCCTCATTCTGGGCTCATCCCTGTTTTCTCGTACATCCGCACCCTCGCTGTCTTAGAGAAGCTGCTTTGACCTGCTCGTTCGCACGGAAGCCCTGCATTTGACTTTCTCAAGAGACCACAGCTGTAAGTTCATTTGCCCACTGCTTCTGTAGAAAGTGATGTAGGCTTCTCATGTCTCCAGTCTACGTCCTCAAATTCAGACTCAAAGCCACAGGCAGCAGATGAGAGGCACCAACGCAAGACGTCCTTACATCCACAACCCAATTACTGACACGTACATTCCTATTAATGAGCATAAATCTTTATAAGGATTCGGACTGAAAGAGGGTTACATATCAAAGTAAGCATTTCACATTACTGCAATGATGAAAAGACAATGTTCCTGAGGCAGGAATTAAAGGGCCAGACGCATTCAAAGACGCACAATAGCACTTTACAAGGGGGCTCCCTTCTGTCACTCATAAATGGTAATAACCTGATTATGAACCATCTATAACTCCTTTATAAGCGAAGTATTATTGTAATTTAGACACACTTTTAAAACCCAGCAAATTTAGCCGCAGAATTATAACACATTTACGGTTTCCCATCCATGAGATCAGGCTTCTTCTGAGCTCCTGCTTGGAGATGTTTGTGTGTCCAAAGAGGTGGCAGAGAGGGTGAGGGGAGTAATAATGGTGATGTTAGAGGGTGAGGGGAGTGATAATGGTGATTTTAGTTTATGATACCATGTCACGGTGCTGAATTCCTGCGTACAATAACTTATATTCTCCATAGTGTAATATTTCATACTGCTAGAACCCCATTTTCAGTGACAATTGATAATAACATTTTCAGTGATAATATTTTGAAGATCCTCAGATGATGAATTAGCCATTTTCCTCTATGATGTTTTTATTGCTGCTACTCAAACCGCCATGACACTGGTTTGCTATTTGCTTTAAAGACCTCAAAAGAAAAATAAAATCATGTTTAATAATAAATTCAATAAAGAATAAATTACAAGGTGTATTATAATTATAAATATGAAAGAGCAGGGTATTTGTAGACCATGTTGGACAGATACAGTCTATAGACTGTGTCTTTAAAGCACCTTGGTGTCTGAATATTGCCCTCAGGGTGTGATTGTCTGCATGTAGCTGGTGATGAACTGCGTCTCACCAGAGTCCCCAGCTTAATGCCCTGTCCTGGTTCACACCAGTCATTACCCTGCCCTGGCTAAACACATTCATGGCACAGTCCTAAATGCTGAAGCACAGCACCATCTGGTGGTGTCGCAGAGGTATGACGTCACACATTTGGCTCCTGTGTTTCAGGGACCTCCTGTTGAGTGCGTTACAGTAATGCTTAAGAAGCACACCCTTTGCACCAGAGTGCTGCATTTCCATAGCTTGGGTACCATTTCTGAGCTCTAGGCACTGAAGGGCAGAGTTTCTCAAACTTCATAGGCAGGTCAGCATTACTTTCATTTCCCTTGAATACCCAGTGTGGCCCCCGACCTGCATCTGGCATAATCCCTTCAGCTGCCAAAATGACCCCCCCCCACTGGCAGCACCTTCGGGCATCGCTTTATTTTAAGAGGTGTTGACAGTTTGTTTGACGGTCGCCGCATTTGGAGGCCGGCTTGCTTTGTCTGCCTGCTCCCCCCTCGCTGGGGTTCCTGTGCCGACCTTGTAGCTGCCTGTGCGTTACCCCCCCGGGTGCAGCTCAGGCGCTGCCGTTTGTGGGACTGGCCGCGCCCCCCCAGGCTCCCCAGTGGCTATGCAGTTTGCCGCCGTCAAGACATTTTCAGGCCCTCAGCAGCCTTTAGTGGCACGGGGGGGGCCAAGGGGTCGGGGGGTGCGAAAGGGTCG
>JAODKC010000043.1:870511-881117 GCA_026777985.1 Mormyrops attenuatus
CCCCCCCCCCCCCCCCCCCCCCCCCCCCCCCCCCCCCCCCCCCCGCCCCCGCCCCCCCCCCCGCCCCCGCCCGCCGCCCCCGCCGGGGGCGGCGGCCGCGGTGTCAGTGACGATATGACACAGGAATGCCAGCCTGGAGCCTGGAGTTACCCACAGGGCAGTTCAGAGTGGCTGCATCACCCATAACTGGAGATGCCTGTATTATTTCTTGGGATAAATTGGCGTCCCACCTAGGGTGTAACCCAGGTTGGTGCCCTGTGCTGCCTGGGATGGGATCCAGCCCCCCCATGGAACCTTGACCAAGACAATGATGGATGGATGGATGGAACAATCAGTACATACACCTGTTTGTAAGCATACATACCACAGCCATACATATGTAATCTGTATGGTGCGATTGAGAGAGGTGCAAATGATGAGCAGACGTCTTTCCTAATCATATTTTTTAACTTACCTAACTTACTATTTCATGGCAGCCATGTGGGTCACGGTGAGCAAAGGCTCTGATCGTGTGCTGAAAACAATGAAGACTCTTTAATCGATATACAGAGTCCAAGCATAAAGACGGAGACCCGGCTGAACCAGAAACATTCTCCCTGTGTTCCAATTACGTTTTTCCTTGATTCTGCACCAGGGTCCTGTCCATGTCCCCACCTTGTCTTGGGGTAGTCCTGTGTCCCCTCCCCATCCTCGCTCCTTCTTGGGGATGGGGGCCAGAGTGCTGTATGCTTCCTGGTTTTCTTCCGTACGCTGTGCTGTGCAGATCAGACAGTGGAGTGTCATGAGACAACATTAAATAAATACGCCTGCTTAATATTTCCTAAAAGCGTCATTCTGACTGGTTTCCCATTAGAAGGAAATTCAACTGATATCTGTGCGTCTATCTGCGAATTCCTCAGAGAGACTCTCTCTGCAAACCGGGCCTCCGATACCACCTGCTTTGGTTTTGTGTTGCTCTGAACACCCTGTAGACCATCCATACCCTGACAAACACAGCAAACTGAAATGGAAAAGTGAAAAAGGCGAAACTGACAGCTGAATTTCACACAGACAGCAAGACGAAATTGAACTGTGTATGATCTCAGTAGAGCAACGGGAGAGAGGGGATGCAGTGCTGGCGACACTGAAAGGTTCCGTCCGGGATGAACCAGCCTGTGGATGCTGGCTGTCCAATCAGGAGGGGTGGGCGTGGCCCCATGCTTCCTGAATCATTTATTCTTTCCACTGGCCACCTGGCATAAACATAAGCTCGCCGCCTACAGCCAGCTAAGTGATCCACCTCAGAACTGAAAAAAACCGAAGGACATTTAATTGAAAATGGCCAAAAATAATCATTCATGTTCATGGATCCCAATTCAAGGATTCAAAAGCTTTACTGTCCAATGAGATACTTACTTGGAGACCCTCCCTGCAGACTTAAACATATAATGATAGATCACAATAAACAGCAAATATCAAATAACAGGATAGTGAGGACAAATGCATGAATACAATATATACAATATAAGTACAGTATACAGTATATCAGCAATATACAATATGCAGACAGTACAGTGTGACATACAGTGGGGCGAAAAAGTATTTAGTCAGCCACCAATTGTGCAAGTTCTCCCACTTAAAAAGATGAGAGACCTGTAATTTTCATCATAGGTATAGCTCAACTATGAGAGACAAAATGAGAAAAAAAGATCTCAACCCCACAGAAAATCTTTGGAGGAAGTTGAAAGTCCGTGTTGCCCAGCGACAGCCCCCAAACATCATTGCTCTAGAGGAGATCTGCATGGAGGACTGGGCCAAAATACCAGCTACAGTGTGTGAAGACTCACAGAAAACGTGTGACCTCTGTCATTGCCAACAAAGGGTATATAAAGAAGTATTGAGATGAACTTTTGTTATTGACCAAATACTTATTTTCCACCATAATATGCAAATAAATTCTTTAAAAATCAGACAATGTGATTTTCTGTTCTCATTTTGTCTCTCATAGTTGAGGTATACCTATGATGAAAATTACAGGCGCCTCTCATCTTTTTAAGTGGGAGAACTTGCACAATTGGTGGCTGACTAAATACTTTTTCGCCCCACTGTATGTCACACTGTACTGTCTGCATATTGTATATTGCTGATATACTGTATACTGTACTTATATTGTATATATTGTATTCATGCATTTGTCCTCACTATCCTGTTATTTGATATTTGCTGTTTATTGTGATCTATCATTATATGTTTAAGTCTGCAGGAAGGGTCTCCAAGCAAGCATCTCATTGGACAGTAAAGCTTTTGAATCCTTGAATTGGGATCCATGAACACGAATGATTTTTTATCTGGCTGCTCGGGGCTCCTTTTCAGATGGATCTTTAAAGAATGTCATTTCATGAATGTAATACACACTGTTGGTGCAGACAGGTCAGCCCTGTGCAGATCCTCACTAACAATCACTCCAGTTGCCTCCTGCCCAGAACCAGTGCGGTATTTCTCCTCCCTCAATCGATTTCACAGTCTGTGACAAACTTGCTCGCCCCATTAGTGCTGAACCGTAACGGCGAGGCGTCTGTTTGCCGAAACACCGGCACCATCCTCTCCACCAAGCTGTGCATTTGCTTCTTTATTTCGGAGGTAACATCTTGATGCTTTAAAGATCATTTCATTCCTGCCAGGATCCCGAGCGTTCCCCTTTGTGATCTGCAGCTTCGAGTCGTACGGTTCCTCGAATGACCCACACACTATGTCTCAAGCCCTGCTTTGAAACTTCATCCTGAGATTTTAGCATAAACGGCCAAAGTTCAGCTGCTTCATTCCACTGCCCCCCCAAGCTTGTCCCAGCCATGTTTTCTTTCCTTCACAGTGAAGCGTGGAGAATGGTGGCTGTCGGAGCGGTTCCGCCCAAGCGCTCCTGCCCACATTCCCGGCAGCCTTGAGCTTTCTCCCTATATTCCGAACTCCTATTGTTTGTTTTTGCAGGATGTCGCAGTTTTGTGGTACGCCAGAGAGAACTTCCTCAAATGGCCGAGCTGACAAAACGAATGGGACATTTTAAACCTCATGTGTTAGAACCCACATTTTCTGCTAGACAGACAGACTGTATGTTACACCAGGATTGGCGCCGGAGAAAATCTCCTGACTGGGTCCAAGAGTTTTGGGGGGTGAGGGGGCACGTTAGAGGGGCAGTGGGGGTAAAAGGGTAGAGCAGCAGACCACCACAGATAGCAGGAGCCGCACCATCTGCGTTCACACAGTATGTCCTATTTGTTCTTTTTTCGCATCTTTGACTTCATTTTTTTTTGGGGGGGGGGGGGGAGGCCTCTCTGGTGCCCCCCATTGGAGCTGATGTTGTGTTACACTGAGATAAAAATGCCCTTGAAAGTCAGCTGCACTGGTATAGGGATCAGCACACATTAGGACATGAGTGCCTTCCTGTCTGGCTGATATCAACGCCCCCTGGCTTACAGCAGAGATACTGCAGGGATATAGCAGGAGTAATGCTGCACTGGGACGTCATGCACGGTGGGGTCTTGGCAGAGGAGAGACTGACCCCCGTCCGCGACGCCACCGCACATCTGGAGCCAATAACCGCGGAGGAAAGTGCCCCAGATGTGGGGGCGGCCTTCCCCCCCCTGCTGTCACACAGCGGTCTCCCTCTCCTCACTCGCCCCCCTCTCGTGTTCCCCCGCTATGTCCAGCCGGCAAAAAAGCTCTCTGGGGGGTTTTATTGTCCTCAGAGCCTTGATGGAGCAGCTCCGGAGAACTGCCCCACAGTTTAGCTACTCTGAAATATGAAGCAGGACTAATCGCTGACTCCGCCCCCTTTGTCTGTAACCCTGCCCACAAATCCCAGAGGACCCCATGAAAGTGCCCCCCCTCCCCCAGGGCCTGCCTGTCAATTAAAGTATCACCTTCCATGCAAGCGGGCAAAATGCAGACATGTGAGATGAGGGCCTGGGCGGTAGGCTGGGGTGTGTGATGCGGAAACGCCCCGCATGACCCCACTCTCCTGGTAGGGAGAGGGTGGAACCCAGGGACCAGTAACGGGGTGGGGGGGATTCAATGGCCTGGCTCAGTGTTTGGGTGTTGGATGTTTATTTAAGGCAGCGACTCATTAATAAACATTCACATTTCCAGTCTGTGCGTATCAGATGAAGGTTTCCCAAATCCAGCGGACCCTGGAGACCTGGCATCTTCCGATGCGGATGGGACACCATGCCAAAGGGGGTGACCTCCTCTGGACCCCACCCCCTCCATCCTGGTGCAGACATTCAGCTGGGGCAGAAATCCCAGGGCAGAGATCCTCGCGCTTTTCACTCCGCGTTCTCATGATCCATGGCATCTGGAACTCCACCTAAATAAATGCTGACTGCAAATGGAGGGTCACCCTTTTTCTTTCTCCACCAAAATCCAGCTCCAGATGTTTTAAGTGAGGGGGGGCCTGAAGATGCAGATGCGTGTCATCCTGACCCCCCACAGAGGAACCTGTGTTTCTTGATTTCCTTGCTTTTTAATGCCGTTTGTCTAATATTAGAAGTTACATTTAACATTTAACATTAATTATATAGGACACATGACTACCTAAGCCATAACCTGAGCCTTTGCAGTAGGATTCCTGGATCAGCCCAGGCCAGCTGTTCCATCCATCCATCCATCCATCCATCCATCCAGACAGACAGACAGACAGACAGACAGACAGACAGACAGACAGACAGACACTTATGCACAGACACTCACAGATATCTGTGGGTTTCGCATTTTCAGTGGCAGCAGCTGGTTACTCAGTGCTTGGGAACTGCAACAGCTGCGGAGTAAAGAGGGGAGAAGTGTGTGTGTCTGTGTGTGTGTGTGTGTGCATGTGTAGGTGTGTGTGTGTGTCTGTGCACATCTGTGTGTGTGTGTGCATCTGTGTCTGTCTGCCCAGATGGTGCGTGTGAAAACAGAGAAGTTAAATTATTAAATCGCTGAGACAAAGTCACCCGTCGCTTTCCTAACCAACAAGGTAAGAGGCAGACCAAAAACGTCCTATCTACAACCCCGTGTCCAAAAAAGTTGGGACACTGTATGAAATGTAAATAAAAACAGAATGGCATGATTTACAAATCATATAAGCCCATATTTAATTGAAAATAGAACAAATGTTGAGACTGAGAAATTTAATTGCCTTATGACAAATATATGCTGAATTTGAATCTGATGCCAGCAACATGTTTCAAAAAAGTTGGAACAGGGGCACGTTTACCACTGTGCTGAATCACCACTTTTAACAACTATCTATCTATCTATCTAATCAGACCTAACCAACATACTCTGATAGTGATGTCGCATATAACTCATGTTTACTACACATGTAGTAGGCTACAGTTTATCTGATCTTAATGCTACTGGTAAGCACTGAAAAAATGTGCACATAATCCCTCTAGCGGCCGAAAGAAACGTACACTGACTTCGTTCACTGTGTTCCCATCTATCCAACCATCTGACAGAGGTCCCCAACCTTTTTGCCACCACGGACCGGTTTCATCCCGTTAACATTTGCGCGGACCGGGGGGGAGGGGAGGGCGTAAATTCTACCCCACTAAATCGAGCGCAGTTACGGTGAATCTATAGCCCATGCAAGGAAACACGGGGCAAGGCGGAGGGGAAAGTTCATTATAGGGCTCAGGCATACTTACACACTTGTGGGGATGCGAAACGAAACTAAAGTTAGAGATGGCATGGGGAGAACATACAAACTCCACAGGCAGAGAGCAAGCACAGCATTTAAAGCCACAATGACGCGTGAGGGAACGGGGCTACCCACTGAGCCACCCTCAAATCAATAAAGGGAATAGAAATTTTACATGTATTCATACTTAGTGCTGATTTATTTTATAACGTCATTTTAAGGAAAAAAGAATGCATTTAAATGTATATTTCTCAAGCTGGAAAATTAAACCAAAAAACAATTTAATTTTTACATTAGAGACCGCGTGCAAGTTCCTCCATATTCGTGTTTCATCCGGCAGTCCAAAAGTATGTCCTCTACGTCATTAGATGTCTCTAAATCTAAATGTGTTATTTTGTGCCTTGTGTCCGGGACGTTACAGCATCCAGCCCTGAGTGCCCCCGTCTTCCTAAAAGGCTCCAGGTTCACCGTGACCCTGCACCGAAAACACTGTTTCAGTTGCCTTCTTTACTAGAAGATGGGGGAAGCGGCCTAATAGACTGGGTGTATTTTGAACATGCAAGCAACACTTGTGACACTGGTGCAGTGAAGCATAAAGGATCAAAACACGCGACGTGCACCGCACTGCTGCGACTTTTCCGTTTGACCCCCCGCGTATCCAGCGTGCGCTGGTGTTTTGTGCAAATAAGTAGGCTGCACCTCATCTCTGTGGCCCGTACCTATTACTACTGTGAGAAGTTAGCGTGACGGTGGACGTCTTCAAAAGCAGGAAGCCAAATGGGGAACCAATTATTCCATTATCACCAGCAGGGGTAGCTGTTTCCTCGCTCTCCGCATACCCGTAAATCCAAATGGTAGGATGTGTACATTATATCCTAGGCTATTTAAGTTGGGACAATGAATCCGCAAAAGGGGAAATGTTGAACAATGTGATGAGGCAGTTTGTCACACAAAACTGTGAAGAAGTTTGAGAACCTCAACTATAAACTTTTTTTTACGGTATAATAGACCGTAGGGGGGTCCATCACACACCTGACTGTGACACACTATAGTAAACGCGGGTCCATCGCACTGAGCAGCATTAGGTGACACGTCCCACCCCCTGGGGGACATTAAGCCGCCCTCTCCTTCAGCAGAGCGGCGATTATCCGTGTCACTGTTCACGAGGTCGCAGGCTTCCTTACCATTTCAGGTAGATCTTTAAAAGCATCGAAACGGAGGCGCCTTTTTACACCAGAGACGGTACTTCTGGTTGACAGCTTGAGGGGTCGATCAGCTTCGTTCGGTCTCGCTAGGAAATATGCGTTAAAACGTACTTCCCCTTTTTGGAAGCTGTGAAATCTCCCCCAGGCAGGCAGGCTGCTTTCGGCGAAGCGCCGCGCCGCAGAGACGCCCGAACACCGCAGCTCTCAACAGCGGCGCTTCCAAGCAACCTGCACACTATTCTGTTTCGGCGGGGCGTGTAGTTTTAATCTGCTGTTGCATATGGACTGAAAAGTCTTGCTTTTCGTTCATCGCTGATGTTTTTCATCCGCCGGCGTTGTTGAAAGTTCAAGAAGAAACGCAGCGCCGTTAGGTGATGTCCTGCGTCCTCGGCTGGCAGTAAATCTGAGATCTTCGGGCACCGACATGAAGTTCGACGGGTACCTGAAAGTGAGGATTGGAGAGGCGGTGGAGCTTAAGCCGTCCACCTTCTCCCTTCGCCACTCCAAGGTTTTTAACAAGAACTCCCTCCCCCTGGATCCTTACATTGTGGTCAAGGTGGACGATTATAAGATCGGGCAGACCCACACCAAGCAGAAGACCACCAGGCCGACGTTCAACGAGGAGTTCTGCGTGAACGTGCTCGGCGGCCAGGCGCTGGAGCTCGCCGCCTTCCACGAAACGCCGATCGGCTACGACGACTTCGTGGCCAACGCTGTCTTGCAGCTGGAAGATCTGCTGAAAGCCTCGGCCACGGACGAGACCTACGAAGGATGGGTGAGCTGAGGTTTACAAACACACGGACAGGCTGGAGTTGACAAAAAAATGAATACGTTTTTAAGAAGGGATCTAAAATGCCTTCAATTTTAGAAAATATTTCAAGAATATAACTATATTTCTGTAGGTGATTAAAAGTGACTGAATATATTTGATTTAAAAGTCCATAGCCTAACTTAACTAGCTTGCAAGTGGAGAAATGTTTTATTGAATATGCGAAGAGTGACGTTACCTATTATCTCACCTGAGACCGAAAACTCTTCCCTCGTGCGTCTGCCGCTCGTGCATCTGCCGCTCGTGCGGTCCGTCTTTACTGCGACCACGCGCCATGAAATTGTGTAGAAGGGGCTTGTGCAAATCTGCCAGCAACGTAAGCGGACGCAGTAAAAATACCACCTTTTAAAAAGTGTCAGGTGAACGGCCAACTGCGTAACTATTGGCAATATTTCCTGTGTGTTACACTTTATCAGCTCTCCCTCCCACCCTCAAAACATACTGGATACTGAAAAAAAGATGTTATTTAAGGTGGATCATGGCACTTTTACCTTCAGAATTATTATGGGGTTATAACAGACGAACTGAAAATGTAATTATTGTTTCATCATAATTCACATATGTCATGTATGTTGTGTTAAGTAAACATTGAATACCCACTTCTATATACAGAGGGCCGTACAGGCTGGTGTGTAGGTTACGTGTCCAGAAGCTCGGGGGATCGAATCCTTATCCGTGACCCTTGATCCCGAGACCCTTGACCTCAGCCGCCGTCTATGCTTCCACACTTACACATCACTTTGGCCGAAGGTATCCGCTGAAACAGGCTTTCCCAGTTCCGGTCCTGAGGGGTCAAGCTGTAGTACATTTTGCAGATTGTCCTCCTCAGAGCACCGACTATAGGTGGTAGTTGGCCGATGAGCTGAATAAGGTGTGTCTGAGCAGAGAAACCCGCAAACTGTGACTGGCCCTCCAGGACCAGAATTAAGAAACTGGATGCTCAAACATGAAGGTGATGTAAAAACATTCAAATTGAAGTGATGTTTACACACCATCAAAATTTGTCTCCAGAGTCAGCCTGATTAAAGTTTAAGGTAACGTCATCTGGAGGTGTTACACTGAGAAGAGTGCTTAGGCTTGACATCATCTCAGTATCTCATCATGTGTGAGACACGTCGCCGGCCTCAGAGCTGAGTAACTCATCAAATGACAAACGGCAGCATCTACAAACAGCAGAACGTCTTTCCTGCTAAATGAACTGTTAGGGTATTTCGACCTCTACACAGGCATGAACGCCCACACACGGTGACACACAACACAAACATCTACGATAGTATGATTGTTCCGGTCTGTAAATAGATTTCCCTTTGACCTTTTTCACTGCAGCTCACAATGACAGCAGGCCAAGATCTCAGACACAGAAGCAGTTTGATAGAGCAACTTTTCTTGTCCATCTTGTCACGTCTGCTGTTTTCTCAGACGCTGTGGAAACCTGCAGACACACACGCTGTTTGCCGCACGTGGTGGGGGCCCCTGTCCCTCGCTCCAGTGGCCCTTCGCATGGCTGAGCCCCATGTGGCCCCCCGCTTGCAGGACGCCTCTCACTTCCCCCCTCGAGAGATGCCATTATGAGTCCATCCCAGCTGTTGCGGCAACCAAGTGCAGCTGCGTGCACTCTGCGATGCCTCTCGCTTTCTGCACTGCCAGTGATGCAGTCCTGTTAGCCACTCATCTAAGATCTGGGCTGAGCAGATGCAAACCTAGTCCTTCACATCCTCTAAGGACAAATGTAACAAGATTAGATCAAGACACAGAAAATCAGGGGCACCAGTTACAATCTCGACGATTATTCCAGCAGAGGACTAAGAATCCCAGTGAACACCCCTAGGCTCATACTCTTTGCTGCCCATTAAGGAAGCTTTTTTTCAACAGACGGGCCTTGTACTTTGGTTTTTGTTCCAGTTGAAATATCAGAATCAGAATTACTTTATTAATCCCCGTGGGGAAATTGTCTCACATTACAAACAAACTTCTGATAGAAACTATAGAACAATAAAGCAATTTAAGTAAAAGAAATAAAATAGAGTAGAAATAAATACAATAATATAAAACAAATAAAAATAATGAAATAAGCAATAAAATAAAACCTATAGCAGCAGTTCTGTTAACCTCAGATATGCGAGTTGAACAGTTTTATTGCGACCGGTAGGAATGATTTATAAAGCTTAACTTCCCAATGAATAATGTCCATGATATGATTTACCTTCTACTGAATTTTCAGTGATCACTGATCGTCGGGGTCGCAGTGACGGCTTAACGGTTGGGGTTAGACATCTGAGGGAGTTTGTCTTTGGTTGATGGTAACAGAGAGTGCATGCAGATGGTGTACACACAGCTCTAAGGAGAGTCAGGATCCAGGCCCACCGCCGTGAAAGTGGGTGTCGGCTACCTGAGACATCCTGTTTTTAGGTTCACTATGAAATCTAAGGGCCCTTGTGTCAAACATATGACTGATCACTTAAATGCTTAAAGTGTTCAATTTATAGACTTCAGAAAGTGAGTTTCCAAATTATTAGTCTTTATCCAAATGAGCACCGATTGTTCTTTGTTGTATAGCTTATAACTTTCAGTAATATGACATGAAATTTCTGGAGCATGCTGGAAACCTGACAGGGGATCCTTCCGGGTCTGTCCCCGACAGTGGATCCTTCCGGGTCTGTCCCCGACAGGGGATCCTTCCGGGTCTGTCCCCGACACGGGATCCTTCTGGGTCTGTCCGTCCCTGACAGGGGATCCTTCTGGGACTGTCCCCGACAGTGGATCCTTCCGGGTCTGTCCCCGACAGGGGATCCTTCCGGGTCTGTCCCCGACAGGGGATCCTTCTGGGTCTGTCCGTCCCTGACAGGGGATCCTTCTGGGACTGTCCCAGACAGGGGATCCTTCCGGGTCTGTCCCCGACAGGGGATCCTTCCGGGTCTG
>JAODKC010000043.1:881217-906332 GCA_026777985.1 Mormyrops attenuatus
TCCGTCCCCGACAGGGGATCCTTCCGGGTCTGTCCGTCCCCGACAGGGGATCCTTCCGGGTCTGTCCGTCCCCGACAGGGGATCCTTCCGGGTCTGTCCGTCCCCGACACGGGATCCTTCTGGGTCTGTCCCCGACACGGGATCCTTCTGGGTCTGTCCGTCCCTGACAGGGGATCCCTCTGGGTCTGTCCCCGACAGGGGATCCTTCCGGGTCTGTCCCCGACACGGGATCCACGGGGTCTGTCCCCAAGACGGGATCCACTGGGTCTGTCCCTGTCTCGGACTGATAAACCCTGTTGCCATGATGAGGAGTGTCCTCTGGTGCACTGACAGCTAATGATCTAGTCACAAGCACATGTACTTTCCCCACACACTCGCACCGTGCTGCAGCACTTCATCTGCTATTAGCACTGCCGCTAAATGCAGCCCTGTCACTGCTTCCTTCACTGGGGACTAAATGCTTGAGGCTGTGGGATGTTGCACATGCTGCCGGCTGGTTTGGCTGTTTTAACGCTGTTATCATGAAGTTGCCATTTTTACTAATTTACTGACAAGGGTCGCTAGGGCATTGTGGTTGGCTGACTGTTCTCTTCTGTTTGCTGGACACGTGGCTTGTGACAGAGCAGACACCCATCTAATGATTTTCTGAGCAATTTTCCACTGTTGTGCCTGATATCTTGCTCTGTTGAACATGAAAGTGAAAATCGCTGGTCCACCCTTTGTCAGCTGCAGCAACGGCAGGAATGTCATGTATGCGAAAGGCAGCGTTTGACAGCTAGTAGAGTGTATATTTCACAGGCATGTTTACCATAAATCACAGGGTGCTAACATGGTACTGTTTTCTCTGTATCCTTCTTGTGTTAAGCTGTAAGTCAGCGCAGTTGTTCATGGCAGCATTGTGAGCCACAGGAGCAGAATGGCTCGATAAAGCAGCTCGCTGCGTCACTGAGGCTCAGCCCGCACTCCTTATGGTTCTGGTGTTGGTAGCGAATCGTGCCGCTTATGCTCATCACCTGCCACATGAATGCATTCCTAAGCCGGCATTGGTCACCGTTGCTGTGCAGTTGCATGAATACCTGAGATTCTGTGGCTGTCTTGCATGGAGATGCTTGTGCACCAGAGTGGGGTGACTCATGCGCGATTGAGAGGATTTCTGTGACTAACCAATTAAACCAGCTTCCTTGCCTACCAGGTGTAATTCAGGTGAATTTGTTGGGAGGAGGGGGGATTCCCATTGGTGATTGGATGTTACCATGACGTCTTGTGTCCTGCTGTGGCTGATGGGATTCATTTGCCTAAGCAGCTGTGTGCTTTTTATATACCACCTGACTACAAACGCATCAGAAGTGGCACTTTGCTGCTTGTTTATTTAAGATGTGATGAGGAGAAGGGACAGCGAGTCCCTGAGAACAGGCCGCGGTGTGATGCCGCGGTGACCACCCTGCCCTTCCACTTCTTTTTTCTCGCTAACTCATTTTCAGAGCCCTTATGACCATGCCCTCGCTGCGGCGGAGCTCACAATAGCTTCAGCCGTGACTCTAATACCAAAATATGCTTGATACCTAGTAGCTCTGCATCCACTGGAACTAACTGGACCATCTCAATCTATTGCTTAGTAACCATAATAAATGGAGAAGTCTGTGGATGTCTCTTAAATGTAAATGCATTGGTCGTCACTTTTTGCGGAGCAAGACCAACATGGGGATTTTTACCGTCCTCTGTACTTCTGTTCTTAGTAATGGAACTGGTCTCCGGCAATGGGAGACGACGTCAAATGGGTACGAGGGAACAGGGATACGGTCAAGTATGCATCAGAGATGGTACAACATCATCTTTCTGCTCTGATATCGATTTTAAGTACCGGTATCTGCCAATACCAGTCTGATGTTTTGTCCCCTTTATAACTACTAAGCATTACATGAGATATTTGTATCGATACATTTGACATGGCAAACTCTCTGCATTTAGTGTTGTAACAGCACTGTTTATGTTTGCTCAGAATAATGTAATAATCTCCAAGAAAAGCTGTGCCATTATGCTACAGGAAGGAGTCCGCATGCGCGCGTCTCCAGTACAGAATATACAATGGAGCACAGAACTTTTAAGTAGCAATTATCCAAACTTTAGAAGAGTCTGAGGAAGACATCCAGCTTGTATAAATGTTACTGTGCCTTCCATACATACACTAGGCAGTTTTGCTCTTTTCTTCCTTCAGCGTAAAGTACAGTAACTGTTTCCTCGCAGCCGACATGGCAGCTCCGACGCACGTGCTGGTGAGCAGTGAGTCGTCATGTGACCCTTGCTTCTGTTCACAGCATGTCGTACTAAGGCTGCAAGCATTTTCACGATTTTTCAGGCTAGACCTATCCCTGACGGAAGATCAGATCGGTTTCTTTGTACCTCGTCAAGTTATTTAACTAATCAAATGAATGAATGAATTAATTGAGCTGGTGCTGAAATTTAACTTATACATGGAATGGCTGAAGTGCCCCTGAGGAGAGGTTTGGGAACTGAAGTGGTCTTCATCTAGCCATCCAACAACACATCAGTCACTCTTTGGAGAGCAGAATAAGTTCTTGTTAGTTTTTATGTTCTTGTTAGCATATTAGCTAAATTGTGTGGGTTTTTTGAGCAAATGTACTTACTACCCAGATAACTAGCTCTAAACATTTTCTTTGACCTTTGTGCACTGGCATACAGCCACGGGTGGGTATTCATGCTTATTTTGTTGACTTGAGGATAGATCAACATGCACTGCATTTCGGCCTTAACACTTCTGACACGTGGTCACCCGTGTTGCGGATGTGTCATTAAAACATAAAGGCAGGCGGTCCGGCATATGGCTGCACGCCGCAGCATTTTTGTGTCACGATCATTGAAGTCCGTCGGTCCATTAGGCAGACGGCCACACGTTACGTAAATGCGGTGTTTCACATGCAGCATGCAGTGAGCTCCTCTCAGAGATGCTCACCTCAGTCAGTCATGCTCGGTAGATCAGCTAAGCAGGCCTGAGGCTGGTGACCGGCATCTACGGCTGAATGCACAGATCCTACCCACAGCTTTTGGCCACTCATAAGTCTGTTTCTGAGTGACTTGGATATTCTGCTGCCACAGATTCTCATACATGCCACTCCTGGCTGCCTCGTCTAACCAGCAGGGCTGGATCAGCTGTCTCACCTCCACATTTCTGGCATTTTCCACCCATGATGACACACAGAACAACTCTCAGCTATTTGGGCAGGGCTCAGAAATACTACCATTTATCCACTTCAACTTGTATGAACTCACGATTGAGTGTTTAACTTCCTTCCTCCATAAATGCCTAGGTCAGTTTAAGGAAACATGTACATTTCATTTTACGTGTAATGTCGTAATTTTTCAGTATGATCAGTAATCACTCCTCTTTGTAGTTCATGTACATACTTTGTTTTTGTGTTTATACCTGTAGCTTAGTAACAAGTATTTTTCTGTAGGGCCAGGTTTGGTACCTGAAATAGGCCTGAGGAAGTCAGTCGCACGTATGCAGACACGCACTCAGCCGCCGTAAGCCAGCCTGGCTTTCTGCCTCTCCACACAGCAGCCGGCCGCGGCGAGTCACGACACGCCACCCGATACTGGCCCTAACTCGGCTTGGTGGCCCTCATGAAAAACGCCTCTCACTTCCTGGAAAGCAGGTTTCTGTTTTGCAAGTGGCATTCTCTGCAGGATTTTGGGTTTCATTTTGTCACTTTGGTCATTCCCAGCAAGTGTCAGTCATTGAGCTCCTGGAAGATAATGGCACTGAGGATGCAGATTGTGTCTTGTCACTCTTATCGTGATGCAGGCCACCGTGTGCCCAAAAGCTCAGGTGTGGAAGTGTGAAATAACACTGGCTCGCCCGTTGGGGATGCCAGCAGCCTCCATGACTGAACTGAATTTCTTATGTTCTTAACTGTGTGAGGGAAGCTTCTGCTCTGAAGCCCCCTGAGCTCATGACGAATGCTGAACGTGGAGTGGAGATGCTGTTACAGGAGCAGCCTGAGCAGGGGGGAGCCAGGAAGCGGTCTCTTTCTCGCCTCTAATTGGTGGGGGTAGGCTGCTACACAAGCCCTGCCTCTCTCCCCTGGCCAATGAGCACACTCCTGTTTCTCTAACAGTACACTCTACCTGTTTTCAGTGGAGCTTGCAATGGTTTATGGGAAATGTTGCACTGAAAAGAGAAGTGTGCAGGATGCATGTGTGCAGTGAAGGATGTGTACCATGCAGTGGACATGTATATGCCGCAGTTGCTACTGCTTCCGTCAGACTTTGAGAGTGCATTGGCACCAGCATTCCCCTCACATCCCTGTTTGCAGTAACTACTTCCCGCTATTAAGCTCTAATTTTGTGTTTGTGTGTTTATATCTCTGAGAGCAGTCATTATTTTTAATGTTAACGGTCCTCCGTTCGTTTCAGGTCATATCTTATGCAGAAGCTTAGCCTTCTAATTACAGATCTTGACTCACAATGTATTACTTCCTTGTACTTTTTGCCCAGCTGGACCTGGAACCTGAGGGCAAGGTGTATGTCATCATTTCTCTGACGGGCTCCTTCACTGATGGTAAGACTCCGCCCCCTCTCACCCCCTCCCACACAAACTCCAAACACCACAGCAGACTCACAAGATCTTAATTCCAACAAACGCTTAAGCCTTCGATCATCATTAAGCAGCTCTCACTCTTTGTTTGCCTCCTCCAGTGAGATACGCATACTCAGGATCACACCACTTGGGCCCATGAATCTCACGTAAAGCACAGATTACAGACCTCTGATGGAGTGCAGTGGTGCAGAGAACGGGGATATTGTGGAGAAGCTCAGGTCCTCTGTGTGCTCTTATTCCTCACTGTCATTGACCATAAGCTTACAGGGACTGCACTTCCCTTATACAAACTTCCTGCTTAGTGGTAGTGCTTCTGAGAGTGACTGAACAGTCATGGTCACAGTAATGGTCACGGTCACAGTAATAGTCACATGGTCATGATCAGCCTGGTCTCTGTTTCACTGTTATATTTCGCTCAGCTAACAAACACTGTGACAAATTATAATAGCTAAATGCAGGCTAGGCTAGTATTGGTCTTCACTGCTAAGAATGGGGTGTTCTGCATTGCAGTGCTTTTCATACCATCCATTCATCCATTTCCCACAAGCAGAACAGGATGGTGGCGGGCCTGGAGCTTATCCAGGAAGCTCCAAACAGAAGGCAGGGGACACCTTGTTCATGTATGTCACTACATACTAGGGCACTCAGACACACAGAAAGATAATCTCACGCTATGGGCAATTTAGAGAGACCACTTGACCTTACCATGTGAATTTAGTCTGGGGGAGGAAACTGATGCACCTGGAGGAAGCTCACATGAACAGGGGAGAACGAAGAAACTACATGCACCAAGGCCTGGCAGTGGGAATCAGACTCATAATCCTGCAGGGGTGAGAACGCAGTCCTGTGCTTGTCTGGGAATCAGACTCATAATCCTGCAGGGGTGAGAACGCAGTTCTGTGCTTGTCTGGGAATCAGACTCATAATCCTGCAGGGGTGAGAACGCAGTCCCGTGCTTGTCTGGGAATCAGACTCATAATCCTGCAGGGGTGAGAACGCAGTCCTGTGCTTGTCTGGGAATCAGACTCGTAATCCTGCAGGGGTGAGAACGCAGTCCTGTGCTTGTCTGGGAATCAGACTCGTAATCCTGCAGGGGTGAGAACGCAGTCCTGTGCTTGTCTGGGAATCAGACTCATAATCCTGCAGGGGTGAAAATGCAGAGCAGTGTAGGTTTGTAGTCATTCACTGGTTTGTGAACGTGGTTTATCTACGTTCTTCAAACTGTAGTACAATTCTCACACCTTCCTCCCTCTAAACGCCTATTTCTCACTCGCTCTCTCTGTCCCTTCTTCCTCTCTTATTCACCCAGAGGAGGCCACAGCCAACCCAAGGCAACTGAGGAAGTTCACACGGAAGCACCAGGGGGCGCTGAGGAGGAAGGTCCACCAGGTTAATGGTCACAAGTTCATGGCCACCTTCCTGCGGCAGCCCACCTTTTGTTGTCACTGCAAGGAGTTCATCTGGTGAGCCTCACTGCCCCCTACAGTCCACATGAGTGTTTGCAGGCAAACTCACATCACTCACTCATAGGGTAGAATGAAGTAGTGATTCTTATTGAGTTACGGCGCAGACCTAATGAGTGCCATGTACAGATGCTCCTAGATTTACGATGGTTTGACATGATAGTTCAACTTTACAATGGTGTGATGGCAATGCACATTCAGTAGTCAAGCTTTGAATTTTGATCTCTTTCCGGGTTGGCAATAGGCTGTCCAATACTTCCTGCTGGGCGATGGCAGTATGCACGTAGACAGGCTTCCAGTCCCTGTACGACTGCGATCTCATTTAGTGTTTAACATCATACCGTACAGTGTTTTTTTCCCTGTGTTTAACCAAATGAACTTGTATTGTATTCATTTATTTACTTTTCAATTACTCTGCTTTAGCAAAACACTCATCAAATAAAAAGACAAAGGATGCTGAAAGGCTGGAATGTAACGTTTAATCTTTCTGATCTCCAAACGAGTGTTTATCAGTTTGACATGTTATGTTTACTTCACACGGCTGTTAACATGGTTTTGGGTGTCATATCACTTGGTAGCACCATCACCCTGTTCTTTTATTGCCTTATAAATGTGTCGATTGCAGACTTGCTTCTTCCGCAATGAAAGGAGTTCCTCTTCTATACTGATAGCAGAATTTATTTATGAACTGCCTCTATGGCTCCATAGACCCCAGGTGCAAATGTTTAGAATTTGGATTTTTTTTGTGTGTCCTTGGTTCTTGTTTTGATTCTTACATATGTCAAGTGTCAGAGTCACTGATGTGTGAAAAGGCCACGCCCCTACGCAAAAAGGTGGTGCCCCGTGTGAAAAGGCCACACCCCTACGCAAAAAGGTGGTGCCCGTGTGAAAAGGCCACGCCCCTACGCAAAAAGGTGGTGCCCCGTGTGAAAAGGCCACGCAAAAAGGTGGTGCCCCGTGTGAAAAGGCCACGCCCCTACGCAAAAAGGTGACGCCCCTGTGCGAAAAACCCGCGCCCCTGTGCAAAAACGGCATGCCCTTGTGTGAAAAGGCCACGCCCCTGTGCAAAAAGTGCCTGCCCTTGTGTAAAAAGGCCACACCCACGTGCAAAAAGGCCACGCCCCTGCGCAAAAAGGTGGTGCCCCGTGCAAAAAGGCCACGCCCCTATGCAAAAAGGTGGTGCCCCGTGCAAAAAGGCCACGCCCCTATGCAAAAAGGTGGTGCCCGGTGCGAAAAGGCCGTGCCCCTGTGCAAAAAGGTGGCACCCCCGTGCAAAAAGGCCGTGCCCCTGTGCAAAAAGGTGGCGCCCCTGTGCGAAAAGGCCACGGCTCTGATAGTACCACAGCCATGCTTGATTACTCTGGTGGGTCTAACTGCTCTTCCCTGTCTGCAGGGGTGTGTTTGGGAAGCAGGGCTACCAGTGCCAAGGTGAGTGACGCAGTTTT
Source organism: Mormyrops attenuatus (assembly GCA_026777985.1). NCBI lineage: Eukaryota > Metazoa > Chordata > Actinopteri > Osteoglossiformes > Mormyridae > Mormyrops > Mormyrops attenuatus. The sequence goes on from JAODKC010000043.1 coordinate 888,744, forward strand.
ATGCATTTCATACAGCCTTTGCATTGCTGTGAGTATGATTTACTGCTTTGTGAATTCCTAACAACAGAAATGTGATACATTATTATAAGAAATGTGTAAAATTTCAACAACGTTCAACGCGTTCCTATGACAATTACATTTGTCTGATGAGCCAAGCTAAAAGTCATGTGACACACTTAAGGCCCACCCGCACAAACATCTGACCTCCCTCTCCGTTTGTGCTGCCCCCAGTCTGCACCTGTGTCGTCCACAAGCGCTGCCACCAGCTGGTGGTGATGGCATGCCCACGCATGAAGAAGGTCGACATGGAGGAGGTGAGAGGTCACCATGCACTGTCAAGTTGGATCAGAAGCAGCTGGGTTCAGCACTGGGCCACATCTGCCATTTTTAGGGCAAAAAAGCACCTAAATGCTAATTCAGTAGTTAGAGAAGTTTGTGTTTCACACATGGCTCTGTGGACGTCTGGCAGAGGGGCGGGGAGCATCTCTCAGGAAGCTGTGAAGGTCACTTACTTTAGTTGTTTGATGTATGACCGAATACATCTATCCTGAATTTACACTGAGAACCTCAGTGTTAAAATGATTAAGGCTGATTTGCAGGGGGGCTACAGAGCAGGACTTTAAAGAGCAGCACTGATAATCCACTGAAGTATATTGGTGGATTTCTGCATTTCAGCCCTAACTGTCAGAGATGGATTTCATGCCAGTGGAGTGTGTAGAATGTGACTGGAAACAAGAGCTCAGTGGGCTTGCTGTGTCTTTGTCACTGTGGACTCTTCAATCATTGATAGCTATGAAATTGAAAGACCACAGTGCCACCTACTGCCCATGCCTGGTACTGCACAGTTTGTTTGAGCTCTTCTGGAATAGAGCTTCCCCAGGACAGCGAAAGGGGTATAACAGTGAAGTTTGAGCCCCTTCTCATCTTGCCTCCCCCCCAACGCCCTCAGGCCAGCACCCAGGGCTTCAGCATCAACGTTCCTCACAAATTTGATATCCACAACTACAAGGTACCCACTTTCTGTGACCACTGTGGCTCGCTGCTGTGGGGCATCATCAAGCAGGGCCTGCATTGCAAGAGTAAGCATCTCTCTCAACCCCTCACCCATAGTACCAGCTCACAGACACCGGGTCACAGATATCAGCTCACAGACACCGGGTCACAGATATCAGCTCACAGACATCAGCTCACAGACACCGGGTCACAGATATCAGCTCACAGACACCGGGTCACAGATATCAGCTCACGAATATCAGCTCACAGACATCAGCTCACAGACACCGGGTCACAGATATCAGCTCACAGACACCGGGTCACAGATATCAGCTCACCAAAATCAGCTCACAGACACCAATACCAACTCATCAACATCAGTTGGCATATATCCCCCACTTTCTTCCATTGCGGTTTCACTCACATTTCTGTTCACAGTTTTCTTTTCCTCAGCTTTCTTCCATCTCTTTCCTCCTCATATGTCTTTTTTGCCTCTAAATGATTTATGTTGTGTAATGCAATCCAAGCTGTGAACATACGAACTCTGTTTCACAATAGAGTACAAATGGAGAGGCAGGCGTTGGTGTCAGTTGCCCTTATGGCAGACAGTGTGACGAGCACCAAGCTGAAGTGTCTTCTCAGCTGCTGCGTTGGCATCTTCTCCCGCACGCATGTTTGCACTTGTCCTCTCACATGTGTCCACCTCGCTTGGCAGTCTGTAAGATGAACGTCCACATCCGCTGCAAGAGCAACGTCGCTCCCAGCTGTGGGGTCAACAGCGTGGAGTTGGCCAACTGCCTGAAGGAGATGGGCTTGCAGGCGAGCGGACTCCCCCGACGTGGCTCCTTGGTAACTGCTGTTCTCTGCACACACACCAGCACACGTCAGCACCCCACCTGCACACACACCAGCAAACACCTGCACACATGCCAGCATCTCTCACCTTTTGATGACATCACTGATGTGAGTCTGTCTCACCAATGGAATTCAGCCATCTCATCAGCGTCACTTTTTTCTCCAGACCATTTAAGTATTACATACGCGTATGGAAGCATTAATGCAGGCTTTAGCATGAATGTATCCTGCAGTTCACCTTTCATCTTTGACATAAAGGAAAGCTGGTTTCCGCCCAAAAAGAAGCCAACTCTGGCTAAAAATAAGCCAGTTTAGTTAACACAAATACTAATAACGCTCAGATATGGAAGATAGGCTAAACCTGTGGTTTAGTTTGGGATTTGTTATGTGGTAGGTACTGATTTACTTCACTTAGCAGCAGGTGTTAGTCTGACTTGGGCCTGAGGCCACTTCTCACACAAATTGTTTTTGATTATTAAAGTACAAGGCTTTTTATTTGGACATTTTAAGTTTTGTTGGTTGAGTACTTTGAGTACTTTGACTCTTACTTGAGTTATGATATTTAAGTAATAGTATGTTTTCTTGAGTGCAGGTTGTGGCTCCTCTCCCCACCTCTGCTCCTTCCCCTGAATCCCATGTCAAGCCTTCACTGTGTGGGCTGACCTGTGATCTGTCTCCCCCTTCTGGTTACTCCCAGGCACAACAAGCCACGTATATTAAACGAAACCCTAGTTCAAAGGAACAAAGCCCCACTGAGAGTGAAGAGCAGAAGAGCAAGCGGCTTGGGTTGGCCGACTTCACTTTCCTGCAGGTTCTGGGAAAAGGCAGCTTTGGCAAGGTGGGAATGCTCAAGCTAGGTTTGTGTCTGTACCTGCCTGTAGGTGACACTGTTGTTGGGGTCCTGTCTGGGTGTGTTCATGTCTGTGCCTGTCTCTAGGTGATGCTTGCACGCCTGGATAAAACGGAGGAGGTGTTTGCTGTGAAGGTGCTGAAGAAGGACGTCATCCTCCAGGATGATGATGTGGAGTGCACCATGACCGAGAAGAGGGTCTTGTCCCTGGCTCATAGCCACCCCTACCTGACACAGCTGTACTGCTGCTTCCAGACGTCGGTGAGTCTCTTCCCATGGGCTCACACCTGCACACAAGTGGACAAACACACACACTCACTGACAGTTACTAAGCATCCAGCTGGGCCACAACTTGGCTGCTTCTCACTGCTTGGAATTTCACAAAACTGCATCATAAAGAAGCTTGAGAAGTGGGCTGTCAGCCAAATTGTGCAGTAAGAGACTTTTTTAAAAAGTCCACTAGATGGCAGTAGATACTGTCAGTTAAATGATTGTCAACAGAGGTGGATAGTTCAGGTCCAGGAAGTAAAAATCCCAACACAAAATCTCAAAATTTTTTTCAACCAACCAGGTGAGTACTCTCTGACTGTGGCTCTTTATACTCAATTATTTGGTTGAAACAAAATCTTGGTCTGGATTTTTACTTTCTGGACTTGAACTAACCACCTCTGATTGTCAAACTGTTCAGGAAAGAAAAGATCCTGTATTTCATGCCACTACTAATATGTTTTTCGATGGGGGAGCAGGGGGCACTTTAAGGTTTGCTGCCTCTTCAGTCCAGTCTGCTTTTTCAGAACCTGCATATCAAACCAGGGCTTATGTTTGACTGTCACATGATCTCTATGGAACAGCTTTTCTATATTAACCCTCCAGTGAGCTCACTTTGAGTTTAGCTCACTTTGAGTTTAGCTCACTTTGCGTTCAGTGGCCTCAACAACACAGTTTGCTGCAGCAGTAATCCTATAAAAGAATTTAACGGCATCTGGCAAGTGCAAAACATTGTTATGTGGCACAGAGTCTCGACCACGACACAGAGCTGGGAATGAAAGTTTGGTATCTAGTGTCAGGTGTAATAGTAGGAGAACAAAACGAGTATGTAGTGACCATGCATGTGCCGGAGAAACGGCGTGTAAGAGATGCTCCCAGAATCCTCTGCAAAGCCACTCTTAGCTCCCTGCAATGCCACTCAGTTTCAGCAAAGGGGTTGGCTGAAGGGTGTAGAATTTGGTTTCAACATTGGTAGGGACCAAATTACCCCCCCCCCCCTTCAGTACTAGTTGGGGCATATCCCTACCGTCTGTACCCAGATCGACGCCCTTGGGTTGACTGTCTCATTAGAGAATCAGGACCAGGGGAGTTTCTAGCTGTTGAAGAGATCAGGGCCTAAGTCAAGTTTACCTGGGGCTTGACTTTTTGGTTTTGAAGGAAGATTGGCATCGGGGCCAAAATACTTGGGGCTCGGCTTAAAGTACTCGGGGCTCGGCTTAAAGTACTTGGGGCTCGGCTTAAAGTAGTCTGGGCTCGGCTTAACGTACTTGGGGCTACTGTATATACCTAGCGACACCCATGATCAGGACCAGCTTGTGCTGTGCCGCTTCCTGTTAAGCTGGCTTCCCAGTCAGGAATCTGAGGTCTGATGAATCTGGCTGTGCTGCGTCCTGTGTTTGTCTGAGGGTCTGTGGGAGATCTCTGATGCTGCTGGTAGAGCACAGGCGGCGGTGACTCTCTGGGCTCTGTTCTTGCAGGCCATTGCGCACATGTAGCAAGGCGTCTTACTGTATGGTGACGTTCTTGTCCTTGCGTTCCAGGAGCGCCTCTTCTTCGTCATGGAGTTTGTCAATGGCGGCGACCTCATGTTCCACATCCAGAAGGTGCGGAAGTTCGAGGAGGGGCGTGCATGCTTTTACGCTGCCGAGATCACCTCAGCCCTCATGTTTCTGCACAGCAAGGGCATCATCTACAGGTGGGCGCACCCTACAGCCCAAACACTCATACTACACCCCACATGAGACGCAAACTAAAGACCGAGCGCTATAATCCCTCGGGAAAATGCCGGAGGCTAGCTGTATAAGGATTTAGGGGGTTCATCTGTTGTACCCTTGACAAGGTTCTTGCATTACTTCACTCAAATACATGCATCCAATGTCACTTTCTTTAAGCTGCTTTCAGTAACACTAATTAGTCATTTATAAACCACTTTCCTTATCGACCAATCTAAGGGTTTCTTGTGACTGCACTTGGTTTTATGAATCAGCACAACAGTCTCATTCGAGATCTACTCAGAATCAGGTGATGTTTCCACCCGCAGTGACACGTTCCTCTTCAAACAAACCGCTGCTTTTCAGCTCACAGCTAAACTCAGCCCTGCAGCCTTTGATTAAACCTTACCTACGTCCCAAGAGGCATGGAACTTCAGAGAACTGAAGTCCTCTCACTGTGCTGAAATATTTTTTACTTTTACATTTTTCTTTCAGCTGAAGGATTTTGCATGATTGCAGGATAAATATTGAATTCTTTTATTTACATTCAGCTTTGAGTCACGGGGGGGGTGTCAAACAGGAAGTGGCTCCACTGTCATGCTGATAAAACAAAAACAACATTAGACAAACATAATCACCGAGTGGGAAGGAATCAGGCTATGCTCGGAAAAGGCTGTCAGAAACGTTAGATATGAGTCATAACGGATTAGGGAATTTCTTGGGAAACAGATGAAAGAAATTGTAAAAGTATAATTATAAACTTAATATTTAATATGTCATTGTTAACATTAAGAATAAGGGCTTAATTGTGAAACCTGTTTAATGAGAAAATGCCTTTAGCTTTTTACCTTTTCACCTTTTTCTCTTTATTTAGTAAATGCTTATAATCTGTAATGTTTTTCGATACTTTTCCTGCTCAGTGACTGTATGAACTTCCCTTGTATCTCAGCCTGACCTCTGTGAATAAGGTCTTATCAATCTGACAATCACAGTGATGCTTTTATGGATTGTATTGAGCTGGTGGGCTGCTTGGTCAATTTACTGCCTGATTGTATGAGGTGCCTGGAACCTCTTACCGATGGACTGGAATCTCATTGCAGGTACTGCCCATGTTCTTGATGCCTTTATCTCTGCTGATTATTGATCCAGGGTCATTCGGCCGGGTTTGGTGTGTTTAGTCCTGCCAATTAGTACCTGCAGATTCGTATAAATTGGCATGTTGCGATTTGTTCTGGCCCCGCAGTGGCGTGGATAACGAGGGCGTCTCCGCGGGTGGGGCCATTGCCCCCCCGTCTCCCTGCTGCTTGTTTTCCTGTGTGTCAAATAGCCCCACCAAACCGTCCCTGTAACGGAATCTGTTCCTCGTCATCAAATCCCCACGTCACACGGCTGACATGTTCTCACCATAATATGCCGATTGGCAGTTTATCGGCATGACCAAAGCACCATGAAAGCCACACTCTCACACTCTCACACTCTCATTCATTCAGTGGCAGCATTTCAGGTCAACCTGTCTCACCAAATGGTTGTAAATAGGAAACGCCTTTAATATTCAGTCAACTATGAGGCTTCATTGTTGAGGGATATGTTGAGTGTATGTTTATCGGCACATTGTTTCTGAAGGTTGTCTCGGTGCTGCCACACCCCCACGATAAATCATCTGTATGCAACTGATCCGAGATTAACACTGACGGCTGCCTCTTCTGAGCAGGGCTCATTGCCGTGCAGAATTCTGATGGACATTTTGATCAGAATGCAGTATTTGAAAACATAGCCTTCACCGTGGTTTTTTTTAAACTCATTTGTCCGCGTACGGAGGGGATGACGATCCTCGGCCCAGAGCAGTGACCTCACTGTAAATGTGGCAGGAGCTTCAGGAAGGAGCTTCCAGTTCAGGGCCGGTAAACGTCTCATCCTGTACTGGGTGTATGAATTAGTGGGCAACCGTGCAGCTTAACAGGCAGAAGGTAAATCCCTAAGAGGTATTTGGTTCCCTTAAAGCTCTATCCTCAAGCTTTATCAGTCACCGTGACTGAAGACAAACGTCCAGGACACCGGCTACGGATAATCTGTCCCTCACAGGTGATAGTGTGAGACTGCTCACCTAAAATGGCGACTTGGTCCCGTGATGACATCACACACCAAGAAACCAAATGATTTTTTTAAAAAAAGAGAGACGGAAACAGGACGGTGTCTGCACAGCTGAGCTGCCCTGGCAGACGAGGTCACTCTGCCTGTGCCTGTCTCCCGGGCAGACAGCCATCATTGGCTAAATTTAAAGAGGCCTTTGTTCACAGATTCCCGTCAAATCCCAGCCGCGGTATAAAGTCCAGCCTGTTCACTGCGCTCTGCAGGACGGACTGCAGCTTTTTCGCTGTTTTTTTCCCTGCACACTAGGAAACTAATGGCTGCAGTGGAAACAATCTGACCACTAGAGAATAAATGAAATAACTTCCAGCTCTGCTGTCTTTCCGCTTCAGGACGGGAAGTCAGATACACGTACTTGTTTGTTTTTCGTTTGTTTCTGGGGGCCGTTCACCTCACACCTTTTCACACGGTGCTCCACCAGCGCTGTCTCCCTCTTTGCCATATTTCTTTTTAGATGTTTCATCTGTGTGTTTCAGCAGTTGTTTTGATCCAAAGTACCTCTCTGCGTTGTTTCTGTCCAAAACCCCAAGGAGGAAATGGTTTTAGAAGGAAATGGTGAAGACTTGATGGGAACTGGATTGGCGTCCCATCTAGAGTGCTTCCTGCGATGATACCTGAGGCTCCAGGCTTGTGATGACCCAGCACCAGGGGAGCAGCTTGGGAAGACTGATGGATGGATTTGTGTTAATAATACTGAAATGCTGAAGCTCTGTGTCATCTGATGGATGGATGGATGGATGGATAATAAAACATGTACTCTAGAGATAAGCTTAGACATGCTCTTGGTGTTTTCTACCAGGGACCTTAAGCTGGACAATGTGCTCCTGGACAAAGACGGCCACTGCAAACTGGCTGATTTTGGCATGTGCAAGGAGGAGATCTTGGAGGGTGTGACCACCAGGACCTTCTGTGGAACCCCAGACTACATCGCCCCAGAGGTAGCTGCACTTCCTGGAATGGCTCAGTGCCAGGACGCCTTCGGCGTGCCAACTGTGATACTTTTTCTTCTAGCAGCTTCTCCTTGCTTCCTTGCTGTAGTTTCACCTCCACTTCCCTTTCCTGGTCCTCGCTGACACCTTCTGTTCCCTCTCAACTCATTAAAAGGCGAGTGGTCTTGATTTGGTTCTTCTGTTTGGTTAGTGATGTGTCCCCTGTTGGTATCAGTACTGTGTGACTGTGTGTGTGGCTGAGTTCTGTGTGTTAGTGTGTTAGAGAGAGACAGAGAGAATGGACAGCTAACATTCCTCCATCCCCTCCAGATCCTGCAGGAGTTGGCGTACGGCCCTGCCGTAGACTGGTGGGCCCTGGGCGTGCTGCTCTATGAGATGCTTCAGGGCTACGCTCCCTTCGACGCCGAGAACGAGGACTCGCTGTTCGAGGCCATCCTGATGGAGGAGATCACCTACGAGAAGTGGCTGAGCATCGAGGCTGAGGACATCCTGAAAGCTGTAAGTCCACTTGACCACCACGATGCTCGTAAAGACAGATTAGCCAATAACAATAATTATAGCACTTTTAATTATAACTCGTGTCTACCCTGCTATAGAATCTGACCTCCAGCAAAAATACTGTCTATATACAAGGACAACAACAACAATGTGATGACACCAACAGTACACTGTCAGAGAAACAAGTACCAGGTCCTACCTTTGAGGCTACAGTTACTTGTCACTGGGGCTGTACCCTCAAGGCTCTGCCAATTGTACCTAAGCTGTAGGTAAATGTTTCCTTTTTAAGGTACAGAAATGGACTCTGAGGAACATTATTGTACCATCGGGGGTTGTTCCAGGGCTGTACCCTTTTTTTCTGCCAGTGTAGTAGAAGTGCTGGTAGCTTAGGTGTAAGTGAGATTTCCCTAGGTGTCTGACTTATTTGCGTGAGGCTAAACTGGCAGTGTGCAGAGGGCAGACAGGCACTGGTGCTGCCAGTGAGAGGGCAGACAGGCACTGGTGCTGCCAGTGAGAGGGCAGTACAGCTGAAGGCCTGATGTCTCCTGTGATGATTAATGAGCTGATTCTGTGAGTATGTTGCCCTCACTGCATTGTCCAGTGGTTTGTTTGCCTATTTAAATCCCACGTGTTTTTTGTGCGCCTTTGCCAGTGGGGTGACAGAGCAGTTTTGCAGCAGGTTAACCCTAACCCATCACTGCTTTCTATTTTGTTCCAATTTGTCTTTTTTTTTGTCTTATTTATTCTTATCTTTTAATTTCATTTTTGTTCGTATTAGATTATTGCTTTTCATATCCCAGGAATCAGGTGGAAAAGCCTTTCACTGCACATGTGTACAGAGTATGTTTTTGTGTATGTGGCAAATAAAACTTGAAACTGACACTGAGGAGCCTGACTGCCGCAGTGGATTTCGCTTGTGCTCCAGATTCCAGATGCTTCCAGATGATTCTAAATTCTGCTCTGTAGACTCTTGTCCTTCTTTTGGTTTGATTGGCCGCTTCCCGTCCACGCTGTTGTTTTCAATGGCAGCTTACCCAGAAAGCACTGCTGGATGTGTCTGTCAGGCGCGGGTGAGGTGCAGGGACATGTGACCCAGTAACTTGTGGCACTGCTGACACAGAATTGCCCAGTAAGAGCCATAGAGACTGCAGTGGACTCGGCATGTTCTGGCCCAGTAGCATGTGGCACGGTGATGGGAGGGAGGAAGGGGACTGTGTCTGAAGCTGGGTTTAACAAAACCGGTTCTGAGGAATGAAAATAGCATATTTGGCATAAGCACAGGATCAAATGGGCGGCATCGGTTTCCGGAAGGGCTGCACAAAACAGCCGGCATCGCTTTACAGGACAGCCAAAAGGAGACCTGGTCAGGTTTACTGCAGCGGAAAGGAAGCCTCACTCTCACGGGAGGGATGGGGGCGAGAGACAGGCAGTCAGGAGTGGAGCAGGCATGCAGAGACCCCTAGTGACCCTCAGAAAGGGCAGCTAGATCATAGACCATCCTGGCACTTACCACACATTCATTTACCTCATGAAGGTGGGTTTGTGATTCATCATCAGTCTGTCACTGTGTCCAGTTTGTCCTCTGAAATACAGCTGAATGAGGTGCTGTGAGAGTCTGAAATACAGCTGAATGAGGTGCTGTGAGAGTCGCACGCTGTCAGGATGTACTCTTTACTCTGTCGTCACATGGAGAGCTTCTTTAGTCCATATCAGTGTCAGAACACTGCAGTTACAGCAAAACACAGTGAAATGTACATCAATTCAGCAAATAGCCACTGAAGTCCTGTATTTACCTCTTCAAAAATATGGGGTCTATATCGGGCTGAATGATTTGAGGAAAATATCTAATTATTAATTTTCCGACAGATTGCAGTTTGGTTTGCGGTATAATTTTTTTTAAGTCAAGCTTCAGTTCAGTATTCAGTGTTTATGATTTAAAACCTGACGCAGCATAACCACATGATACCACCAAAATATTAACTTTATATTCTAAAGCAAGGATGAGAAGTTAAACATGTGATTTACATTTTAAATTTAGCAGATAACAATCAAACATAAAACAGCTTTTACACAAGCTGTGACTGTGTTAAGTTAAATAAAGTAATAGCAATAGAAATGAAACGATTCCATTAAGCAAAAACAACAGGGATCCCGCAGATAATAAGAGGACCTTTCTGTAAACCGTCTGACCATGAAATAGGTAGATAATTCACTTACATTTGCAGTGCAAAAAGATATTGATTGTAACATTTTCCTTGGGTTTTATGTGCGTGTTTGTGGGCGTATACACCGTTGCCTTGGGCCACTTCTGATTGGTGAGCATGACTGGCATGTGAGGAGCATAGCACTTCTGATTGGTGAGCATGACTGGCATGTGAGGAGCATAGCACTTCTGATTGGTGAGATTGACTGTCACACAAGGAGGATGGCATGAATTTGTAAAAATATTCTCACAACGGTTTTAAACTGTGGGGGAGAATTCCTGCATAATGCACATCCTAAATTCCAGCCTTTGCGACTTGCTAATGGTGTGGTTTCAAATTATGGTTTCAATTTGAAATTGATAAATTGTTCGGCCCTAGTTCTATAACTAAGTCTAGATTTTCAGATAATGACAATAAATTGAATAAACCATATTCTCTTGAGTGATTGAGCAGTTTGTAGTCCGGTGACAAAGGTGGCCTGGTACCTAAGCGGGAAACGCTGCTGCTTCACAGCCGCTGAGAACTGGGGGTCTGAGTCTCCTCTGTGTGTGTGTGTGTGTGTGTGTGTGTGTGTGTAGGTGGGGGGAGGGGGGGCTCTGTGCACTGTGGCTCCTCCCAACAGACTAAGTGCCATCTCATGTGTGCGGATGTGGTGTGTCTGTGCCATGCTGTGACACTGGCCAGTGGATGGACGGACAGAAAAGTTAAAACTATTGATGAGAGTTTTCATTGTCGGATGGAATGAGGACGATAAACATTGCACCTGAACTATAAAGCAGCCGTAGGTATTTAGGCATTAGGGATAATGTCTCAGTGTAGTGAACTTGAATGGAATAAGTAGTGAAAGTTTGCATCCTAAGTTTAAAAATGTGAACCTTTCTATGAGAAGATAAATCTGGATTTCCGGACGGATCGTCTCGTGTTTTTGAATATTCTGGGGTATTTGAGCCCTTCTCCTCGTCCTCGCAGCTCCTGACCAAAAACCCTGGTCAGAGGCTGGGCTCTGTGTCAGCCAGCGGGGGGGAGAGCGCCATCACCAGGCACGCCTTCTTCCGCTCCATCGACTGGGAGCTGCTGAACCGAAGGGACCTCGAGCCTCCATTTAAGCCCCGGATTGTGAGTCTGATATCTACTTACCATCGGATGAAATGTTGGGGCGGGACCTACAGTGGGCTGTATAATGTGCTACCAATCACTGTATTGCACTGTGGCACATAATAACATCACTCATTATAAGTGTTGTGCAAGTTACTGAAAATTAGCCATTGGTTACAGTTACTAGTTACTTCATTCCAAAGTAATTCAATTATTTTACCAATTACTTCATATAAAACTAATTAGTTACTAAGGAAAGTAACTTTTACATTCCTTCAGTTCTCTTATTAACCCAGACAGCGCACATACGTCAACAGCACGCTGGTTTAAGATCGGGAAATCGATAAATGGCCGCGTTCCTTTTAGGCCTATCAACAATATCTAAAATATAACATATGCTAATGTTTGCTTTGATACATTTTTTTTTTTTTTAAATAATTTTGCTTTAATCAGTATAACTGTTACAGCAATTGTTACTGCAGCTGTCATGTTGTATATAACATTTAACCGGGGGAGGCATGGTGGTGGTTAGCACTGCTGCCTCACACCTCTGCGACCAGGGTTCGAGTCTCCGCTTGGGATCTGTGGTGTGGCTGTTGATTTAAAGAGCAAATACTGGTTATGTTCCTGTTTTCTCTCAATCTCTGCTTGATTTAAAACAATGGGAGGCAGCAGTATGATGTGGCGGCCCCATGGAATGAGAGATCACTCCATGGTCCTAAATGCGGTTAAAATAAAAAACCAGAAACGTGTGGTTAGGTGAATTGGTGACACTAAACTAGATATGAGGCAATAAATGGTATAGATTAACACACACAAAACACAGAGCCATATTTCTGTTTGTGTCAGCCATAAGGCAGTATTGCGTAAGCTGGATGGAGTCATACCCAGGGTCATGTTCTGTAAAATTCAATGAATCTCTTGTTAGAAATGCAGGAATCGGAATGTTTCTGTTGTTGCTTTCCTGACCTTTGGTGTGTTTTCCTTGGTACAGAAAGCCACAGAGGATGTGAGCAACTTTGACCCGGACTTCACACAAGAGGAGGCCTCACTCACGCCTATCGAGGAGCCAGTAATTACCTCCATCTCTCAGGATGTCTTCAGGGACTTTTCTTACACGTCCCCAGAGCTTTTGGAAAGATAAAGCTTCCTCTGTCGCCCTCCATCAGAGCTGCCCTCGACATCTCCGGTTATGCCTGCCTTTTGCTGGCCTCTTATAGCATATTTTTCCATATACTCCAGATACTAATGGAGGAGTGCAGTTGAAGAGGCGCTTCAGCCGCTAGCCGCGTTCTTATTGGCACTCTGTCAGCTCTGAGACACGCATTTGAATTACTTCTGATTCCCGGAATCATCTGAAACCGATACTCAGTGATGAGACCCAGCTCTGTCTGAATGAATGGGAAGTCTTGAGAAATCTATTTACGCTAAAGCTTCATAAAGTAGCTTGTGTGAGATGTGTGGGCTGTCTGTTGTGTTGGGGCTGGGACTGCTTGCTTGACTGGACTTGTAACACACAGCCTCAAATGCAAAGATGAGCCAGTTAGGTCCACGCAGCTCGTGGGAAAGCGGACCCTCGAACCGGTAACTAAACTCCAGTGTGGCTTGCTGATGCTGATCTGCTGACACGGGCATTTTCATGCACCTCATGTTTACATTCTTCTCAGGGAAAAATGGATTTTTTTCCCTAGGCAGAGTATTGCCTCAGCGTGACTTCGACCCCCAGCGTAGGATTGGCACCATTGTCTCCAGTCAGCTTACTGGGCCTGAATGCACAGCCGTCCCAGTCTGAGTCTGCTTCAGTAATAATGATATTTCCTGTGACATTTTCCTCATTATTAAATGTGTCATTTTTGCGTGGAAAATCATGAAGGCAAATGCTTTCCTTTTCTGTGTTTGGGGGGGGGGGGTTAAATCATGCAGTTATCTTTAGTGGGCAAATTTGCTGAGAAATGTTAGATATGACAACTGATATCGTCACGGTTATCTTCTGTCAAAAGTGTTTTTGAGATTTTATCTGATTTTTGAGTTCTTGTTGGTGAGGGATTTGTTGGTCAGCTTGCGGAAAATGGCAACGCAAACGTGTGTGAGAGGGAAGGTATAATTCTAATCGTCTTGTTTATGGAAAAGCGTGGCAGTAATTGGCCAGGTCGCCTAGCGTGGGTGACTGGAGGCGGCCGCTCTCTGCTCCGTGCTGATGGGTATGAATTGTCTGCATGTTCATCCCACTGTGAAACTGTCATAAATCTGACTTTCCTTCCCCGAGTCGTGGAGCCTCACTGCCACGTGGCATCGCACTCATCTGGAAGAAGTGAGCTTTACCTGACTGCACCGTGCCGTGGGTCCTTCAAATGTAAAAATTAGTTGATTACCATGAATGCAGTTTTCAGTAGAATGTGAAACTGCTATAGTTATGATGATCACAGGTTATTATCTTGTTGGTGTGTTTTTATTTCAGCTTTTACATCTATATGGGTGAACTACGCATTTATTTTCTTAACCTAAAACAGGTTTGTATGAATCTTCCAGGATAGAGGCTCATGCTATGCGGGAAATAGCTCTGCAGATTTCTCAAGGTCCCCTACAGACGTTGCCGAAGAACCTTCCAGACTTATGAAAGTTTTATTCTTAGGACAAACCCACGTATCTCTCACTGCCATGTCACCGTGGATGTGGAAGAGGCCCAGTGCGAAGAAAACAAACAGAAACACATTTCATGCAGACGTGTGAAGTTCTCTTCAGTGTGCGCCTTTGTCTCTGCCCCAGCCCGTGCGTCCCCCAAGCCAAACTCCACCCTCATCCGTCACCGAAGGACCAATGAGGAGGATCCCCGCGGAGTACGCAGTGCCAAAAAGGCGACGTGGCCTTACACTGCTTTTTCTGAGGAATGGAAACTGACTTTCTGGAAAAGATGCAGGATTGCATGGATAAAGGAATGAGAGGGGTGGAGTTTAATGGGGGGGGGGGCTGGCAGGGGCATAGGCCAAAGATAGTAGAATGTGGTCCAGACTTTCCCACTAGTGCTAAAAAGGCTGTTTTTTTCCTTTCTCCACTGAGTGTTTTCCAGTTACTAATTCTTGCTGCGACAGTCAGAACTGCTGAGAAGTTCAGTGGGTTCCTCAGAACAGGCCACATGCTGCGAGCTACTGCTAAGCAAACGTGACGACAGCAGCAGCTGGGCAATGGCGTGAGCGGCTGACTCACGCAGAGCCAAGCTGACGGTAACCTGTGGCCTGTCTTACTGCAGTATGTCCTGTAAGAGAACATAACCCATGATGCAGAACAGATAAAGCATGTTTCCCTACATGCCTGTGACACGGTCAGCTGGCCAATTCCCAGTCCATCCTGCCCACCAGAACGGCAGATTCCACCCAAGCCCCAAGCATGTCTCTCTATAAAGACCTAAGCTCATGGATCTAGGCACTTTGTTCCCATCTCCGTTCCAGACTGAAGGTGGCACTGAGGCCAGATTTTCTATCTGGTAAACAACTCACTTAACACAGAATTTATTAATCTATTTTTGTTGCATATTTTACAGGAGAAGCAGGACCTTATTAACCTATTTATAGCTGCCCTGGCACTGACTACGGCAATAAAAATAGATTCCATTACATTTATTTAACAGATACACAGGCTACCTGCTGTGTTCACTTCCTTTCCCACACCAAAACTGCACCCAAATGTTTGTAACCATTGTTATCACAAGTTGGCACCACCCTTTAAAAGATAATGAGACCGCAGAGCCATACAAACACAAAGACCTTTAGTATCCCAGCTATAAAGCCTCCAGTCCATTTTGGAACACGAATAAAAATACGTGTGATGCCAAGTAGCTGTCATTTTAGTGACATGATAATATGCTTGGAAAATGAGCAGTTATTAACCGAACAATGCTCCCTTTATTTGTTAATGCAACGTAATACTCTTGATGGTAGCTTGACTAATGCCTTTGATTTACTGGCCTAATCTGCATTTTTACAGGTTAGGCTACCTAACCAGCCTTAACATTACACTAGCATTATCTTGTTTGCTATGTGGTTTACCTCCTGTTAAATGTTTATTTACATCCATCTCCATGGAGGCCAGTGTTCTGACTGTCTACAAGTGTAACAAGTGCCCTTTAAGAAGCTGAGGGCTACTGTGGGGCATCATGGGAACTGTAGTGCATTCGTTATTGATTTCCTCTGATTATAATGGGACATGGCAACATTTTGCCTGGGCTTGTGTACCTTTAGTTTGGGTCTAGCAACAGCCCTGCTTCCATTTCAAGCTCCAAGTTGAGCTGAGGTTCCCCATTGGCCCTTTTTGAGTTTGTGTGTCCGATGTGCATCCTTACAAAGTCTGTCCTACGCATTAAGTGCCAGTGGCCCTGTGGAAACTCTGTCTCCTTGTGACCTTTACTGAAATTATTTGGCAGAAACTGCAGCGAGCTACTCCGGAAAAGACTCCTTCCTCCTCTCTGTATGTGACGGTTGCACACGGTGGTATTTGGGCATCTATCATCCTCCCTGATGCCCTGTGGTGTCGGCTCTGTACATTGGGCCTTTTCCTGCTCGCCGATGAGCTGTCACAGTTGACGTGCCCAGAAGACAGGCTGACACAGATCTCTACGGCCTGGCTATGTGTTGGCAAGAAAGAACCACATAGACACTCGTGAGATGGAAGCAAATCTGTAAGAACGGTTTACATTCACGCTCAACTTAAGTGAATGCCATCTAAGAGATGCTGACCAGCTGCAGAAGACGAAATGTGCACCATGCCCACAGCCGAGGCCTGTCAAAACTCTTTTACTGACACCAGTATCTCCCACGTCCTGAAGTCCACATCCAGAGAGCATTTGAGTTTAGGGAGTCGGCAGAGCAAAGAATTTCCCATCTAACGAAAACCACAAAGAAACAATGAGTCAGGTATCCGAGACACTCCCTTCTTGAAGAATCATTCAGTGTTACCCTTGGGGGGATTTTGCACAATAGTGATTATTTCTGCCACCTTTGCTGTTTACGGCATCCTGTTAGGCCGCGGACACATTGTCCCACAAATAGCATTGTGGTTTTGCCTGATGGTAAACTACTTAAACCCATTCATATTCATGATAGCTTTCGCTCTACAATGACACCAGCATGTGCCTCCAGGGGGCCGATTTGCATCACAAACCCATCCTGTCCCGGTCCAACCTGTCGGCAGGGGCCTCCACAGGGTATCTGCACTTGGTTCTTCTGCAAGAAGCCATGCATCCACTGGCTGCCCCGTGCAGACCCCACCTCGACCCATGACCCTCCATTCACCGCTTAGCAGCAGCAAAGTTAGACTATTGCCCTGAGGGCCAGGCTGACCCACTTTTGCAAGTCCTGTTAGTACAGGGCACCTTAGTTTAGGATGAATTTTATGCAATAGGAGCCCACCAAGCTAACAACAGGTGTTTATAGCATGTTTACTGAGGAGAAACGCTCATTTCAAAGGGGGGGCGCTCACAGAGACCACTGTAAAGGGAGTGGTGTTTACAGTGTGCAGTGTACCGTGTGCAGTGCGCCACCTTGTGCCTCTCAGTAAGGCTCTCTTATTATTACATTGCTTCTTTTACCAGTAATTTTTTAAAAACTTGTTATTGCTAATGCCTTTGTGCTGTTACAGACAATGTTTATGAAATTTATTATGACATTTCCCTTCCCTGGGTTGGAGAGTGAAATCAGTGTACTGCCAGCGGTCACTCCCATCTGTGTGTCGCACCGTCACTGACGCGCTCAACCCTTGTCATCACTTGTGCTCTGATAAAAATCAAAATACTGCAAACTCTGGGATCTGTAAACCTTTAGGGTGTATGCACTCTTAGATAGGTAGGTCAGAAATTTATCCATTATCCAGTTACTGCTGTACTGCTTTCCTGTAAAATGACGTAGTTATATAATTTAATATAATTAAAAATTATATAATCTTTATATAATATATAATAACCTCAGACATCTCACCACAAGCATCATGATTACAAGAAGGTGAAAGTTTATCGCCCGGGGTGGGTT
>JAODKC010000043.1:906432-948236 GCA_026777985.1 Mormyrops attenuatus
GGTTACGGTAGTAAAGTTTTCTGAAGTTCATGCCAGAAAATGTTTACTGCCATTCAGAATGACAGATTTCTGGGACACTGCACATTTGCAGGTGGTAGGGAGCTGCTCACCATTTGCAGGAGAAGCAGGCCTGACATGACCCCCAGTCTGACGTGACATGCAAGCCAGGAAGCCACCAATACAGCAGACTGGCTAATCCTTGTGGGGAGGTGGTGTGCTTTATGGGTAGGACAGTTCCTGGGATTACAGCTCCACTCTTAACTACAAATCATTTTAGCTGCAACTGACACTGGGTTTCCATGTAAGTAAACATCACATGACCGATGTCATGACCCTGCAAGGTCTTTACCTCCTACACCCACGGGCAAAGGCCTCTCGTGATCACGCCAAAAAGAGATTTGGCTTTAATGATATTAATATCGATCCACTGCAAGCCAATCCAAAGAAGCCAATGGCAGATGCCACCCCAGGAGGCATGTCAGTCGAATTAAATTAATCAGGGAAAATCTGTTTAGTGTAGCATTTTGATTTAAGTAGAATGAAGTATAGAGGGATTCTCTCAATGCCAAACAGAAACAGATTCTGCTACCATTCGTGTTTTTGATCTATGCTGCAAGATAACCTGCACCTGAGCAACCAAAGTAATCAAGCTAGTGTGTGGAAGAGATAGATTGCTAAGATAAGTTTAGGCATTAAAGGTGACTAGTGTTTATGAATCCTATCTAATGCTGACAGGTAGCCAGCTTGTGGAGGTAAGTGTGAAGCTGACAGCTTTGTTTTTGCTCCAGTGTGATCATTTTTGAAATCATCTGGACAGGTAGATAGAAGAGCATTAAAAGTATTTTTTAAAACTAATGAACGCATTCATTAGCGCTTTCACTTTGTAGACATTTATAGCGTCGCACACATTAATATCTTCATAACTTTGACTATATTTGACAAACGAAAAACAGCAGCATGAGATACATTGATGATACACAAGTTGACTATATCATTTGCGACAGCAAGGCCTTCTGGGGTCTCTGTTCAGATGCAGCCTTGTGTGTACTGAGTATGTACTGAGTGTGACTAACAGTATGTGAACCACAGAGGGAGATCTGAAGCCAACATTGCTGAACTCTCTCCACCTTCGTGCCACACCCTGTCTGTTTGGCTTATTTACTCATAGATCTGTCACAGGTTCACACTCCTGTTGTCACTTCAGTGCCAAGTGACAACTAACCCTCACTGCCTTGGGGGAACTGAATGGACGATTTGACTTTTCCTTTATTAGGTGTCTACATATTAGCATTTGTTAATCAAGCATTTTCCCATCATTTGTAAACTAGCAGGGGCAATGTGTGGCTCAGTACTTGTATGTGTGACCAGAAGGTCACCAGTTCAAATTCCAGGGCCAGCAGACTGATGCTGCCATTGGGCCCCTAGCCCCAGGGCCCCTGGCCCCAGCTGGCAGACAGTGCAGTGTGACCTGCCCAACCTCGCTCTGATCAGTGTCTGTCTCATGGGGAGCAAGATGGTAGATGAAAAAATTGTTTTAGTGGCTCGACCAATTATCTGTCACCAGAAATACCCACCATTTACAATTATTCCTAATTTTCCTTCAAGATTAATAAAGTATCTATCTATCTAAAGTACTTTCAGAGGTTAGCAAACATTTTAAGCAGCTATATAACAACTATAGCAAAATGACGCCAGCAGTATGCAGTTGTAAACCGTTGTGTTGGACAATCAAAGTATTTAACCACATTTAAACATTTTAGTCAGAGATTTGTACATTAACGGAAAACACTGTTTCCTGACGCATAATGAGTAACCGAGCGGCAGTTCCGAGTCCAGTCATGCCGCATATCGGACTGTCCACATGTCCAGCTTCATGGCAGCTGCGTGGTCCCCATCTTTCTCTATATAATCAGTGAAGAGAGATATTAGATCAATGGAGGACTTAGGACCGATCTAAGATCACCCCTTTGCTATCGTTGCTGCTTTCAAAGCTAAAAAAATGTGTTTTTCGCGTTTCCTTTAATGAAAATGTATTAACATTTAGCCGTTTGCTTTCATACTGAGGGGTAGCAAAACACGCGGTAAGATGCCGGTAAATGTCATTACGATTTCAGTGAGAAATACTAAATCACGTAGAATACTAAATTAAGCGTATATTAAAGTATATTCTGGCCTTTATTTACCATGTAACCTGTTTGCAGTACATACAATAGTAGTAAAAGTAGCATAAGTATTCAGTGTATCTATTTCTGCAGCGATTTTCATTACTTAAATAATCATCAAAGCAATCAAACATTTAAATATACTCCTGTGGTTCGAACAGAAAAAAACATGAGGTATTGCTGCTACATTGCACTGGTTAAACAGAAATATATATACCATAGCAGATGTACGACTAATTCACATGAATAGTACGGGAATTCAAGTATTTCTATGGGTCTATTAAGTCTTTTCTGCCCTGAAAGTTGTTGTTTCACTGTTGTATTTTTGGCGATACTGTCTTTTAGGATAAAGTCTAAAACTGATATTTCAGGTACGACACACGGGTCTATGAGCAATTAACGAGGGGCGAAGCCAGTCTTACAAAAGCAAAGAAAATGTAACATTCAAAAATTCGGTAACTATTTTTTAAAACAGCTCGCCGGATCACTCAGGTAGATACTTAAGACCGTTAATATTAGCATGAGCCCAGTTGAATATACCAGCGACTCGCATGACGAAACCTCAAGCGCGTCCACGGACGAAAAGGCACGTGACTGGCTGCGCATTCCCGAGGAGGGGCGGGGCCTGGCA
This sequence comes from Mormyrops attenuatus, assembly GCA_026777985.1. Lineage (NCBI taxonomy): Eukaryota > Metazoa > Chordata > Actinopteri > Osteoglossiformes > Mormyridae > Mormyrops > Mormyrops attenuatus. The sequence continues at coordinate 909,226 of JAODKC010000043.1, forward strand.
GGCAGGTCTGTCGTCACACGCCGATCGCGGGTCAGACTGTAGTCCGGCGCTGGGGACGCGCTGTACGAGCGAAGAGACCTGCCGGAGGACCCTGAGGCAGCCGCTTCGGCTGGTCGGTCTTTACCCTACCGCAGAGTTGGCCTTGTGATAATCCACAAACCAGGAGAGATAAAAGTAAATAATTCCGGGCTTAGATTTATTTTCTTATTTTTTTCCGTGGAAATAGTTGAGTACGCGGGGTCCGGACTCGGGCCTGGGGGAAGCTCTGGGGCTGGGATCACCTAGCGCACAGACCCGCCTTTTTCTCCCAGAAATGGATGTTGGAGTTCTCCCTGAAAGGAAAAGGTAGGCTGCGCCTGCTTTTCTCCCAGTGCCTTACATTACTGTTTATGCGCTTTGCAATGCGAGCCGACCGCCAGCTGACGGCCGGCTGGTGTGTTATTAATTAGAGTCTCGTTGTCTTTCGTTTAGCGCGAGTCGTTGACTATTTAACCCTCTGTCCGGCTCCGATGGCTGACTCTCCTCCGGCGTCGCCATTTTCTTATATAGCAGACAGCATTGCCAGCGCATCCTGATCGCCCATATCCGCTGTAATATACTTAATGCTGCCTGGGTGACGATCCCAGGAAAAAGCTTTTCGGGTAGAAATACCGTCTGATTGTCCGAGAGCCCGGCGCGCGAAACACCTCACATTTCCAGCTCGTCAACCTGGCGTTCATGGTGAATCCTCTAAAATGTCACATAATAAACCCCACGTTAACTATGTATGTACCTTAATGGTGGCCACATGGAGCGTTCGCGGTTTTCAGCAGTGGTTCGCCTGGTAATTTCGTCTGGTTTCTTAATTGTAAGAAACTTTCCACGGCTGGTACAGCACTGGTACTGACGGAGTGACAGGCCGCCTCGTGCCAACGTCCCATTCACGTGATAAGGCGATAACGTGTCACGGTTATGATATTAAAATATACGCGTATGTTTACACAGCTCTGTATTACCGCTATAATTTGCGTATCTCTTCCACATATAAGCCTTGATTGGTATGAACGTGTCCTAAAGCGGATAACCTTGGCCAGTGTGGCGTCTCTCGCGTCATTCTAACTCATAACCCGCCTTTGAAACAGCCACAAGCCTAGAACTAAAAGTTCCTGCTCTCAGCTGTTGTTTTGATACCGTGTGACATATTTCCTGCTGCTATATGAATGACAACTATAGTAACTGATGGGTATAGGTAGGTCTTTCTGCTGTACTTTTGAAGGGTTAATTAATATGGAACAAGAACAATAGGTTTGTCGTAGAAAAGTAAATAAAACAAAACAAAAAAAACATCTGTATGAAATTGTTGCAGAGTTGAATAGAATCTCAGATATTTTATGGTCCATGTGCTCTGAATTAGAATAGCTGCTCTGTTACGTGTTTACCAGAGGCAAAAATTAGCTGTTCAACTTCACTAATGAACAATAAACTAGCAAGCTAAATTTCATTAGCTTCTTTGGTAATTCTTTGGGCAGTTTTATAAAAAAATCAGCATTTTTTTTTTTTGAGCCAATCCATTGAATGCCTGAAGCACGTCGTACACTTTCTGATATTGGCTGACCTGACACGCTCCTTCGGTTTCCAGTAGCTATGCAGCCAGGCACATTGTGATCCAGGGGTCTCTGCAGATATTGGACACAGGGCCTGTTGTGTCCAGGGTAATTCGGCCGTCTCTCAGTGCCACACTCCTGCGTACGCACAAATTCATACAGGAAAGCCAGTTTGAGGTAGCTGAGCTCCTGGCCATGTGAGACACTGCAGAAACACAGGAGCGTGGGGGGAACTCCAGGCTAACAGAGCTGTCCTCCAGCCCTCAGCCAGAGCCTTAAACCCTAAACCAGGCCGCTGCCCAAAATAAAATCGGTTCTGATGTGCTCTCTCCGCATTTCATCCAGCTAGGATGGCTTTATCGGTACATTTCACAGTGAAAGTAATCCAGCATATCTACAGGGCCTCGTGGCCTGTTGTAAAGGGCTACCTTTTGAGAGCAGTTCAGTGAGGTATCAGTTAACCTTATTTAAATGTTTGGATTGACGTCCTTCCTGGAACAAGTAGACATTGTTTATGATTTTCAGTGATGATCAGTGAAAGGCAGGACAGCATATAGCACGTACTGCATTGTGTGTGTGTGTGTGTGTGTGTGTGTGTGTGTGTGTTGCTTTCAAAAAGACTTCTGGCAGCTGAATTCTTATTTTTTAGCATTGGTGTGTCTCTGGTCAGGTGCCTGGTCGTATTATTGTGTTAATTGAGCGAATTGTGGTACTTGTACCCTGTTGGGCGGTTCCCAGTTTTTCATAATTAGCAACCTTCCTTCCACTCAACATTAGGCTGGTATCATCAGTGCAAATGAGGGGTTGCTGTTCGATTTCACCTTTTGCATCAAGTTGTATTACACCATCTTAACACAATTGCTATTGCTATGAACAATCTCTATGTTGTCAGTAAATTAATTAAAAGAAAAATCAAATTCAAATTTTATTTGTCACATGCATCATCATACATAGTACAACCTGCAGTGAAATGCTTAAATGCCGCAGTGAACAATTTCCTGTCCTTGATGTCAAGGTGCCAAAAACACTGATTCTGATTTCTGTTTTGACTCTTGCCACAGGCTTGACGTCATGAGCCCCTGGTTGCTATGCAGTAGCTTAGCGAAACCAGTCAAGAGGGATGTTGAACCTTTGGCTCGGGTTTGCTGTGTTGCTCAATTTGGGGAAGGCAGTAGGAGTAGCCAGTGTTGGCTGTGTGTGTGCCAGGCATCCTAGCCAAAGATGATTTAGTTTTGACTTGAACAAATATCTAAGCATTGAGTTGTGTGTGAAGTGGGCCGTTGTGCTCCAGACATGATGAAGCATGCATTAGATGTAGTGTAAAAACGTTTTCTCTTTCAGCCTGCATGTTTAATCCTCTGGCCATAGTGAAAGTGTATTTCTTAATTGAATTGACGTCTGTTTTGGAGAGAGGGCCTGTTCATATTTGAAATTAACTTGTTAGTGAACGACTAAATGAGATTTCATCAGGCTCTTACTAATTTTCTGGAAGCAATATTAGCAATATTCTCTAAAACTCTGGCACCAAGACAGCAGCTTATGCCACAAAAGAAATAGTCACAGACCATAAAAAATTTGAGGTTTGGAGGGGAAACAAATCCTCAAGCATAATGTTTCATTATATTTTAGGAACTAAGGACAGGGTTAGCTCCAGAATGCTTAGTTGTATGTAGTGTTGGTGGAAGTCACAGAGGTGGAAAATTCAGGTCCCGAAAGTCCAAATCCAGACCAAAGTTTTGGTTCAACCACCGAGTTGAGCTTAGACATACACACAGTCAGAGTACTCAACTGGCCTGGTTGTGGACTTTCTGGACCTGAACTTTCCACCTCTGTCTATAATGGATTACTTTTCTGAGTAACTTCCCCAGCACTGGTTGTGTTCTAGGGGCTATGGCCAGGGGTAACCCCTTGGTGCGTGTCTCCAGATGAAATGGCTCCGTTTTCTTGTAAGGTTACAGCAGCTGTTTGTTTTCTTCCCCGAGAATCTCTGGGAAAACTTGTCGGACAATGGCCTCTCTGGGGGTTTTATTACTTCAGAGCCTTTTGACCTCCGGGAGCCTCTCCGAACACCTGCCCAAACAGTTGGGTCTCGTGAAGGAGGGAGGCGTTGAAACTGTAGTTTATGTTAAAGTTCACTATGTGACCTCTTATACAAAAAGCACATATGTTTTGTGCATCATTGTGTCCCTGCTGAGGATTCTGACATTTCAGGTACCAACGTTAGCGTTGACTTGCTCTGCAGTTACTGGTGAATGCCAGTTGGTTGCTCTGACTGGCACCGTGGCTGTCTTGCCAGCCTGAGACTGCCACGTCCATTACACATTCAGAGACTGCCACGTCCATTACACATTCAGAGACTGCCACGTCCATTACACATTCAGAAGCTTGTCATATTTAAAGGTTGGCTTACCATGGTTGTTACTTTGTCCCGGTAATTTCTGTGGTTTTGTAGTCGGTGTGCAGAAATGTCCAGATTAGGCTCACGCCGAGAGTTTTAAAGTAAAGACCTGTGTTGGAAACATTTAGCACTCAAGAATCAGTCAGTTTGTCTTCTGTATGTATCAGTGGCATTTCCTAATATGCTTTTGACTGTATTATTAAAGTATTCTGCAAATCCACATGCTGCTTCTTGATCTTCCTGTTTTCATGGTCGAAAGCTGGCTTGTTATCAGAGGAATACCATGCAGAGGACAGCCCTTCAGCCAGGCTCTGCCCTCTGACCATATGATGTCGTCATTCCTTCCCAGGCTTTCCCGGGTTTTTTTCTCATCCCCTTTTCCCAGCCTGGGTCTCAGGGTTGCTCTATAGACTCCGATGCCTCTGCCGCTGGCAGATACGTCAGACCGAGCTTTTGCCAAAAATAAGAGGCGTTGATTCACTTTGCCTTTCCCCAAAGCTCTTCAGCTAGCTAAGTGCTTTGGAAATGACAAGTTTTGGTCGTCAGACGGGTGTGAGGATCGGAGAAACGCCAGCTGTACAACAGCCATTTTTTTTTTTTAATACCTAGCTAATTTGAGCCAAAATACGAGTTTCCTTTTGCTATGCAGGTTAGACAGAACAGAAGCATGATGACCTGATTGCTTTTGGAAATATACAACAACAAACCTACACATTTTGACAAAGCAGATGATAAAAATACAGCTTGAAGGTCCAGGTCAGCTCGGGTTGGGCAGCATGCCCTGGTACAGAGCGCTGCCACACCCACCACACGACAAAACGCCTCGGGATCCCGGCGGGTGACCCCTCTGGTTGACAAGCGGTATGGCCACAGAAATGGCCGTCTGTCTGCCACAGCCTGGTGTTACGTGGGCGTCCGATCGGCCTGGTCCAGCTGCTCAGGTCCCCAGCAATGAGGATCCTGTGAGTCGGATCGCCCTCAGGGAAACGCGCCACATGGCTGTCGTGCCGTAAGGTCTAGGACAATGTAATAGTATTTAGTATGTAATTTAGAACATTGACACATTCAAAGCATGCATATTAGTTAAGCCTTGGGTAAAAAAGGTAAAGTAGAATGTCTGCCAGTTTGGCATTATTTGAGTGTTAGACCTAATGAAATGCTTGGGTTCCTCCTTCATTAAATGGGATGAATGCTGCTTCACCAGTAGATTTTGCCAACGTGATGGTGGTAGTGGTTGGAGTTATAAAGAAATACCAGATACCAATGAGATATGGCCATGGATGCCAGCTTGGCTGAGCTTTGGATTCACACCTTAATGCTCCAACCCAGTGTCACTGCATCGCTTTGCAGTCAAAAAGCCATTAAAGGTGATACATTAGCAGTGATCAAGTTTAAATGTTCAACCATAAGCATGAAATGCAAAGAAGCTCACTTCCTCTTGTGTGGAAGCGGCCATATCGGCTCATTTAAGGGGTTTCAAATGCAGCTGAATAGTGAGTCGATGGAAAATACCTCTGGAACTGGGATAAAATGCAATGAGATTCATTCTCCTGCAGGTCTGTCATCTTAAGACTTATTAGAAATCTAGATTTCACTAATGGTCAGTGTTTTCTATGTAACAGTTGTACAAAGTCAGCATTCTCCCTAGCGACACAGCAGCCCCTGTTCAGGCCACGGGCCCCCCTGCTTTTGGGCAGCCGCTGTTCAGGCCTCGGTCCCCCCTGCCTTCGGGCAGCCGCTGTTCAGGCCGCGGGCGCAGGGGCCTTTGGGCAGCCGCGCGCTGATGGGCTGTGCGTCCTCTTTCCCACAGGGTAAGTTCAGAGCGCCGGAAGGAGAAGTCCCGTGATGCGGCGCGATGTCGACGTGGCAAGGAGTCCGAGGTGTTTTATGAGCTGGCGCACCAGCTGCCTCTCCAGCACAGCGTCACCTCCAACCTGGACAAGGCCTCCATCATGAGGCTGACCATCAGCTACCTGCGAATGCGGAGGCTGCTCAGCTCAGGTCAGTACCTTTTGGAGTGGGATGCTTCTGCAGGAGTGCGGTTTGTGCTTTTCAGGGAGTGCTGCTCCTATCAACGTGGATCCTTGAGGGTGGTATTATGTCATGAGTCAACGCCGTCGACCTCTTTCAGATGAGCCTGTGGAGGAGTCTGAGCTGGACAGCCAACTGAACACCTTCTACCTGAAAGCTTTGGAGGGTTTCCTCATGGTGCTGTCCGAGGACGGTGACATTGTGTACCTCTCGGAGAACGTCGACAAATGCATGGGTCTCACCCAGGTACGTGCACTCCCTGGCCTCAGTGTGCCTTAGACTGCCTTTTAAGCTGCTGCTGAGCCCGTCAACTTGGCAGGCTTCAGGAAACACTGTGTTTCTCCTCAACGGCACCCTCTCTCGCCTTCCCAGTTTGACCTCACAGGCCACAGCATTTTCGACTTTGCCCACCCCTGTGACCACGAGGAAGTGAGGGAGATCCTCATACACAGAACAGGTGAGGTCTGTGTGTTGCTAGGTGAGACCAGCCAGTGATGGTCTCATGGCTCACACCAAATTTTTCATTGGCCTATTCATCTCCTAACCACTGGTCACAATCACTGGGGAGCCTGGAGTCTGTCTTACGAAGCATAAGGCACAGAGTTGGGGCACACCCTGGATGGGATGTGATTCCTGCATATACACACACACACACACACACACACACACACACACACACAGACCCTGGATGGGATGTGATTCTTGCATACACACACACACACCCTGGATGGGATGTGATTCCTGCATATACACACACACACACACACACACACACACTTTTTATATCTTTGTGGGGAATGTCCATTCACTTCTATGGGCATAACCCTAATTCTAATTATGATGACCTTAACTCCCCCCTCCGCCCTAACCTTAACCATAAGCAACCATTCATTTTTATGAAATCGCATTTCCTCTTGTGGGGACCAAAAAAATGGTCCCATTATGTGAGAAAAACATGTTTTTTTTTTATCACATTAAGTCCCCACAATGTAATATATACATACCCCCTCCCCCAACCCACACACACACACCTGGTAGAAATCCAAACAGTGTTCAGTTGAATATCAGGACCTACATCAAGTAAAAACAAGCCAAATGGGGTTTTAGAGCCCGTGCCTGACAGGAAGGCTGCACTCTGTCTAGTGCTGGTTAATCAGTTTAATCCACTTTCAGAACGCTAATGAATTGGGTCAAACAAGTACTGAGTGCCAGTCCAGGGTCATCCCATCTATTGTGGGTTTCTACCATTATTGCTAAAAATAATTTCCACCACTCATTAGGTTTGTCTAATGGAACGTGCATTTTTTTAGGTAAGCTAAGAATTTGTCTTAATTTTTGTAGCATTATGTGTGTCGTTCTCCCATCGGATGTCCGCTCTCTGTCTCTTGATGAAGAGCGTCTTCTGTCCTGCTTCCTAGGTTCACCCAAAAAGGCCAAGGAGCAGAACACAGAGAGACACTTCTTCCTGCGCATGAAATGTACACTCACCAGCAGGGGGCGTACTGTCAACATAAAGTCAGCCACATGGAAGGTGAGGCTCTCCCTTCTTGTGTCTGGATTTGACGTCTGTGGGTCCAAGCTTGTTCAGCTGGTGACGCACGCAAACATGTACACTCATACAGACACATTCACAGATGTTTCCTGTTCTAGGAACTTCTAATCCAAGTATTGAAAGTACTGAAAGGAGGAACAGAATTTCTACGAAGTACTAGACTATTTCCTTGTATTGCATTAGCGATTCCTGGCCTAGCATGCTATGCTAATGCTGCACTAGTGGTCAGCTGACAGCGCCTCCTGCTGCCTTCCTCCAGGTGCTGCACTGCACGGGACACGTCCGCTTGCCGGATAGAAAGAAAGAGCAGAGTGACAGCGGCTACCAAGAGCCAGCGGTGCCCTACCTGGTGCTCATCTGTGAGCCCATCCCTCACCCCTCCAACATCGAGGTCCCTCTGGACAGCAAGACTTTCCTGAGCCGGCACAACCTGGACATGAAATTCTCCTACTGCGATGAGAGGTGGGCCGGGGGGTCACAACGCAATAGTGCTGTCTGCAGTTTATCCCCAGCCCTTGCTTGCACCAACACCAGGCAGCTGGCATTACACCAGATGGAAAACGTTATTTCCCAGTGACTCATGGGTAGTAATTTCCAGTATTACTGCTGACGGTGACAGCGCCCTCTGTGTGGCTTTACCCCTTTAGGATCACAGAGCTGTTGGGTTACAAACCAGAGGAGTTGCTGAACCGCTCTGTATACGAGTACTACCACGCTCTCGACTCGGACCACCTCACAAAGATGCATTACAACCGTAAGCATTAGCGGGTTGGCTGAGCCCGTGTGCCGCTGTGTCCGTTTGGTCCCTGGTAGAAGGTGGAAGGGGGTCTGACGCTAGCTTCGGCTTTTTGTCTCTGTTTCTCCTCAGTATTTGCCAAGGGCCAGGTCACCACTGGACAGTACCGGATGCTGGCCAAGAAGGGTGGCTTTGTGTGGGTAGATACCCAGGCCACCGTCATCTACAACACCAAGAACTCACAACCGCAGTGCATCGTATGTGTGAACTACGTGCTCAGGTAGCTACTGTGAGCCTTCAACACCCCAAAGGAACTTTATTACAAGTCTTTTAGCAACATTAGCTAATTCTACTGCTTAGAGGTTGGATTGATAATATACCTTAAGTGACACCAGACACTGATAACTAAAACACCAGAAGAGGTAATTGCCAGTCCCAGTAAATATCTCCATAAAGCCTTCCTCTTTTATACTTTGGCAACCTGGGAGTCGATCACATCTTATGCCTGTGGTGAGATTCGTCTTTGACTGCCTTCCATTGAGGTGACATGATAAGTGTGCTTTGTGGTCCCTGCAGTGGGGTGGAGGAGAAGGATCTGGTGCTGTCTCTGCGACAGACGGAAGGTGACAAGGAAGTGGAGGAGCTGGATGAGCTGGAGAATCCGGAGGCAGATACAGTGAAGCACTTCATCAGCTACGAGGAAGCTGTTGTCAAGGACAGCCTGTATGAGCAACTGAAGGGCAAACCAGAGCACCTGACCCAGCTGGCGCCTGCAGCCGGCGATACCATCATCCAGCTGGACTTCAGCATGCCTGGTTAGTCTCCCGTCTCACCATTATCTACCTGTACTCTAGCAAATAGGCCGATGATCAGTGAGACCATTAGTGCATCTTTCAAGCCACTCAGATGTGGTTTTAGGAGAGTGATAATTGGTTACTTGGTTTAGGAGAGTGATAATTGGTTACTTGGTTTACGAGAGTGGTTACTTCCAAGTAGAGCTCGACTGTCGGATCACTGACGTTCTCAGCATCTCTATCCTGATAATCCTTCTCTTTGCAGAACCCATCCTGCAGGGTTTGGACCAAGTTGCAGTCTACAATGATGTCATGCTGCCGCCTTCCAATGAGAAGTCGCCTCTATCTCCGCTCTCCTCCAGTGATTCGACCCAATCTCTGGGGTTCAGCCTGGACCCTACCCTCAGCGAGGGGGACATGGCTAAATTAGAGTCAAGTCCTGAAGACTTGTCCTTCCCTGTGCCCTGTGCTCTGGTTACTTCTGGGCTGGAGTCATCAGGCCTCACCTCTAACACCAGCTCAGAGGTGCGGGAACACAAAGCTTGATTAACCTCTCTATGGAAATTTCTCAGGGCCGGTATTTTCCCATTGCTGCTCAGAGATTGTTAAAGCCGCCTCTTGTTGAGTCACCACGTTTGACCGTCTCTGTGCACCTTCCCACAGCCCAGCAGTCCATTGCAGTTCTGCTTCTCTGTGGACTGTGACATCGACGTGGAGTTCAAATTCGACCTGGTAGAGAAACTGTTTGCCAAAGACCCCCAAGTCACTACACAGGTACGTACAAGCAGTAGCTGTATGTGTCTCATACACAGAATACATATTAATTATCCCCGATTTACAAACGAGTTGACTTTCATATCTACATAATCAGTTCAGAGCTGAGTGATGCTCAGTCCGGCAGATCCTCCAGCCTGTATCGTGGATCTACACACAACCTACACACCTGTTTTTGCTTCCCTAGTCCACGGAGGACTCGGACCTGGAGATGCTGGCCCCCTACATTCCCATGGATGACGATTTCCAGCTGCGCATGCTGCCCTCCGCCGAGCCCCTGCTCTCCCCCGCTCCGGACCTGGCCGACATGAGCGCGTTCTTCCAGCCATGCCTGCCTGTCGTCGAGCAGGAGCCGCGGCCTTCCACGCCGCTCCGTCTGCCGCTGGCCGAGCCACGTAGCGCCCCCTGCTCGCCCGCCGCCGAACCCCGGCATGGCGCCAGCCCGCTCGGCAAGAGGTGAGTGCCGGGGCCGCCTTAACCCCGCTGCCTGGATGCAGCACAGACTCCGCGATGGACTCTGGAGCAGCTCTTCTAAGTCATGTCTCGTGTTCCAGTGCACCACCGCTGCACAGGGAGCTCTCCCCCAAAATGCTGGCCCTCCACAACAGCCAGCGCAAGAGGAAGCTGCATGAGGTGGCCGCTTTGCCCCAGTCCGTCACATTGGTGAGCACGACCTCCCCCCGACCTGCTCGTCGACCCACCTTTCAGATCTCGCCATGCAGTTCTCCTCTCACGGTTCTGATTAGCTGGGTTTGTTTACTTCTTTTGTTATCTCCTTTTCTCCAGGAATTGCTGGACGCTGGAGAGTCGGGGAAGAAGGTGCGAGGCCTGGAATCCACCGCGGCGCTTCCCCTGCACAAGACCGTACTGCTCCTGCCGTCAGGTGGGTCACGCAGCCTCGAGCCGCCTCGACGCCACCGGCTGCGGTGCACCTTGCTGACTGACGCGTCGCTTCCCTCCACAGACATGGCGGGCCACTTCCTAAGCAGCGGGCTGCCTGAGCTGACACGCTACGACTGCGATGTCAACGTGCCGGTGCTTAGCCGCCAGCATCTGCTGCAAGGCGAGGAACTCCTGCGGGCGCTGGACCACGGCAACTGAGTGCTGCCGGCTGCCCACACCCCCGACACCACCTCTGGCTCCCTCTCCCCATATTTATATTTTAATATCCTGTTATTTTTTTAAAACTGGATTCTAGCACCTTATGTGGATCCGTCCTGTCCAGCTGCCATGGCGATTGTGCGGCTGGGGGGGGCTGACCCTGAACGCTGAGAGATGATCAGGGGTGTGGGGTGTCACTGCTGTCTGCTGGTCTCCCACTCCTCTTGGCGAGTGCCAGAGAACCAAACTGTTGTATCCAGTCACATGTTCTGTATTTCCCTTAAACCACAATACCAGCAGTTCATGCAGCATACGAGCATTTTTAAGCAAACTTTTAATAGTGGATTAAAACGCTTATTTCCACCTTTTTCTATATAGTAGTGCAGTAGGACATGAATCAGCCTGCGTTTGTGTCATGTGCCTCACGAGTGTCCACTGGGAACGCAGCATGACACTGACTAACGGGGCTCACATATGAAACACCATCGGAACTTGTATAAATCAGTAATAGATGTTGCTGGGTTGCTGGGTTACATCATGTGACAGATTTATTGTTTAATTATGAAGAGATTTTTAAGAAGATTGTAGTCTTTGATTAAAACTCACCAATCCTTTCAGTACATGCAGCTGAGGAGGACTGCAGACGTTTGTCAGACCTGTGCTCTCTAACGGTCATTGGTGCTTACATTATATCACAGCAAAATATACCATTTCTACTCAACCTTTGTATACTGTCAGACAAAAAGTACCTTATTTGTACCTTTGAGGGTACGATTACTTGTCACTGGTGCTGTTCCCTTAAGAGTCTGTCAGCTGTATCCGAGCTGTAGGTAAATGTACCTTTTATTCATTTCATTAATGAACAGAACTGTATCAGGGCTCTTTTTTCTGACAGTGTAGGTAATGTCTTCTGTATAAAGATGTTATCTTGGTTAATTCTGTCAGTTGCCTCTCCTTCCACGCATTTACATTAGTAAACATCTGAGTGCGGACCAGCCTGCCTGGGCTTCTTTCTGTAAACGAAGATGGGAATTAGGCGTAAGGCGCGCTGCGGGGTCTCGCTCTGGATCCCTTTGCGTCTCCGCTCGCCATTGGCTACGTGAAGGGCGCGCCGCGTCTTACGTCAGCCGTCGTCAATAAAGCGGCCTCCCGCGCCCTGTCGCAGGCGGTTTCTTGTTTATCGGTGACTCATTCGCCGGAAGGCCTGCCTGCCTCAGCAGGTTTGAGCTGGTCTTCCTGTTTCCAGTTCCTTCCCGATGAGCCTGGCTTTCGCGAAGATGCCTGGCCTTATCCAGCTCCTGCTGTGTCCCCGCGGCGTCTGCTCAACACGTGCCTGCCTCTTTTTCCTGCCATCAGTAAAGTACATTTGTCCATCCATTTTCTGCTTAGCAGCCTTCCTGTTACCAGGTCCACTATGATTTAATCACTGTCTATTGAACACAACACTAAAATAAGAGTTTTGGCTGATTTAGGTGTAGTACGTGGCTTATGCTGCAGCAATACTCTGCGTGTGTGTGAAAGAGAGGATTGATGGGAGTGAGGTGCACTCACCTCGTATAACATTTACTCACTAATGAATCTGTGCCCGAGTCCTCCACCATTATATGCTGATTTACGGTGCAGTGTGCGATTACAAAAATCAGAAACTCAGCAAGTTCTTAGAGAATTTTTCCTTTTATCCACAAGATGGCACTGTAAACATATACTGTAATCATTGTCCATTTTACATTCAACTGTGACAATAACGCAACGTGCTGCCTTTTTGGAGGATTAAAACTTTTTTTTATTTAAAGTAACTTATTGACACGGTTGACCGGAGAGCCGACAAGCTGTTGATAACTCACTGGTTAATTACACGCATATGATGGATTCAGTCATGGCGAAACGCTGCAGACCACATGAAATATAAACAAAATATGGCCCCGTTTATTACGTTTATACCGGCTGGAAATCGGTCCTATGCATGAATGAAATCATTCTATTTTACCATAACGCATTTTCAGTCTGAAAGACGCCTACAGGTTCGCATCATGCGAAGGAAGCTGCTTTGGAGTATTGGAGAAAGTATTCAGACGAGTAGTCAAATTATCATAGCTGAATAATTTATATACATATCTCCTTGCAGGGGACCAATTTGCAGGATTCCATAGCGCAGGGTCTATTATTTTTTGCGTGGTATACTTTTGTTTAATGATTCCTATTTAAGAAATCACTATGCAGCGGTGTAAGTAGCATCACAATACACACTGCGGTAACTAACTAGAGCTGCGCTTGACTGAAGCTTTCACGGCGAAGCGGGAGGGGGCGCGTTAGCGCAAACCGCCGCTGCAGGTCGCAGCGAATGAGGATCGGCCGCTCCAGTGCGGGGGGGGGCGCGGATCGGAGCGCACAGTGCGGCGATCCTTCAGCATCCTGTCAGCCGCCGCTGTCACTGCACAGGGAAATAGGCTGTGCGAGCCCCGCCGATACTGCTGCCACAACGGTCTAATTCGCAAGGGACGCCCGGCGAGCGCATCTTTATAATGCCTTCGGATAGTGAGTAATTGATCATATTGGACAATTCCCGTTATATGCACGTCTAGGCGTAGACCTGTAATAATACGTCTGGTATAATGTACTGACTTCATGCGGTAGGGGAACAATTCCCAGCCTGCACCGGTTTGTGGATTACCAGTTACAAAACACTTTTTCCTGCATCTCTTAATATTTTTTCGGACGTTTGCTGATTTATTGAGTTATCAGGCTCTACCTGTATTATACGGCTACATCCAATTCCACTTTTCATTAAGCAACTGTCGACATTTTCCTTCACATGAAACACTGAGATAACGCTGTCCGTCCGCCCTATACGGCTGAGTGGTGCAGCCCTAAAAACCATGTAATGTGATGCGAGCATCTGGCTTGCGCTTAAAAGTTATTACGGCATTGTGCTTTTTAATGTCTTTTGTGCCGTATCAAAGGGGGTCGAACAGTAATAGCAGGTCAGGAATAGCTTGCTGTCGTTAACTTTTTGCTTGAAGATGTTTTATTCTTCTGAGTTCTTGCAAAGTCACACTATTTAAGCGCAACAAACTGCTGCGTTGTCGCCTTAAGTTTCGCGCTAGCTGATTATGAAAAGGTGGATTTTAGCAGGTGGTAAATTATAGGTGTAAAATAACAGAGGCCATTATAATGAGGTTATCTGTTTATGCAGGACGTTTAACGGGGAATGGGAAACACATGGGCTGTTTTCAGAGTGTTGCAATGCCCGTGAAATTACTTTAGTTGGCTTAGTCCTTTCGGTACAGCCTGTGCGGATCAGGGCCCTTCCATTTACCGTTGATATCCCGTGAGAAATACAAGCCGGCATGCAGTCGCCCCTTTTACCCGAGCGGCGGCTCCTGAAGCCGTGGGATGGGCGACATCGGACGGGGAGCCGCACGGAACGTGACCCCCCCGTTCGGCGCACTCGCCCTTGTATTCTGTATAATGCATTTCTAGCTCGATTAAGCACATATTTCATTCATAATGGGTGAATGAAAGACTGCAGCTTAGCCACAATAACAAGGTTTAACTTAAAGCAACATTCATCTGATGAATTGCGCATTTGATAAGCGTTTGCCGGTTGGACATAATTATTAAAACGTACGTAACTCCAGCGTGAGTGGAATCTAAATATCTCTTAAGATATTAAAATCAACAGAAGGACCCTTTCACGAAAAAAACGCAATTTTGTGGTCTTTTAATTAATTCGGTCTTCTTTTATCTCTGGATTATTTAATATGTACCCATAGGAACTTGTACTATGTGGATTGTAGTCTAAGGAAATACTTGTTCCTTAATTTCTGAAATAAAAAAGTACTTGCGTGAGCTAGAGGTACCTGTTTTCCGAGTTATTCCGTAAGCCTATTCAGAGCAGGATGCACAGGCTTCGCACACCGCCGCCTTCAGCATCAGCACCACACGAATCGCTGGTTGTCTTCTACCGGGTTATAAAGATCGCGTTACTATATTTTTGTAATCTGGTCAAAGAGAAGGTTCCCTCAAATTTCCTCCTCTCATCTCCAGTTTCCCGTCAGTCGTTGCCTTGAAATGGAGAACGAGGAGGAAAGAGTAAAACAGCTCAATGCGCTTGGAATTGTAGAAGTCTTCAAAAGGCACTTTGGCTCCGTTTACATTTGGTTTTAAAATGCGTCTTGCAGGCAATCGGATCACAGGTGGACAGCCGTGACACATCGCCGTTTACTCCTCTGTTTATCATGCGTCTCCTAGGTGTACAGCTGACCAGTTCAATTCAATTTTATTTGTATAGTGCGGCGTCACATTTAGTGGAGGCGTGCCAGGCAGCAGGGTGTGCAGGATATCTTGAAAATTTGGGGTCTCCAGACAGCACACCCCAGGAGGAGCAGGGGAAATAAAATGTGCAGTTAGCCAAATTAGGGGAGACTAGAGGCAGTGCAATCAGTTAGATGAGTGCAATATGTAAGCTCTAGCAGATAAGGCTATGACAGCATAAGTAGGAGGGAAAGGCAGGTGGGAACGCAGGCATGGGGGTTCCCTGAACATCAGCACTCCAGTTCCACAAGGGGGTGTGAAGATAGTCACAGCACTGACAGTTCAGTTCATCCAAAGCCAGTGGCACCGATCCCCACCCAGCTCTACACCTCACACTACAGCTCTAACTGGGAGTGAGCAGTCAGCTAGAGCTACAAGTAGCGTCCCTGTGAGCTTGACTAAACAAGTATGACTTTAGTCTAGACTTGAATATTGACCACTTGTGTTCAGATTTCATTACTGCCTCGCGCACAGTTATTGTAAAGTAGGGTGACCAGATAATGTCATGTCAGGGAGACCACTTTCAGTAAGGACAGTATTTGTAAATTACCTTTTCAATTAAAAGGACCTGGATTTCACTTTAGCACTGAGTTCTTGCTGTGTGCTGATTGGTCAGTCTCCTATAATCATGAATGTGTCACTAATGTTAATGTGAAACAGCTGAATGAGTCTTTTAGTCAAGGAAACGAACCAGTCAAAGTGCAAGAAGAATTGAACTAATTAGCCAAACACAGGAGCCTTTCAGTAAGTATAGTTTGTAAGATCTGTAGTAGCTCAAAGTGTCCTACTTGACGTGGATTATCTGGTCACCCTACGTAAAGTCTTTGTTGGGTTGCATCCAGGACTCGTTGGCGTTTATACTACATAAGATATGTGGTCAAATGCAGTGGTGGGTACAGCTAACTGAAAAGTTAGCTTCATAACCCCGAATCTGCTAACTCCAAAGTTTAATTGAATAACGGTAAGCTGATAAACCACTAGGGGAAAAAAAACAGTGGAAGCTAATGATATCCGCTAACTTTAATAATTAATTTAGCTTCTGTTTGGTTTTTGGCTCTGAAACCCTTAAAACACACCAAGAGAGCTATAATTTTAACCAGTTTAACGCTGAAGTCCCATCTGTTGGACTACAGTAGGGTTGCCACATCTGGCGTGACACTCACACTCGGACTCATGCAAGCAATCTTGCAGAAACACGATATTATTCCATCATAAACCTAAAACTAGCTACATCAAAAGCACTGGGGCAGTTTGCAAACCATACAGACTATTTACAAGGTAATAAAATTGTGACATACATGTAAATGCGTGTACATGTGTGTGCAGACTTGTCCTGTTAAACTAGGGTACCTTAAATCCAAGAAGTTATACGGCTAAGCAGAATTCCTGCTTCCTGATACAGGCCCCTGTTCTCCGCTTAGTTCAGGGTACTTCATGTTAAATGGACTTCATCTTTGTTCATTTATATTTAGCCCAGACCACCTTAAATCCGTCAAGTTATTGATTTATCACGTCTTGTGTTTATATGTAGTGAGGCACTAGGGTGCCAGACATAGCAGACAGGAAGAAATGTGCATGATTTTAGGGTTTACACATGTTTTTCGCTGTTACACTTTATTTAGTTTACCTGTGAAAAAATGTGCGGATTTACAGTTTACCGAACTAAATTTAGCGGAGCCTAATCGGTCAACTAACAGTTTTCAAAGTTTGCGGAACCACTGATCTGCTAACAAAAATGTTATCTCGCTAATTAGCGGTTAGCGGAACCAGGCCCACCACTGACCAAATGCGACATATATATTTTTTTAAATTCCGCCTAGCACGACTTCTGGCCCCTACTCCCGCCGCGCAGCAGCGTAGCGTGCATACTCCGAGCATCCTAGTTCTTTTTATTTTGCATATACCCTTAAAATGATGTTGAAAAATGACTTACGAACCGACCTATTCACTGCCCACAGCCCCTGGCTAATGTTATCTGTAGGGGGCCCCATTCCTGCATGCCCACCATAGGACCCCCCTCTTCATTCCTCTCATTCTGGCCTCATCCCAAACGTGAGTCAGAATCCTGCCAGTGTCCCTCTGCAGTCACTTTCTCTCCTGTTTTTTTTCTCATTCATCTATCTTTCTGGCCCCTTTAATTATAAATGCGATGGCAGCCTTAATGTTTCCACCTGAGGTACATTGAGATTGTTTTGGTGGACCTGAGTACCCAGCCTGTCACTGCCCCCCTGTTCCAGAGCTTGGCACGTGAAAGAAAAATTCATTACAACAATGTTTTTTCCAGAATGTAAAACCTGACACCCCCTCTCAGTTCATCCAGCTTTAACCCAGACAGCCACAACAGCTTCCAGAACATTCCGCATCTGTAAAATCCTTAATCCATATGGTCATGCAGCAGCTAACTGAAATGCAAAAAATTCCTCCTGCAGTAAAACATGTATCTCCTTCAACACCCCTCTGAGCTGAGATACTCTTGGGGTAGTGTTGTCTATTGATTCTTGTCTTTGCAATATATGATGGCTTTCCTGAGTTGCCCACACCCTGATCCCTGATGAACTATGAACCTTGAAGCATACATGAACTTGTTCACTATGAAGACCCTGATAGAAAGCCGCTGGTAGATGTGGAGGGTCACGTGACCTTGCTGGTCCAAAGTAATGATGAGACTGGCATGGCAGCTGGCTGCGGGATGCGAGGCACATGGAGCACCCAGCCGTGTGGGGGACCTTAAACGCTTGATCTTTGCTTAATAATTTGTTTTTAATGAGCCATGAATAACAGCAGCAGCAGAGCAGGATGCACCGGAACGATCTGATGTGCGATTTAAAGTTCACTGTCTGCTGTATTATATACAGCCATTTGTGGTTTAGTCCATGATTATCTTTCATAAAAAGAAGTGCTTTTCGTGTTTCCTACTGCAGTCCTGGTCACCACGGCCCCGCTGCTCTCTGTATCAATCCACCTCTTTGCACGGACACCCCCAGGCTGAATTCTCTAGATGCTGGCTTTGCGGACAGCGGTCCGAGTGCATTAGTGTGTGGATCTATTTCGCCGTCTCCCAAATGGATGCTTCCTGATGTCTGCGTCACCGGGTAGTAAAAGCTAATTCAGTGGCCATTGCCATCTTCTTCCATTAGGCATCACAAAGCAGTTTGCTTGTTTCTGTTAAGTCCCCATAAAAACCAAAACGGGCAGAGGACTTGTGGCTGTTGAACTGTGGCTATGGGTGTTGCTATGCAGATTTAAACGCCGCCCCCTCCAGCAGGTGGCACCGCTGTTTTATTCTCCTTGGGGTGACTTCTGACTGAAGTCTATAACCCGCCATCACTGCGAAGGAGTTTGTCTCCATGGAAATGCAACGAAGCTGACATGCTTCACTGATGACATTTCATTTCTGTCTCTGTTTTTGGCGTGAGACATTTCAGCAGTAAAAAGCCATCTGTGACTTGACCAAAGATGACGACTGCTAATCTGTTACTAGCATGTGTGACCTCATCATTACGTGCCTGCCAGAACCTGATTGTGGTGTGACATCGTTTGTGTACGCCCATGGATTGTTTAGCCTTACATCATTTGCACCTCTGTGCCACAAACACGTTTATGTTCTGAAAGCAAAACGGACCTCCATTAACACCATTACCATCACAACAGGCTGTGGTCTGAGCTGTTTAGTCCCCAGTGAGATGGGGTGGATTGTGGGACAGAAAGCACTTTACAGGGTGGAGAACTGTTCATTGATGTGTTTGTGTTGGGGGTACTAATTTTGTAACTTCCTTCCTCTGGTTTCCATTCGGTTTGTTTTTACTGCAGTGCCTGTTTAGCATAAACCACAGGCTCTTGCTTGCTGACATGATGATGAGACGCTCCCTGGATCACCGTTTCTGGCGCGCTCACACCTTCGCCGGTTTCTTTGCAGTGAAAGAACTTGAGATAATTTTACAAACGGTCGATAGGTGGCGACATTTCACGCCTGCTTCCCACAGCGAAAGTTGCGCTCCGGTGTCCCGCATTTCCCGGATTTTTGTGAGCAGGTGTCGTTAAAGTGTCCGTACAAGGACAAACGTGTCCGTGGTAAGACTTTGTCTGTTTCCATGGCAAAATGTTTTGTACTGAGAAAAACACGGTGTAGGCTACATTTTAAAATGGAATTTTGAACAAATTTGTGACCCGGGTACCGTGCAGTGTCTCTCAAAGCGCTGGCCCTCGGACAGTTCGGTATTATTCTGCACGAGCCGATTATCTTTCCAGCCTTGGACAGGCTCCAGCCCGAGTGACTTTGTAATGGATAAATGTTTCGAAGATGAATAGATGGATGATTATCCTCCCATTCGGGCATTATAATCACCAACCCCTGCCTTGTCTCCCGTTTTGAGTAATACAGGCTCCAGGCTTGTAGCAGATAAAAGCTTGTAGAAAATGTTATTGATTTTATATTGGCATTTCACCGTATAAGTGTACAGGGAAACTGACGGAAATCACATGAGATCATGCTGCTGTATTTTATAATACAATGCGGGATAATATTGTGCAAGGCAAGCAAAGCTTAGAATGAAAAATAATACAGGGGCTGTAACATTGTAGTGCAATGTAATGAAACATAATATCCCATAGACATTGTCCTCTTGTCCCTCATAACTAACCGGGGCCCTCGGTGTCTCCCTGTGTCCTCTGCACTTCTCAGTCTTATGTGGTCTATTCTGAATACATCCCTGCTCCCACCTGCCTCTCTCTCTCTTTCTCTCTCTCTCTCTCCTCCCAGCTCCTCTCCCTCTCTCTCTCTCCATCCCTGCTCCCCCTGCTGCTTCCTGCTCCCCACCCTCTCACCATCCATGCTATCCCCGCTGCATTCTGTTGTAAGTCTAAAGCTGCTCTCCACTGCCCCCTGCAGTACCTCATCTCCCGGGAAATGTTCATGCACACACAGTAACCTATATACATTCTGTGATGTCACAGGATCTTAAACAACAGGTGATAATTCCTGTGTTATATGATTAGATTGTTGTCTTGTTTATTCAGGATTATAATCTGTTCTCACTGGTAATTCAAGTTGAATTTAAGGAAAGTAGCAGACATTGCCCCAACTGACGTAAGATGCTCTGCCTTGTGTTTACAAAGGAATGTATTTATTTTTCTGATACGGTTTAAAGCGCACTGCGCAGTGAGTGAGCAGCCATTTATGAATTGAACATGCTTAGTAACACGAAGAGGCTGTTCCTCCAAACAACCCGTCATGTGGCTGCAAGTCATTAACAATAAATAATACACAAAGTAAACACATGCAGCATACAGACTGGGTCGAAAGGTTCAGTTAAGTTTCAGCTCCTGACACACGTGATCTCAGAACCAGCCGGCCTCCTGGGATTCTCATACGCTGCAGCATCAGGATCTTACACAGAATAGCGCAGAAAAAAAACACCCAGTTAGACTGAAGAGGTCTTGGAGGAAAGAGTTGATCCTACTAGCTGAGTGTACACTACTGACTGTTAGTGCCTTTGTGTACACTGCTACACTGCTAACACCTACTGTGCTTGTAATGCGCTCCTATATAACTGCTTTAAGGGCAATTTGTTGAATATCTTGTATGTGATCAGTTGTTTTTCTGAGCACAGGATCATGTGACCCAGTGACCACTGCGACAGGCAGACTAACATAAGAAGGAACCAGCAAGTGTTTTGACCCATCAGGGCAGAGTTGCTGAGAGTCACGATCTGAATGTGTAACGTGGTTCTAAGGGAAGCCAGCCTGGTGGGCGTGTCTGTAACTGTCAAGCACCACCTGCCATGAGTCATGGTTTTTAAATGATGTAAATGTATGATGGAACTCATCCTACTTCCAGTAGCTATTGGGTTATTAAATCCACACACAGATAAGCTATTCTCACACTGCAGTCCGGACTTTTATTTCTCAGAAGACAATTTTCACAACAAATTGCTCCTAGAGATGACTGTGAACTGGACAGCTGGTTTGCCTAAACTGGGGTGACTGGGACAGAGGGGCACCAGCTGCCAGTGCAGTAACTGGTCATACCCAGGCAGTTGCTTTTACACGCATTGCCACAACCCCCCCCGTTATCCCCACAGGATTGTTTCTGTCACAGCTCACCTGTATTTATGGAGAGGTCACACGTCACACGTCCCTAAGGCCGTTCTCTGGCCTCGTTGTGGTGTGTGGCTCTGAGAGTTAGACCTTTGTGTCTGTGATCAGAAGGTTGTGGTTGAAATCCCTTCCTCAGCTGAATAGTCACGTTGGGCCCTTTAGCAAAACCCTTCACCCCTGAAATGCTCCTGGACCCCATCATCTGTGTGTGTGTGTGTCTCTCAAAGGAGACCAAGATGGCATCTCTGAAGACAAGCGTCCCGGTTCATTTGGGATGTATGTTCCACTAACCTTGGTGTCAAAATGAGCTAAGCACTGGGGTAATCCATGATAAAATTTGCCTTTTGGTGAAACACCCACACTCAGCAAATTCCAAGGCAAGGCGAAGCTCCCCTGCTTGGTAAAATGGCATACAGATTTCAATATACCAAATAAATGTTGCTTTTAAATATACTGTCAAAATACCACATGCCCCGGAGTAATGTCTGGATAGTATGGCAGTATGAAAAGGTTATGATGGGATGAAACATTAGCCAAGTCTCGCTCAGAGTGTAAAGCGCGGCACTGACCGCGGCTGTGAGCCCCAAAGCATCATGGTGGTGAACCCCAAATCACCATGGCTGTGAGCCCCAAATCACCATGGCTGTGAGCCCCAAATCACCATGGCTGTGAGCCCCAAAGCACCACAGCTTCACGCCCCAGAGAATATCACAGCTGTGAGCCCCAAAGCGTCGTGGCTGTGAGCCCCAAAGCATCATGGCTGTGAGCCCCAAAGCATCATGGCTGTGAGCCCCAAATCACCATGGCTGTGAGCCCCAAAGCACCACGGCTTCACGCCCCAGAGAATATCACAGCTGTGAGCCCCAAAGCATCGTGGCGGTGAGCCCCAAAGCGTCGTGGCGGTGAGCCCCAAATCATCATGGATTTAAGCCCCTGAGAATCACAGCGGTGAGCCCCAAAGCGTCGTGGCTGTGAGCCCCAAAGCATCATGGATTTAAGCCCCTGAGAATCACAGCGGTGAGCCCCAAAGCGTCGTGGCTGTGAGCCCCAAATCATCATGGATTTAAGCCCCTGAGAATCACAGCGGTGAGCCCCAAAGCGTCGTGGCGGTGAGCCCCAAAGCGTCGTGGCGGTGAGCCCCAAATCATCACAGACTGATGGGGAAGCTGCCAGCAGATCTATAGCCCAGCTCTGGGTCTCACAGTGTCTGTTCGCGCAGGCTTGTTGGCCAGTCCTGTTCTCTCTGGGACTTTTTCCCACTTTTGTTTGTGGTAATTTATGTTGCACAGTAAACAGTTGTATACAGAGCAATAGCAACTTTGCCTGGGGGTGCAGCAGCGGCGATTGCTCAGGGCCCTGGTCCATCACGCTGCCTCACACCCCAAGAGCAGCAAGCTCCCCACCCGGGGAAGGTTGCTATGATGACACTCGTTTCGCATCTTTCTGCGTTTTGACCTGGTATTTTCCTTCCCTAACACCATTGATTGTGAGCTTATATCTCTGTCCGTAAACACTGAAACCTGAGGGAGTAATCCATGTCATTACATCTCATAAAACATTTATTATGTATTTATCTACTGCTCTGTCTGTCTACATCAGATCATAAGATGATTAACGTCATAAATAGTTTATAGCTGGAAACCTTTCTAAATTTGGCTTGCTAATCCTGTGCCTCTCTAATGTACTGTGTATGTGGGGGGGTGGGTGTGTATGTGCTCTGATCCAGGCTCTTTCCTGTCCCCCAGTCACCCCCGAGGCCATCGGCTTCCTGTCTGCGGTGGGGGTCTTTGTGGTACTGCTGGCCGTGCTCCTCCTCTTCATCAACCGGAAGCTGTGCTTCTCCCGCGTGGGAGGCCTGCCCTGCCTGGAGCAGCACAGCAAGCGGAGGCGTGGTCAGAAAAAGGGCGGGGTTCACCTGGGCCTGGGTGAGTGGCATGGGCGGAGCTTTTGGTGGGTGGGGTATGTTGCCATTGAGCTTAGTTGGGGGTGCTGCTGCCTGTTCTTCCCCAAAGAAAATGAGAAGCAGAAAGGGCTGTAACTGCAGGTCCAGGGGGGGCATGGCCTCACCCTATCGGGGGGGGGCACTCCTGGTGGATAGTGCATGGAGTTCAGGCTATATGAGTTTGTCGAGAGTGTCCAGCCTTCAGCCCCCTGCAGCATTTTTAGAGGTGACTGAAATGTGCGTTATACGAATCGCTGCGTTTCCTGGAGGAGGAGGGGCCGCCCTTCACTTTGGCTCCTCCCAAGGTTTCCTCCTCTCTGAGGGAGCTTTCGCCACAGGTTTATTCTATGGGGACCTGTAGCCCAGGATCCTGTGAAGCGCTTTGTGATAATACACTTTATTAAAAGCACCATGTAAAGTAGTAAAACTGAACTGAAAAAGATAAAGAAGTCTTGGTTGTTAACTCTAATTATATTGCATTATATTCATCAGATAGGGCTTTAAATTGCTGTTTTTCCTGGAGATCTTCAGGATGCATCTGAGATCAAATTTGTCACAGTGTTGAACTCTGAAGTCATTCATGAAGAGATTAAAGTGTCGGAATACTGCCGTGGATGTGGAAAGTGCGTCTCGAGGCTTCCGAGCAGAAACCTTTGATGGGAAATCCCGTCAGCAGAGCCCGTTTCTGGGAGAAAGTGACGTCATCCATCTGGTTTTTATTACTTGGGTTAAAGGAAAAGATACAGTGTAGTGTTAAAGCTACCATTGAAAAATATGTTTAAAGCCTCTTACCTGGGGTGCATGTAGATGTATAAACTTCTTGTGTTCTCCAGAAACTTGCTGATATCTTGCTGGATAGCTAGATGAACACTGCTTCAGTCCCCTAATCTCTCCTCAGGGGCACCTGTTAAATTTCACCACCGGCTCACGTTAAATAATTAACTTGATTATGAGGTACTGATTGTCCAAATGAAGTGCGCTAGTAGATGAGTTTAACAAAGGGCCATATAGGTTCCTAGGTGTATGCTGTGTGGTATCCGCAAGTACAGGGGTGACCTGCGGAGTTACTGAAATGAAAAACTGACACTCTGACAGGGGAGATTATGGCTTTAGGCGAACATATTCCACCTTGACATAAACAAGCTTTTCTTTGGTAGCCTACGTGTTTCCACATAATATCATCATAAAGTGACAGTTGCGATAATGGGGGAAAACAGAAATAATTTAAGTAAGTTATCTCATGCCAGTTTTCGGTGATGTGGGGTGGGTCTGGCCCCGTGGGTCACCGTGCAGTCTGTGTGATCAGAAGGTTGCCGGTTTGAATTCCATGGCCGGTGCAGATTTGACACTGTTGGGCCTCTCTTGCTCCATGGACTGGCTGGCCCTAAACTTCGTGTCGCTTTGGATAAAAGCCTCTGCTAATTAGACACATGTAATGTAAAATGTCCTCCACACATGAACTGAGATTTTAACCAGGGTTTTGTGGTTTGCACTCCTGCATTTGGCGTGGGAGATGGATCAGTGTGTTCATTTATATGCTGACATTTCCTGTAGTAACATGAGCAGGCCTTTCCATCACTGCAGACGGTCGAATGGTCTTTCATAATCTCCTTTGAAATTAGCATTTTGTAACAAGTTAATGGTCCTTTAACAGCCATAAGACACATTCCTGACATTTTAAAGCGTCTGATTCCTAACTATATTCAAATAACACTAATCACTAATTGCTCTAATATTCAAGTATGAATTCAATTGTAATTCTGCCTTCAAAGCTGTAAATGTCTTGCTTAACATCCCTTGAGTGGTGTGGGAAGGGGAGGAAATCCGCGCCTTTCCGCTCAATGGAGCGGCCAGAGACCGGCTGGTCCATCTCTCCCGTTCACCTGGTGTGCTTTTATAGCTTCTCACTTCGCCACATGCTGCATCTTCTGCGCGACAGCAGGCCGCCACTCTTCCCTGAACGCCCCTTCCTTTGTCTCTGTCTTGCCGGGACCTGCATGTGCAGTGGACAGCTTCGGGGAGGACGACGACCTCACCACGTCTTCGGACAGCGGCGACGAGGTCATGAAGCAGTTTGAGATCTCAGTGCCGCGCTCCCAGAGTTCACACGCGGGTTTGACTGAGACCTGTCCTATGGCCGCCGCCGAAGCCTGTCCCACGGATTCCCGCCCGCCTGCCGAGCAGAGACGGGGAGGCAGAGAACCCTCCGACAGCCGAGGTACCCCCACAGGGGGCTGCCCTGGCTCCAGGCCAGTTGGCCAGTTACAGGAGGAGCCTTTGTCAGGCTGTGCTGCTAATGAGAGCTCAGCCTGTGCTCTTCTCAGCCTGTGCTCTTCTCAGCCTGTGCTCTTCTCAGTCTGTGCTCTTCTCAAAAATACTTACAAATGTTTTTTATTTATATGAAAAAAATAATAATTATGTGTACCTGATTGGATACTTAAGTTATTCAGTTTTTACAAACAGTAAATGTGAGGTAGTCTTTGGGAGCTTAAACATGGCACGCATATAAAGGCAGTGTAAAGATGGGGTATACAGTGTAAAATAAGCGGTATGTGTTTGATAGCTACTACATGATTTATAAGGGTGTATTTGTGTGTGTACAGGGTACAGGATAGGAGCTGATTAATCCTTCACATTAAATGGACAGTGAGCCATGAGGTGTTATGTCTTTCTAATCCTGCAGAGGGTGCCAGAGGCAGACCGAGGCCCCCAGATGGAGAATCCTGCCCAGACAATGAGCAGGGCCCCCTGTGGGCACAGGACCCTGTAGAGGGGCTGGAGTTGGAGGTACGTCGAACCTCGGTGAGGAACCCGGATAGCGGACCTGAATGGCGAGCCTCAGAGGTTGGTCTGGAGATGGAGACGGCTGTGGACAACCTAGGCTACGATCACCGGGAGGTTCCTCAGAATGCCTACATTTGGAATGGGGTACGGCAGTCACGTTTTAGCATACTGATACATGATTTTACATTGGGTTTGTCCAAAATTGAATACTTGGTTGCTATGTAGTAAGCAAATGACATATTACGTTTTGCGAAATTCCTAGGTGTGCAACCATTGGACGCTATGCTATCCCACAAGGCCTTGGAGAAGGAAGTGCCGTCTCTGTAGAAATTTAAGTATAAAACAATACCCAGTTATATAAATTGACTCAAATGTGTATTTTTTTTTTTAATTTTTAACTTTCAATTTTTGCGTAGACTAAGCTATGTCCAGGTCAGATAATATGTGAGACGGCAACTGCAGTGTGTCCAAATGCATGCTTACTGTTCTCGTGCATACATGCAGTACTTACTTATTACATTAACAGTTGAGTAGTAGGCATCAAACGAAATTCAGTACCTACTAGGTAAGTATGTGATTTTGGAACAATCCATTGCTTCTGGTTGACACCATGTTGTTTACAAGGGCCGCTTACAAACAGCTGGCTGCTGTCCTTCAGAGGCATGAGGTCCAGAGGGTGCGGTACAAGCCGCCACATGTTCAGCGACCCGTTTCTACCTGCGGTGAGGTCGTCACGCTGCTGGAGTATAAAGGACGAGCGCAGAGGCTGCTGGTGACGGTGATGGAGGTGCAGGGTGTGGAGAACCTGGAGGCTGAGGCCTGGCTGGTCCGCCTGGTCCTGCTGCCGAGCCGCCGGAGGCGTCACAAGACCGGCGCCCAGCGGGGGCCCGCGCCCTGCTTCGGGGAGACCTTCCGCTTCTCGCACGTGGAGCCCCCAGAGCTGGAGCGCTCCGCCCTGCGCCTCCGCCTGTACGCCGTGGGCGGGGCGGCCCGGGAGCGCCTGGTCGGCCAGGGGCTCATGCACCTTTGTGGACTCAAACTGGAAGGGAAGATGGAGGTGTCCCTCACACTGGAGGCCCGCAGCCACATGGAGGTCAGAGGTCATCTTGCACAACTGCTGTTATAACAACAAGACTTAGTAAATAGTAGCTTGTGTTTTACATGATACACATTACACACCGAATATATGGACTAGACACAGCCATTAAAGGGGGTGTGGCTAATATAATGTGGGATGGAGACTAATTTCAGGGGGTGGGGCTAATAGACATGATCACTGCAGCACTCAAGGGGCACGACTGACAGCGGAAGCCATAGGGGCAACACAAGATTCGTATGAGTGCCAGCAAAACAGCTCTAACTGTAAGCTCCTTTTCCTCAGAGCGTGCCAACCAGGCAGAGCCCGTCGGCCGCCTCCCAGAGCGACAGCGCCTCGTCCTCCCAGTCCCTCTCCCACAGTGCAGGGCCTGAGCTGCTCCTGGGGCTAGCTTACAATGCCGTCACTGGCCGCCTCTCCGTGGAGCTTATCAAGGGAAGCCACTTTGGCAGCCTGGGCATCAACAGGCCCCCCGGTGAGACAGCGTCGTGTGTATACACATACTCAAGTATACCCTCTTAAGTATACACTCTGAAGTACACCCTTTTAAGTATACACTCTCAAGTGTGTCCTCTTAAGTATACACTATCAAGTATACCCTTTTTTCAACATCATCTTTCCCGACCTTCTACTGGATAAACTGTAGCAGCTCAATGTCCCTCCATCTGTCTGCTACTGGAACTTTTTTGTCCAACAGTATGTCAGGGTTGGCAACCACAATTCTTGTGCCCTCTTCCTCAGCACCTGTGCTCTACAGGGCAGTGTGCTCTCCCCCTGCTCTACTCCCTCTTCACCAATGACTGCACTTCTGACAGTGACTCTGTTAAGCTTTTTAAGTTTGCAGGTGGCACCACCCTGGTCCCTCTCATCTCAAGTAATGACAAATCCACATAGCAGGAAGTTACCAGGCCTGTTGTCATGGTACGGAGCTAACAACCTGGAGCTAAACACACGCAAAACCGTGGAGCTAATCATTGACTTCGGGGAGAAACTCACCTCAATGCCTTCACTGGAAATACACAGCTCCTCTGTCAGCAGAGCAGAGTCTCACAAATTCTAGGGCACTATCATTCTCAGACAGGATCTCAGATAAGAGAGACACAGTACTGCAGTTATGAAGAAGGCCTGTCAGTGCTTGTATTTTCTGCAATAACTCAAGAAATTTGGCCTGCGCCAAGCACTGCTGATCCCGTTCTACACTGCCATTACAGAGTACATTACCGTTGGTATGGTTCTGTATCCTCACACATTATGCTAAAGCTGCAGTAAATGATGCCATCTGAGGTGAAAATCATGGTCTGTGGGCACTACACCGCCGAAGACCTCTACTCATGCGGGAGGAAGTAGAGGGCAGGGAAAATCATGGGCTGTGGGCACTACACCGCCGAAGACCTCTACTCATGCGGGAGGAAGGAGAGGGCAGGGAAAATCATGGTTGACCCCTCCAGCCCTGGTTGCCCCCGATCCCAGCGGAGACCCAGAGCGTGAGCCCTAAGGACTCGGACCAACACCTCCACAGCTTCTTCCCTCAAGCCATCATCCATCTAAAGACCCTTTTTACCTCCCTCTGGTTTAAACTGCTGCACAAGCTCTTTATTACGTACATCGTAATGTTCTCAGCGGCTGCCCATCCCATGCCATGCGTAATCCTTCCGTGCTAGAACCTTTACCAATTCCACCACTGCAGTTAGTACACACATGCACGGTTGCACATTAAGTTGTTTCACTGTTATATCGGAGATCCTTTATACTCGCCGTTAGCTTATGTATGGTCTATTAATGTTATTTTTCTCTAGTATATGTCGTATCTTTGTGTTGACACCTGCACCAAGAGGAATTCCTTGTACTCTTGGTACTTGGTGAATAATACAGATTTGTATTCTGATGATGTAAACACCCCTAAGCATAGACACTTAAGTGAAGACTCCTCTGTCTACGTCATCTCATGACACCTGTACAGTACCTGCACATAGACTCACACGCACACTTCCATACACAGATATTTATTTCTGCATTTAGCGTATTAGGGACACATAAAGGCATGCCTCCACATACATGCATGCAAAGGTACACACGTGCATATGGACACGCTACTCGCATTTACAAGCATGCAAGTAAAGGCATAGCTGGAGATGCAGTCATAAGCACACAGGAATACGGATATGGTTTATACGCAGATATATACCCAGACACAAACCTACTTATAAAAACACATAGTTGGGCCTCTGAATCTGGCTTATTTACCTCCCCCCTCCCCATCTTTGCCCCCCTACACAGATACCTATGGCAAACTGACTCTGCTGGACACTGTGGGCCAGGAACTCTCCCGCTGTAAGACCTCCCTTCGCCGGGGCCAGCCGCACCCTGTCTATAAGGAGACCTTCGTCTTCCAGGTGGCGCTCTTCCAGCTGTCCGACGTCACGCTACTGGTCTCCATATACAGCCGACGCAGCATCAAGCGCAAGGAGCTGCTAGGCTGGGTGTCGCTGGGGCACAATGCCAGCGGCCGGGAGGAGTGGCTGCACTGGCAGGACATGCGCCAGTCGCAGGGGCAGCAGGTGTGCCGCTGGCATGGCCTGCAGGAGGCGTAGTGAGCCGGCGGAGGCCACGCCCCCCCTTCCCAGCCAGGGCTCACAGAAGAGCCCTGCACGTACGATGATGCTCCCAGCCTCTCGGTCTGCTCCATATTGGACCGATCTCACATATGACTGCATCCCCATTGGCTACACCAATGTCTGCAACACCCAGAGTCAGCACTAGGGGGCAGTGTAGCCCATGTCCCAGGGTTCAAGACGGATAGGACTCGCAACCATTCAGTATGCTGGGTTGTCATCAATGGCTGTGCAAGATAGACGGACTGGCTGTCGGGAACAAGTAGCAAGGCATTTTTCAGTCGTGTACATCATGTCCTGACTTCATTGGCTGCTGTGGCACAATGGCCTGGGGATTGTGGGTAGGTGGATCGGGCACAGAAGATGAGCTACTGTATGAGTGAATAAAAGCCAAGGACCTCATTTTACTCCATGTTCTGCTTTTCTCATAAAGATTCACACAGTTAAGGGACAGTTTTCGTCTAACATTAATGGTCAAACTACTCGTGTAACGTTGGGCGCTTCCGGCAATGCGGTGTGTAGCTGTTTGGTAAAACTGAAGAGCCCAGATCTCTGGCAGACGTGTCCCTTAATAATGGGTGAGTTACAGCTAGATGAATGACATGAAATGCACTTGGCACATCAGGAAATTCACATATAAGCAAGTACATGGTAAACGCCAACAGAGTCATTTGTGCCGAGTCTAAGATGGAAAGATGGCTCTCGTTTGTGCTGTTTTGGAGTTTTTCCGATGCCATCTTCTGCCTGGGTAGGGCCTGCACACCAGTGCTCATGGGAATTCTCAGTGTGACCACTGAACTGCACCGGGCGTTTTCAGGCACTGCATATGAATGTCAAAATACATTTCTGTTCATTTATGCATATTTCTGTAGAAATGGAGGCGGAGGAAGTTTCCCAGAAACCTCCTCCCTCCATCGCATGTATGCTTGCAGCGGGGCCTCGATAGTGCCTGTGCCATGCATACAAAGAGGTGCACCATGGGTATTGGCTGCTGCATGGACAGTATGGCCCCTGGCACACCGTGGCAGTGTGAATGTGTTCTGCACATACTTCCTGCTCTATCAGTAAATCATCCCATGGACACTTTTGTTGCCTCCTGTTTCATTTTTCTTTTATGATGATTATTTTTATAATCTGTATCGTGTTTGCACAGTTGCTCTTTTTACATGTTTTATGTAGATATTCCTTATTTGGAATTCCAGTTTAACACTGTCCTCCTCTAGTTCCAAGGAAATCGTTTGATCTTATCAGATAAGCAGGACCAAATGGGAATTAGTGCTTCCTCATTGTGGGTCATCTTCCATAGCTACTTATCCAGCACATGTTCATGCTGTTAACCTGGCAAATTCCAAGGAGCACAGAACAAGATGCAAGACCCACCGTGTCCTGGGGTCTAGCTTGACATGTAAGAGCACCTCGCATTGTCAGGCTAAGGACTGCAGGCGGAAACCAGGAAAACCTCTGTCTTTAAAACATTGATTGTTTCTCTCAATAGCGTTAAGGCAGCCCGTTGTCGCACTCATCATCTCCATTCATGTTCTTACATCAGAAGGTCATCACAGGAAAGAGACCATTCAGGATTTGTTTTATTCATTTTTTTTCTGAAATCTCTTAATGCCTACACCCTGGAATACAAGACGTTACCCATAGTTAGTGCTTTTATTTACACTTGTAAATCCTTGTTCTAATTTTGTCTAAGACATTTTATACAGTTTTTACATTATTCAGATTAATGTAAAATGTCATTTATGCTGTGACGTATTTAACTTAGCGCTGCATGAGCTTCCGTCACGTTTGGAGCCACATGGTTTATTCTTCGAGCATGTATACGTGCTTTGGGGGGTAGTTTTAGGTTAAAAAATCACTTAGTTACAGTACTAGCTGGGGGCGTCGAAGGGCCATGGATATCCTGGCAAATTGGGGCGGGGGCATCACTTTACAGGGGCCCTTGAATATGTAAAATTATATGTAAAATTGGGCACAGAGGAGCCCAAAGTAATGTTTTGCCAGGGGGTCGAGAATTTCTAGCGAGAATTTCTAGTAACACTGCATTGTACAGTAACACTGCACTGTACCTGCTGGTGTGGCTAAGAGTATTTAATCAGACCCATTAACATACAGAAACCTGCAGCCTTCAGTGATGGTGCGATACATGTTCATTAACTGGACAGAACCTTGCCGTGCTTAATAATTTTGCTTAAGGCAGCAGAAAATAATAAAGCTGTGATTCACATTGAACCCTGGCACTGCCGTCTTCCATTACACTGTATGATGTCACAGTTTTTATTGTTGCTTAGATTTTTTCCATAATATATATTGTGTTCTGTTACACAAACACCAATTTCTTGGATGGATCATATTTTAATAAATACATGATTTAATTTACTTATTATTAAAGTTTGATTTTACTTATTGTGCATTGAAAAAAAAAGAGTTTATATGATGATAAAATCATTTCTCTGAATGGTATGAAAGTAAACACCCTGATTAAAATTTTAAAGTGTTGCTATATACGCACTAAAATCCAGGAGGGCACCTCAACCTAGTACTAGAAAAGAGATATGGATGGATGGATGGCAATGAAGAGTAACACGATGACCGTAGTTTCCTCTTTACTGCCGTGTAAATGAGACACTTACTATTTCAAAAACCTTGGCCTGAAGAGGGGGCCGTCGCACGCGGAGGATCATTGCGAGGTGGCGCCCATGTAGAGATTATTCTGAACTGCAGCAATGATCACTAACTCAGCGCTGGTCTTAATATCGTTTGAGTCCACATGTGTAACTCTGGCTACAAATGACATACCGCAGATGATATTTTCCACAGAAACAGCGGGAATAGGTCTTTTATGTGTGAAATATAAACTTTTAAATAAGTTAAAGCGTGACATGCATGTTAATATACAGTTGGGTATGTAATATTGTTGCCGCTTATTGCTTTTTTGTATAGAACAGCTTAGAAATTGATTGCGATTTTTTGTATCTTTTGGGGTGA
The DNA here is from genome assembly GCA_026777985.1 of Mormyrops attenuatus. Taxonomy (NCBI): domain Eukaryota; kingdom Metazoa; phylum Chordata; class Actinopteri; order Osteoglossiformes; family Mormyridae; genus Mormyrops; species Mormyrops attenuatus. Next base: position 942,033 of record JAODKC010000043.1, read on the forward strand.
TTCGCTTGAATAAAAATGCATCGACTATATGGACGTACGCCCTTCGGTGATCCTCTTTAAACACATGCTGCATCCGAGCTGCTCTTATTCCAGATCACGTTCAGGTTAATCCCCAGCTCCGACTCTGACGGCTCACGTAAGCAGCGGTGCGCTATTCCACGGTACAGTCAGCGGCGTTTAGGGCTGTACGGAGCCATGGTGAGCCAGTGTGAACCGTTCCTAGATCAGCTTCTGTGGAGCCGTACAGCGAGTGTGGCGCGGTACGAACCCGGCCAGCTGAACCCGAATCGGCGGCTGGGGCGCAGCTCCGCCGCAGTGTGTCCGAAACGCTACGTCACCCTCCGTGGGCGTCGCCAGCGCCCGGCTTCCCTCACACGACCCGCGCTGGTCGGAATCGGCAGGACGGCGTCGCCGGAGCCTGATGGCACCGATGAATCCTCATCGATGGCCTAGAAATCGGGCACCTCTGCAGCGATCATGCTCTCTATGCCCTTATGAAGATACCAGTTTCATTTCAATACGCTCTGTTCTTTGACGCCGTTGTAGTCTTACTGTTTTATGGGTATCCGGCAAATTAGGGTCACCGCATTATTCTGCTGATATTATATATTGCAGATTACGACATTGCATGGTTGGTGTGCTGAGCCCCAGGTTTAAGGCATAACGATGGCGAGCCATCTGCGGGGATTTATCCGGCTGTGTCAGTACCTGCAGGACCCGCACCTTGTTGCGAAATTTCAGCAGATGTGCGGCGTTAAGGGAACCTTCCCCGGGAAAGCAACCGAAATAGCTGGCCGGGAGGAGAAACTGCAAAACGGCGACTGCATCCTCCACTCCGCGCACGCAGAAACGGGTGGTCTTCGCAAGAGAAAAGACACGACCGGCTCCGGGAAGACGGCCCTTATCAACCAGGAGGACCCGGTGCCTGACGCGGAGGAGGCGGCGATGCAAAGCGGGCACCGGCGGCTCTCTGCTGCACCGGCCAGCGGGGAAGAAGAGGCAAAGGAGGCGGCGTGTGAGCTGTCGGGGCGGAGGCATGAAGCCCGAAGCACGGTGAAACCGCTGCGCAGAAACTCTCTGACCGGAGATGTCGGACAGGAGTTCATCATCGAGAATAAGTTTCTCTTCTACCTGTTCACGTTTGGGACTGAACTGGGCAACGAAATGTTCTTCATCATTTTCTTCCCTTTCTTATTTTGGAACATCGACGCCTATGTGAGCCGGCGCCTGATCGTGGTCTGGGTCTTGATCCTATACCTGGGCCAGTGCGCCAAAGACCTCGTCCGGTGGACGAGACCGGCCTCGCCGCCGGTGGTCAAGGTGGAGGTGTTTTATAACACGGAGTACAGCATGCCATCCACCCACGCCATGACGGGGACCGCGCTGCCGCTCGCCCTCTTCCTGCTCACCTACGGCCGGTGGGAGGTATGCTGCTTATTGCAAATTCTAATTTAATTAAGCCTTTTTTCGTGAAACGCCGCTAGGTGACAGATTATTGGTGTTTAGATAAACACAAAGCGTTTACTGTCACATGATTTGCACTTATATACACGAACACGTGTTTTCTCGCAATCTGTAACAGTGTAATGATTAATTCACTTGTCGCGTCTCACACCTGTGATTTCTGCGCACATTTTATATACAGTAAATTACAGTATAGCAGTAAATAGTAAAAACGTTCGTTGATTGATACGAAACTGACGTAACTTTTTTTGCACATGTAGTACTAGTGAAACGTTTGCACACACCTAGCCATAGAAAGGTTTATTTGTACTACTCTCTACATTTTAGAATAATTATAAAGACATCAAAACGATAAGATAACACATATGGAATTATGCACTGGAGGGGCAGCTCAATGGGTTGCGACTCAGAAGGTTGGTAGTTCAAATCTCATAGTCGGCAAAGCAATCCCACCATTGGGTCCCTGAGCAAGGGCCTTAACCCCAATCCCTCCCGGGACTGGCTGCCCCTACTGTCTCCTCTACACCAGTTCCATGAGGAGGCCCCCTGGGATGCTGTTCCAGCTCCTGAAGGAGGTCCCTCATATACGCTGAGCACTAACTGGCCGCTTCTCCTTCACTTTCTAGTCAAACTCCTCCAAAATATATTCTATTGTGTTTAGGTCAGGTTACCAGGTCATGTGACTCTCCTTTGTAGGCAGCTTGTATGTCCAAACTTTTGACTGGAACTGTATACAGATGGTCCTCTACTTACGAACATTCAACTTACAAACTTTCCGACATACGAACGAAGAGGATCTTTAAGTCCAAATTGTGTTCACTGGGTTCCCGTTTCATGTCCGCAACATCAAATTTTTTTTTATGCGCTCCAGTTCCGCCTAGTATGACTTCTGCCCGCTACTCCCGCCGCGCAGCAGTGTAGCGTGCGTACTCCCAGTATCCTATTTCTTTGTACTTGCGTATGCCCTTAAAATGATGGTGAATAATGACTTATGAACATTTCAAGTTGAGAACGACCGTTCGGAACGTAACTCGTTCGTGAGTAGAGGAGCGTCTGTATTTTAATTGTTGCTTATATCTGTAAGCATTGAACTGGGTGCACGCTGTTAAAGGAGCTTTTTGAGGAACATACGTTTGACTCCTTTTCCCTTGTTAAATTGACTGTCGGTGATCAAAAACGACAAAAAGGGGGCGCTTTCGATATTTGGGGCAAAAGGGCCAAGCGCTCAGGCCACCCCAGCATTCCCCTTCAGACCAAATGGGGTTTCTAAATTTTTAAGGCCCACCACAGCGGGAGCGATGACCTTCTGCTGACAGGACACACAGATAAGCTTTGCTTTCAGCATCGGTAGGAACCAAATCGGCCCTGAAGCCCCCGCCCAGTAAAAACACACGCTACTTCCACGTCCCATATGCAAATCCACACTTTTGCTAGAGCAGCAGACCACGTGTATTTAACCAGCTGGCACAATTATGCGGTAAATAGCTTCCTTAAAACCTTATGCACGGCCGTTATACATTTTACTGGACCATGATTTCTGCAAAGGTCCAGTGGCTGGGAGCCTCAGTACTGATATTCCTGTGTTCCGGACAGTTGGAGCCAAGAACTCTTCTGTCACAATCACCCGCCTGCCACCCTAAATGTAGAACTGTGGTCAGACAGTTTTAAGCTGTAAGGTTAAAATGGCTTATGGTCAAAAAGAGGAAGAATCTTAACATTTATGAAGGATGTAAATGAATAAGAGGCTTCAGTGATGGCAGGGACACACAAATTCTGCATCCTTCCCTCTTGTTTGATGATGCGTGGATGATGTCCTGTTTTGAGTGGAATCAGTAGTTACTCCAGTTCTGCATCTGAAATGAGGGTCCCACCACCCCATGAAAGAGTGCCGTCAGCAAGCCCCAACCGTCCACCTCATTAGTGAGAACTCTTCCCGAGAGCTCTGTCGTTATCCAGTAGAGAATGTGGGTCAAGGTCGTAACTCTGAGGCTCTCAGTCATTCCCATTGATTAGAAGATCCGTATCCCCTTTATGGAAACTGAGAACCTGCCCGGTGTCCGCTCGCACGGGAGCCTGCCCGGTGTCCGCTCGCACGGGAGCCTGCCCGGTGTCCGCTCGCACGGGAGCCTGACCAGTCTGCTCACATGACCACTGGTCCAGTCAGCTGACATTTCCTTTGGATAGTGTCACACCCAGCATCGCTGTCAGGTATCTTCTCTGCCCTGCGACCTTCTTTCAGACCAGGTTACATGTCTGTCCCTTCTGGGCTACTTCACGCAGTCGGTGAGAGCTGAGCAGCCTGACTTCACGTTCACCCCCCCACTCACTGCCATTCTTAGGGCCCCCCGTCATAAATGAAGCCCCTGCATGTTTTCTCCATTCCTGCTGAACACAGCCTGTCATGGGGGGGTGACTGCAAGGACATACTCTCCAAGCCCCCCTGAGGCCACACAGCTGTTCGGCGAATAATGTAATGATATTATTTGCCATTTGCACAAGTACATTGGAATTCTCCTCTTCATACATCCCATCTTGTTCTCCATGGCTTGACGGTTACAGCACTGAATCAGGCAGCATGCCCCCCCACCCGGAGCTGGGGGTTAAGGGCCCACAGACATGTGATTTTTCTGTGGAGACTGTGTTTGAACCAGTGATCTTCTGATCACAGGCACAGACCTTTAGGACACTGAGCCACTCGCCACCCGCCCACCACTGGTCTCACCCAGGAATTAAAATTTAAGCATGCCTCAGTCTGGGAGCACAGATGTGACCTGTCTGTCAGAGGTGACCTGTCTGTCAGAGGTGACCTGTCCTCCGTCAGTCTACTTATGCAGCTCCACAGCCCTGCAGATCGCAATGGCTCTGTATGTCAGCTTCCTGGAACTATTATTTGGATGAAGGGAGTGTGTTTTGTCGAGGGGATGGGAGGTTGCAGGGTCACCCTGGGGGTGACTGACTCAGCTCTGGGGCAGCTTTCCTGTTATCCCACCAGAGGTCAGTCAGGGTGGTTCTCGGGGGGGGGGGGGGGAGATGAATTTCTGAAGCAGAAGTGATAATGAGCAGAACACGTAACCTGGATCACGGCTGGAGTCACTGATGACAGACGCTGTTTTGCAGGAGCTGATGTATCGGGGACTCACTGTTGTAATGTCCTGCTGTTATAGAATCCAGCAGCAGATACTGGAGAAGGAAATGTCTGTTGAAACAACAAGTACTTGTTGTCTATGGAGGGCCTGGTGACAGACACGGCTCTACATTAAATTCCCTGGTAATTGGCATGTTCCTGATGACGTTCTGCAATGTCAAGATGGTGCGTCTCCCAGCTAACACTGTACACACTGCAGGGTTTTCTCCGTTACCCTTGGCGGTCTGTGAGCCCCGGAGTGCTAGTTATGCTCAGGGATACTTGGGCCCTTTTCGCCTAAAGCTCTCCCTGAAAACAGCAGCTGTATGGATTTTGGCATGACATCATTACATCATTTAATGCTTCACTCGGCACTGATCTCACACAGCAGGTTTAGCCCTGATGTGCAAATCCAGGCAGACTGGCAGGACGGCCCCTTGCGGACTCGCTGATGGTCCATGAGGAGTGAGTGCCGCGCCTGGCGGACATGGAGACTGCCCCGTTTCCAGCACGCCACCCGCAGGCTCCCGCAGCCTGACAGGAACAGCACAGGATAGGGGAACAATGGCATGGGCTTCTCCTTCCTGTGCTGCTCATATTGTTGGGCCTTAAAGCTCGAAGAAACAGTCAGACTCCGAGGCAGGCGGGCCGGGCCGGGCCAGCTCTCTGCACGGTTTCGCTCTGACACGTCAGCGGTGTGGGATGCAGGCGTCACATACGAGTGGATCAGCACGCCAGGTCTTATAGCCCCGCTGACGTCTCAGCAGAACATCTCCTACTGGGTCGCCGGCCCCGTGGGGGTCCCTGGGCCCACTGCCCTGTTCTCACTCAGGTCCTCTTTCGGCTATAAAATCGTGTAGGCGCTGAATGGTCCTGGGGTCCTGACTGAAGGAATAAAGTCACTCTCCCCTAGGCAGGTAGCATAACCGTACCCCGCAGTGGGGGTTCAGGGCCAGGGGGGCTGGGGGAGGAATCGCAGAGGGAGACAAATTTAGAGTTGAGAGCAGTTGGCAGCAAGGAAGGAAACTCGTCCCACACACAGATCATCCCCCCCCGTTCCGCAGAGCATCTTTACTGTCAGGTCTGCGGAGGTGTTCCCACTCGGGAGCTGCAGAGAGGCAGGGAATCATCCTGTTTCCGGACTGGGGAGACCGACCGACCTCTCCTGAGGCCTGCCAACAAAGGCGCGCCATGCAGCGTGTTAAAGGAGGCACTTCCTGTAGCGCGTGATGCATTCGTCACACTGCAGCCCAGCCTTTTGTAGCAGTTAATGTATTATGGAGAATAAGCCCCCGTGTCAGAACCACAGGCGCCCTGGGAGTATTTATGTGTCGAGAGGCAGGAAAGTCAGCGTCCCATTAAATGACTCGGGGTCTCGTTATGGAAAATTTCATGCTTCTGTTCTGTTTCCCAGCATTCACCGAAAATGTATCTCAGGATAATGAGCTTATGTGGCGTTGAATGCTCTGGCCTTCACATGGGAGCTTATAATAACGCGGCTCCCTCTGCTGGCGGTGACGGGCGTCAGCGGCCCGGGGTCAGGAAGGGCCAGTGTTCTGAACGGCGGGGGGGGGGGGGGGGGGGGGGGGGGGGGGGGGGGGGGGGGGGGGGGGGGG
>JAODKC010000043.1:948955-960799 GCA_026777985.1 Mormyrops attenuatus
CCGACCCTTCACAGGGCGCAAGGCAGGGAATAACCCAGGATGGGCCACCGACCCTTCACAGGGCGCAAGGCAGGGAATAACCCAGGATGGGCCACCGACCCTTCACAGGGCGCAAGGCAGGGAAAAACCCAGGATGGGCCACCGACCCTTCACAGGGCGCAAGGCAGGGAATAACCCAGGATGGGCCACCAACCCTTTGCAGGGCAACCACACATACCTACAGGCAATTTGGAAACTCCAATCAACCTCTGAATGTCTTTGGACTGTGGGGGGAAACCAGAGCACCCAGAGGAAACCCCACAATCACACGGGGAGACCATGCAAACGCCACACACACAGAGCCATGGAGGAGACTCAAACGCTGGTCCCAGTGGTGTGAGGCGACAGTGCCAACCACCACACCACCCTATGTCTTTATTATTCAGGAGTGTGAACAATAATTTTTGACCAGTAACTCTATATTTGGTTTGTTTTCCCCTCTCTAAACAGGTTCTGTATCTGTGCCATATTGATTTTCATAGAATTATTTTCTTTTCCAGTGCATTGTATCACATTCATTCACGCTCGCATGTTGAATCAAATCATGTCAAATCGCATTGCATTGCAGTCATATCGTGTCGCATTAGTAGCTGCTTCATATGTATCTTTAATGTATCGGATCGTCCTCAATGAGGGAGATGCACATCCCTAAGTGGGAAACGCACTGACACATTCCAGGTGATGTGATTGGCCAGCTGGGCCCTGGTGACCCCGCCCCTTCCTGTCTTTTGCAGTACCCCTTCATCTTTGGCCTCGGCTTGGTTGCTTGCTGGAGCCTCCTGGTCTGCGTGAGCCGGATCTACATGGGAATGCATTCTGTCCTGGTAAGTCTGTCTCTGCTGAGGAGGTCCAAAACCTTCCACTTGACCTGTGTTCTTTAAGTGAGTTTAGACAGTTGGGGTTTTGGGTAAACGAGACGCTTACAGGACTGTGGCTGATCATACAGTATCATACAGTGCAACTGAAATAAATCGTACCCCTCCCAATTCCAGAAGCTTGGAAATTATGCGTGGAACTGTGGAGAAAGTGAGGCCAGGAAATGGTTTATCATTCTCCAGTCAAGAAAGTGACGCGATGTTCTTTGGTTGATCCGGTTACTGGAGTGGTTAAGGAAGTGACCAATCAGATGAGAGCCTGACCAGCGCCCAGCGAACGTGTGCTCTGACTTCATAAGACAAGGAATGTTCTCCTACAGGAAAACACAAAGCAGGAGACCACAACACATTTGGGGGGAGGTGGGGGGGCACTGTCACGCTCATCTGACTCAGATGTGGCTTTGAGGAAGAACACTGAAGCAGCGTTCTTCCTCAGCGTTCCTCCGTCGTATCATCTGCATGTTCGCAGTTGACGCGTTCTTCGGTATTCTCAGGCGTAAAATCAGGGGTGTGAACTCAGTCCTTCAGCTTACTAATCACCTCCAAATCACACGTATTCAGCTCTTACTCGGACGAGTATAAGTACTCAGGATTTGCTCTGGAAGTGCATGATATTAGCCCAGCTTTACTAACATCAGTAATATCTCCAGCCACAGGGAAAAAAAACTCACTCTGGTCCATTCGGACTAGTGTGGTGCTGAGGTATCGCCCGCTGCACGGCTGCACTCAGGTTCTCATCCCTCAGGTGGTTTGTTATGTGGTACCGCGCTGTACTCCTTGCATGCTCCTTCCTTACTTACCTACTGGCACATCCCTGCAGGTGCGGCAAAGCTGGCATCGCATCAAGCCTGTCAGCTATTTGGGGGATACAGATTTTAAATATCGGGGTTCCTCAGCATGCCGCTGCCCACAGCTGCGAGAACGGAGGCGCTGTAGGACAGATCACACAGGCGATGCCTACAGAGAGGCAGCCCCGTTGGCAGTAGGTGGACCCTGCTGAAGGCCTTCTTGATGCTCTCGTCCCTGGGTGACATGTAGCCTCCAGCCTAAAGTCCAGCATCCCCAGGCAGAAGGTATAACTGAGATTTCTTATCTGGTTTTGATTCTTATGGAGGGCAGAATCTTCCAGCCTCAGCAGCAAGCTGCCATGTCCTCATGAATCCCGTGATGCTGAGCATAGCTGGTTAGCGGGATGGCGGGATGGTGGGATAGCAGGATAGCGGACGCGAGGCAAAAGAATTAAATGTCAGCTCTCCAGCTTCGGCCTCTGCAGTTGTGGAGCACAAAAATTATTTAATTGTTCTTTGACAGCTGTGGGGGGGAGAGAATAGGATTTGGGGAGCTGGAAAATCAGCGGGATGGAGGACACTTTCGGGAATGGGCCCCTCCCTTATATTCGCGTAAGTGCGTGCGGCTCCTGTTTCTTTTGGCTTTCCCAGAATCGCCCTTGGTCCCGAGAGAAACCCTCACCCTCATTACGAATTCATCACCCTAAACCCAGCTGCATCCTCAGTCACTCTGCGTGCCCATTCCTGCGCTGGCGAGCAGGTTGGGGTCGGGTGGCGGTTTTGGCCTGCCGGACAGACTGTCCAAGGTGACGGTGACCATGCTCTCAGCTTGGACACGTGCACCACTTTTTAATGAATAAGACACACAAATAAACATGCGGAGAAGCCTGGCATGACCCCGGAGACCGGGAGCATCCTGATTCCTTTGCTTTATCCATCAGGCTGCAGTTATGCTGATCTGTCTGATCATGGTCCATAGGAAAACATTTAAGCCGACATTATGAGAGGAAGAAGGGGAACAAGCGGCCAATTGCAGGAAGACACTTTAACCCGAGGTACAGTTTTGTCCACAGGTGTGGTTTGGGAGTTTTTAATCAGGAGGTTATTATAACATTGTTAAAAGTTTCAAATTCTTATTATAGAATATATTTAGGATGCATAGATATTCAGGAAGCAGAAATGAAAGTTGATGTGGTCTAAGGGAAATGGCGTCATCTGCTAATGATTCGTTTTACTGCATACTTGTTCACTTCAGTGTTGATTCTGAAGACTGATCACTTTCCACCCTGGTGTCGCATATCCCTGCAGGCTTAATGTCATCTCCATTCACTAGATTAGAGGTAATTACTTGAGGCAGAGACATGACTATGTTTGAATGATGATTACAAATTAAGGTCAGTCCAAGAATCTATAAAAGGCCGCCTGTCTATTCAGCCCTACCCTTGCTTTGCTGTTCTTACAGCTTCTGCCTACAGTCAGACCTAACCTGAGTTAGCCGGTAGGGAGCTGGGAGGGAGCAAAAACAGGGACCAGCTGGGAGGGAGCAAAAACAAGGACCAGCTGGGAGGGAGTAAAAACAGGGACCAGCTGGGAGGGAGCAAAAACAGGGACCAGCTGGGAGGGAGCAAAAACAGGGACCAGCTGGGAGGGAGCAAAAACAGGGACCGTCTGTGGGTCCCCAAGGACCGGGTTGGGAAACACTGCCTTAAGGTAAATCCTTAAAATATTTAACCCAGATCAGTCATTATAAATGGGTGAATTATGTATCTCTTCTGGATAAAAATTCAAGTTAAATAGCTGTTATGTTTATGGCATACAATTGGAACATGAGTGAATGAATGAATGAATGAAGTCATTATTGTCATTATTGTCAACAGAATATAGAATGTGCTCTCCAGTGAGCGGCTCTGATCGTTTCCTTTTTTAAGCAGAAAGCGGCTTATTGTGGTTGTCCATAATGAGATGTTATGCTTACGGGCGTGTGGGTGTGAGGACCTGCTCTCGTGTCTATTTCTGTGGAAACGCGGCTAGCCATGAAGGCGAGATGTGAAGCTGCTCTCGTCGACAGCGACGGCCTGCCTTGTTACTCTCTGCCAGACACACTGGTTTCTGTGGTCGCCGTTCCTCTGCAGGCGTCACTGCTGTATCTCCTCCGGACTGAGCTGTATTCAAGGCCCGCTTCCCTGATGATGTGTGTGTTTGTGAGTTTGTCAGCTTAGTGTGCAGGTGTCGGTCTTACACTCTCTGTGGGCCCAAACACAGGCTTTACACTTCCTCAGCAAAATCACAGGGAAGATTCATCTGACATGTTGTGTAATGACACCATTCTTCATTGCAACAGTGCCCTAACAAGGGAGTATTTCATTCTCTGTACTACAATTCCTTACTTGTTTACCTGACTGTACCTTGTAACCTGGGTCTAGCTGTGCTTGTTTTGTTGCTTTCACACACGTGGACAGCCTATCACCATCAGGGACTCAGAAACAGCTTTCACAACCATAATTCAAAAGAGAACAAACTGGCCCATCCATCCACAAAGCTGGGTTTTCTGTGACCTTAAGACAGCTCACTGCAGGAAATGCGTACCCTGCAGTTGAAGGGAATGCTGACTGGATGGGCGGCTCCAGGACGAGGTGCACAAAGGGCAGACTTAACGCATTGGACTGGGAAACCAGGAACAGGAAGCAGGACCCAGGAAACAGGAACTGACCAATATTGAAACACAAAACCAGGATAGTCACAGCAAAAACACACTGGACCATGTACCCAGGAACAAAACACCAGCTAACCGGGACCAGGAACCCAAAGAGCTATGATGACTGTTTAAATGACATTCAAATGACAATTAAATGACTGTTTAAATGACAGTTTGCATTTATAAATTAAAAAGTGTGGCGTTTGAGACACTGATGAGACATGTCATAAGAATGTAATATATTTATGGTTATGTCTGAACTTTGTGACATTCGGTCATGTTGTCATCAGTTATTTTTGTCAGGCAAAATGAGAGCTGACCCCTAAGTTTTCCTGCTGAAGTATTAAAGTATAAAAATAATTTGTAGAGGAGGGCTGAGCGAAAAGCCCGCACATCCTGCATGCCGCGCGTGTCCGTCTGCGTCCGCTGTGTATCCTCACTGCGGATGTTGTCTTGCAGGAGGTCATCACTGGCTTCCTGTACAGCCTTCTGATCCTGGCTGTGTTCCAGCCGCTGCTGAACGCCATCGACCACTTCTACCTGACGCACCGCTATGCCCCCCTCGTCATCGTCACCTTGCATGTGGGCCTGGGCCTGCTGGCCTTCAGCCTGGACACCTGGAGCACATCCCGCAGTGACACCGCCCAAGCCTTGGGCTCGGGGCTGGGTGCAGCGCTGGCTTCCCACCTCAACCACCTGCTGGGCCTGATGCCCGACCCAGCCCTGTCACGGCTGCCTCTGTCTGCCCCACCCCTCAACGCCACCCTGCTGGCCAAGTCAATCCTGCGCCTGGTTCTGGGTGTAGTGGTGCTGCTGGCTATAAAGGCGGTAATGAAGGCTGTCGCCATCCCGTTGGCCTGCCACATTTTCAGGATCCCCGCCGACGACGTCCGCAAGGCCCGGCAACACGCTCCGGTGGAGCTGACTTACCGCTACATGGTGTGCGGCACTTTGGGCTTCAGCTGCGTCTTCCTGGTGCCTGTCTTTTTCAGCTGCCTGAACTTGTCCTGATGTTATGGCACCGTCTCCGCCCATTCCCTACAAGATTGGGCTATTTCACACAAAATCAAACAAGTCACATGTGACTTCCTTTTAGTTGTGAATTCTTCTGAAGTTCTGCTGTTTCTTGATGGTTTGCTTTAATGCAGGGTTTTGCTCTCGACATGTGCTGCCCTTCCACTGTTTCACCCACGCAGCTTAGTTGATCCACCAGTTGATATTTCACGCCAATCAGGTCAACCCCATTGTGAATTATCCTACTATGCCAAACAGGACCTACCATGGACACCCATGGCTGTTTTCTGATGATGCATGACTGACCTCCCCTGGTACGATAGGATAAACTGTGATCAATCCCAGGGGGATATTCCTGAATTGCTTAGCTGACCATGTGATTTGAACACCTTTCGGTCACAGGCCCTGGGACCCAGAGCACTGAGCCACACCGGGGGTGTCTCGCGTACTTCACCTCTGCTGTTACATGTTGAGATGAAGAGTGTCATTGTAAACTCTGCTCCTTACGGCTCCCGTACTCCACTCTGATCCCTCTGTGATCCTTATTCTGGACCTAGACCCCCCTCCCTCTTCAGCTCAGGTCATTTTCCTCGGTTTGATATGAGGATTGGCTGGGTGACCCTTCCAAAATTAGTCTTCTGTAATTGTGTGAGCTAAGAAATTTGGGTGGTCGGTCTGGGACCATAAACATATTGATTTACGGAATATTCTTGCACCAGTCTTCACTGTGAAAGCAGAATCACAGGTGCCTAGAATAAATGAAGGAACATTCACCAGTTAACCCCCACCTGGATGATGTGACGGCAGCCATTCTGCACCAGTACGCTCACCACACAGTAGCTAAGGTGGTGAAGGCGCAGGAGAGAATTCACCAGTTAGATAAAGGGGAGGATTAGGAGGCCAGATCTGAAAGAGTCACAGTGGGCAGTTTAGCCAGGACATCCGGCTACCACCCTTACATGTTAGAAAGATGCCCAGGACATCCGGCTACCACCCTTACACGTTAGAAAGATGCCCAGGACATCCGGCTACCACCCTTACACGTTAGAAAGATGCCCAGGACATCCGGCTACCACCCTTACACGTTAGAAAGATGCCCAGGACATCCGGCTACCACCCTTACACGTTAGAAAGATGCCCAGGGACCTTTTTATGATCTCAGACAGTCAGAAACTTGGTTTTATGCCTCATCCGAAGGACAGCACCATTTTTACAGCAGTGTCCCCATCACTGCACTGGGGTCCACAGGATGGGCTAACCTGTCACTGCACTGGGCCATTGGGGTCCACACAGACCCCAGGATGGGCTAACCTGTTGGCCACAGCAACACCTCTTCCAGCAGCAACCCAGCTTTCCTAGTTGGTCTTCCATCAAAGTACTGGCCAGGCCCAAACCTTCTTAGCTTCAGGTGGATTACCTGGTCTGAACTGCAGGTGGTCTGGCTGCTATAGATCATTAGGGGGGTCATTAGGGGAGGCTGGAGGAGATGCACGGCATTTTCTTGCAAAGGGTATCCAAAGAAAGGTTACTATTGACTAAGTACTGTGTGACTTCAGGATGACCCTACATGACTTTGGTATGTTCAGTGCTCCGCCTGAAAAGATGAAAAGTCTGAGGCTGACGTGGGGGTTCATGTGGTCACCCTGGACCAGACCCAGACTTTTTGTCTTATAAAAGTCCAGGCACAATGGTCTTATTGTTAGTAGACAGTCTCATCAACATTCATTTATTGACTTTTGCTTCATAAAAATCAATTTTTCTTCTGTGCTCCTATTTTGAACAGTCCCCCCACCCAACGACTATTCAAAACCGTAATGTGTACGTGTTATTTTAAACATCTGTGGCTGAAAACCGTAGACTTTGCCTCAAATTGTGTTTTAACCTGTTACTATTCTTCATGAAAGAAAAACTGATGTAGCCTAACTGCATGCTAAGACATTTATTTGTTCCAGAAGAGCCTCAAAGTGTTGGTTCACATCCAATGTTTTAGTGCTAAAAGGAAAACAACCTGTTTGTAATTGTGTGTTTGACTTGTTGATGTATCTGCTGACCAGCCCTCCGCCCTCTGTGGACTACTCAGTATATGTTCGATCAGTGTTTATTCCTTAAACAGAGAAGTCTCTTCAGGCTGTCTTGACGGAGAGATGGAGGTCAGTACCGATGTGACGTGGAAGAAGAGCCGAAATTCTTACTGTGTTGGTCTCGATTGTACCTCATTATTCTACATACCTTTGTGCCTTTCTTGGTCCTGGTCATGAAATTCTGCAGTGAACTGCATTATGATGTCAGGTGAAAGAGTGTAAATGCCATCCATTACGTACTCCAGCTAAAACATTTCTGTACATTTATTATATGAAAGAAAATCTTTGTTCAGTAGCCATTGTGCTTCAAACCACATTTGAAATGTCTTTATTTCATAATAATGTTTGTATTCGTTACAGGATTACTTACCAATATGAATAAAAATGTTGCACATTATGATGGTCTCAAAGGGCAAAAGGAAGAAAAAGTCATTCTAATTTGAACCAATATATTTTATATATTTTGATGACCTCATGTCTAAAAGCCTGACCATAAACCCAGGGTCTCTGACTTGCCCGTGCTGGCTGGCCGTCTCTCAAAGCTCCACCTTGGCATCTATAGGAAACACTGCTCAAAGTTCTACACCATACAATTAATCAGAGCTGGACGGTTCAGGTCCAGAAAGTAAAAATCCAGGCCAAGGTTTTGTTTCAACCAATCAGTTGAGTACTCTGTGACTGTGAGTTTTTATGCTCAACTGGTTGGTTGAAACAAAACATTGGTCTGGATTTTTAGTGTCTGGACGTGAACTATTGACTTATGTGATTTATTTCATCCTGACTTTATCTTTTGAGCTTTTGTGCGCAAAACCCTATTCCAAATATTAAGATGAGCGTTCCTAGTGAGCACGGAGCAATAAATTATTGAGTAGTGAGTTACTCAACAGTGCCCTCTACAGGAACTGCAGTGGTGCAGTGCCTCAGTTTCCCATTCGTCCGGCCCTTGAGTAACTACAATACTGCCCTGTTAGGACCCTGTGTTGAGAGCTGCTCTTCTTTACTGGCTAGTTGCACTTTCTCATGAAGCCTGCTGATTGGCTTGTTCATTTCAGTCATCTGTACTCCTACTTGTAAATGGCCAATAAACTGAAACATGTACCTATACCGCTACTTATTTCTTGTCATGGGAATCACCATTAGTCTTCCGTTGGACTGGCCTCTCCTTGACGTTAGGACTGTAGTGAATGCCGTTGGGTCTACAATGGCTGTGTAAGTAGATGATAAAGGCGCTCTTAAGTAAAAGCAGAAGTTGAGTGGTTAAGGATATGGAACTATAAGCCTAAAGTTCCTCATTCCCAGGGGCGTCAGAAGCATGTCCCCCTCAGATTTAATGGCGGCGACGCCCATGCTCAGTCCAGACCCTATTAGGAACTAAACAATTACTGTTAAATAATGCATGATTTTTAGGTACAAATAGTAGTCAAGATATATTCTGTATGTTCAGTGCCGCCCCTGGCCAAATTGGGGCCCTAAGCAGAATTTTATTTCGAGCCCCCCCCCGCCCCCATTACAAAAAATGAGTAAAAAAAAAAAAAAAATCCACTAACAGTCTTTTCCTTTTCCTGTGCACTCTTTCCTAACAACTTTTATACAACGTTCTTAGCGGTAACAGTCATAGATTACTAAGCACTTGTAAGTCGCTCTGGAAAAGAGCGTCTGCTAAATGCGGTAAGTGTAAAAGTAAAATGACTGTTTCACAAAATGAGATTTCGGTTGACAACCCTGCGGTGTCAGATTACTCGTCTCTTTCTTTCTCTCCTGCCTTGGGCTGACTTGGTGCTCTACGCGCGCCTCACGGCAGCGATGCGCATCCTTTGCGCATTTGCATTGAATGTGTCCCCTTGCGGATAATGGGCCCCCCCATGGATCGTGGGGCCCTACGCACAGCGCGTGTTCTGCGTGTAGGGAGGGGCGGTACTGTGTATGTTTACTGAAACATTTAACAAACACTCTGCCTGAACTAATTAGCTTGTTTTCCAGCCCAATATTAGCCCAGTGCAGTGTGATTAATGGGTTCTTGAGCAACCATCCATCAAAAGGGGGGCTAGGACTTAATGAAGCCTTTTTAGGAAAATGAATGAAAACACAGTTTAAACTAATTAATTATATTTATTTGGGGGAGAGGGGTTAACGAACATTTTAGGGGGAGTATGCCCGAGGGCATAACTTTGGTTTGAATATTGGGCGGGGGGCGGTCGGGGTCTCCACCCATTTAGGAGGAGACATGATTATTGGGAGGGTTATAACCCCCCGTAATTTACACCCATGGGGAAGCCCCCTTCCCCAAAACAGGGCTAATTGTGAAATTGACACATCGCATTGTTTCCCTACAACTGAGGCCTGCTTTTTTTTCTCCATTCCACACCTATTATAACTTGTGGATGGGAGAGTGTTTCAACTTATTCAAATGCTGCTGTCTGTCAGGCTTTTGATAGTGTGTTCTCCTTTGAAAGATAGTTTACGAGTATAGCTGACAAAGAGCAGAGAATTGCGTGAGGCATATCGGCAATTTTATTTTTAGTAGGTTTATTTTAGCCGTCTAAATAAATATTTTTACACTCTACTGCGGTATAATAGGAATAGAACACAAGATACAAAGACAAGTCGATAAATATTTTTGCTGAGTACATTTCATTGTACTGTACTGTTTTCTACAGTTCACCCTTTATTGCGCTTTTCTGCCATCTGCTGGCAAATGTCGTTCATTTACTCAAATTCGCATTTACACAATCAATTCAATTTAATCGTTAAATGGTTCTAACCGTATTGCTTTACAACTGCTTGTATCCATACTATTAATTAGTCATTCAGATTTTGTTTGAATTTGTTGATACCAAGCGCATTCAGTTTGGCTCTACCGTACATCTTCCAACCATGTATGGTAGATAACACATCCCACAAAGAATTTCATATTGTTTAGTCAGCTTGGCATTTGACCAGTATTGTGCAAGCTACTGAAAATTAGTAGTTAAAGTTACTAGTTAATGCAATTACTGCATATAAAAGTAGTTAATAGGGAAAGTAACTAAGCATTATGTCCACTGCGAAATGAAGACACCCAGTGGTGATCCGTCAATACCAGCAAGGGCTTCTCTGCAAGTCAAAAATCACTGACTTATGTTTTATTTTATTATTATTTTTTATGAAAATATTTTTCCAAGAATATGTTTTAACTAATTCCCAGTATCTCTTCTCTTGGTTGCGCTGCTTCCAGTACCGCATGTTGATGTTAAAGCATTTTTCCAATCCTGTTTCAGCCATCACGTGTCGCCAGGTTATAAGACACCTGCCTTGAGCCTTCAGAATCAACAGCGTAGGCGCCTGTAGCAGTGAAACTGTTGCTTTAACCAATCAGATTTCGAGTTGGGGGCATAACGTCAGCATTTTCACGCCCTGTGACTGGATTAATCTGAGCTAGATAAGATTTTAACAACTCTGAGCTATTAGTTAAGTTGTCCCCAAACGAGCTTGATGGGCCGAATGGCCTCCACTCGTTTGTAAATTTCTTATGTTCTTATGGTCAGAGCTAACAAACCGCAAGATAAAACATCCGCGAGGCTTTAACAGCTGTTTCCGACCCACGGTGGCAGACAGCGGAGATTAAATTGATTTGGTCGCAGATATACTTACCAAAGCCATTTTCAAGACGGACTTTTCAAGAAAAGCTGCACATCGTGAGAAAAGGTCGGCCAACCCCGACGCTAGCAAGCCTACACTGCGTTTCTGTATAATATTTATAGTTTCTATAGACGTGGCATCATAATGATGGTACAGTGGAAAACGCTGACAGTGATCACGGTGATAGTGATCAACCACTTATATGGATCAAAAATCTTGGGACAGAATCATTCCTCTACCAATACTGTTTAGATAATTGGCTTATGGCAATGAAGTATTCCGCTTACAGTATTCATTTTGGGTATTTCTGTTCATAACAACATATGGAAACAATAAAAATCACTGTAATTCATTTTGTTTTTATTCGCCTACTTTGCCTGCGGATTGTGCTAGCTACCTGAGGATAATGTTGCGTGCGCAGAAAACATTTCATTTTCTCTCATTGACAAAAATAGACTAATCAAAGCTTATGACAAACTGCCAAACCAACGAGATGCAGCAGCGTAACTACAAAAAGCTATACTATATGTACAGTACTCTACTGTATTATAGCGAATTTGAATTATATACAGTTAACTAATTTAATTTGTATAGTACTGTAATTTGAACAGCGTTTGAAACAGATTTTGAAAGAGTCAATAAAATACGAGGCTGAAATTGGCTACTTATTCACCAGCTACTTATTCGCGATTTCGGTTCCACCTTAAATGTCTTGCAAAGTAGCGCTGTGCCGC
>JAODKC010000043.1:966862-992062 GCA_026777985.1 Mormyrops attenuatus
GTATATGTACACCCCAACAGATAGCAAATTAAAACTTTTCTGGGAGGGAAGGGGGTGACACAGGAACGCGCGCACACAGGAAGTCTTGCGTAATTCAGTAAAAGTGTTGCAAATTTTTGGTTTTGTAACAAAAATCATTAATTTATTAATTTGTTTACTAAAAATGTATATCAAATTAGAAATAACCGGAAGTTTTAAGTAAAATATTAATTTACAGTAGTAATAGATTGAAACAAAAGTGGTAGTTCTAAAAGCTGGTCTGAGTAAAGTTCATTGACAAAAATGCTGTAAATTTATTCGTTTAATAAAAAAGGGCCGTTGACAAGCAGTGTTTGACATGCCATGTTTTAAAGTCGTAACGCGTTTTGCTTGATCACGTTAGCACAGCAGTATTTCACGTTTTTCCCTTAAATCTGGATCAGCTGACAACCTGATTGAACACAAAAGTGAAAGAAGACAAATAGTTATAAATACTCTTAGTAACCAATTCAGAAGCAAACCAGAGTAAAGCCTAAAGAACAAAGGTATCATTCAGTGGCATGTATGGATCCACATCCAGGCCCCAAACAGGTTACTTAGCCATTTCAGGAAGTATTATTAACAACTGTGTAACAGCGGACAAAGAGTGCATCTCACCAACCCGTTGGGCAGTGTCCACACCACAAGCATGTTTGTAGCAGCTTTCCGGTCGTGTATGTATCACACTTGTCCTGTATTCTAGTACTTTTTCTCATGCCTTAGGAATTTGTAGCAGCACCTGTGACATTTGCTTGCCTTCTCTCTCTGTACAGGTGACACATCTCTTCTCCAGCTATGGGCCTGGTGTGAGGCAGGTTCACTTCCTCCACAAGCTGAAGAACATGAACATGGTTCAGTTTCATGCCACCCGTGTCACAGGCAGCTCCGTCACTGTCAGGGCCACTAGGTCCACTACACACTGAAGGCGGCTTCTGTCAGCACACTTACACGTTCCTAATTTCTGCTTTTTCAACATACACTATTAGATTAACACGTATGGAAGGTTCTCGCATCCCTTTAAATGAAATGTGTGTTTTTTTCATTCAGCCTTAATTCAAACCAAATGCCTGTCATGACTCGTGTGTAACGGTAAGGTGCCTGTCATGACTCGTGTGTAACGGTAAGATGCCTGTGACTCATCTCCGCTCCACTGCTGTAAAAGCAAAGTGTCTAATTCGGCATAAATGTGCAGAATTTTTGTGACATTAAAAACTGCAAGGAATAAAATTGAACCCATGTCCATTTCTTTGTTAGCAAGTCCTCAACTCGCGTATGGAATTCAAGTCCATTTATCCTGTATAGCGCCTTTCACAAGTGTCATCACTAAATGCTTTACGTGGGTGTGTTGCATCATTTATACAGAATAGTTTAAAAAAACAGGGAAAAGGGACGTTAAAAAAAGGAAGAAAGAAAACCACAACTGTGGTAGTAAAAAAAAAAAAAAAAAGTGCAGAGCCCATGAGGTGGGAGAAGTTTCCCACCTATTATGTCTGCTCAGGGAGGAGCTCCCCCCCCCCCCATGCGGAGGAGAAGAGCCGCCTTCACAAACCAGCAGCCATTTTTCTGCATTTCTGCAGGACGTCCTTGCATGTGATCACCCGATGTCTTTTGTTAGCTCGCCTCATGTCTCTTTCCTTTCGCCCTCCCCCACTTACATCCTGCATTCAGTCTTTGTTCATGTAGTGTTCTGTCTCAAATGAGGAAGAATCTCTCCAGTGTGTCCTGGGTCTGCCCTGGGGCCTCCTCCCAGTTGGACATCCCCGAAACGCCTCCCCAGGGAACCGTCCAGGAGGCATGTTAAATAGAGGGTGGGAACGTAGATCGACTGGTAAATCGAAAGCTTCACCTTCCAGCTCAGCTCCCTTTTTATCACGACAGACCGGTACCTCATCCACATTACTGCCGACGCTGCACCGATCTGTCTATCCGTCTCCCGCTCCCTTCTTCCCTCACTTGTGAACAAGACCATGAGATGCTTGAACTCCTCCGTTTGAGGCAGAAACCCATCCCCCACCCGGAGAGGGCAATCCACCCATTTCCGGTCGAGAACCACGGCCTCAGACTTGGGGGTGCTGATCCGCATCCCGGCCGCCTCACGTTCCGCTGAAATTACCAGCTTACAGCAGCTAATTAAAAACCATTTCAATCCAAACCACATTTTGAACATTACAAATTTAAAAATTCATTTCTAATATTTAAGAATACATATTTTTTTTAAATCACCCATCTCCCATAATCATTGATAATATATAACTATATTATTTTGCATAACCTAAAAACAAATGTGTTGTGATATGCGGTTAGTATTTCTGACCTACTGGGTAGCTGTACTAGTCTTGCTGGCTAAGCAGGTGACCTATGACAGTATCTCTCAACTTTTGGGTCGTGATCCCATTTCTGGTGGATTATGGATGTGCAGTTATCAGTACAGGATCTACTATGGATGTTAGTGATCCACCAGTGATAAAAGCCAAATACAAAAGCAACTCAAAATTAATTAAGACCGCAAACTAACTAAAAGCAAGCCAGTTGTCCAGTTCATGTGAGGTGATTTGCCCGGTCAATACAGACAATTGAAGTTAACAGGTAATCAGCCATTTTATGAAAATTTAGGCAAGTACATGACATGGGCCTTTATTATCTGTAACTGTTAAGGGTTCAAGTTTGACATGATCTAAAGCAGGGGTGGGCAATCCAGCTTTTTGGGGTAACCTTTAGGTCAGCTGTACAAACCCAGGTGTGAGGACTCCTCAGCCAATCAGTCCTCTAATTAGTGACCTAATTAGGAAGTTGCAGCGAAAACCTGCATACACACCGGCCCTTTGCGGGTAAGATTGCCCACCCCTGGTCCTAAAGTCTTTTATTACTTGAAAAGTTTAATAGTCTTTTACATGGTTGGCTTAGATCAGCAGCGCATGCGGGAGTGAAATACAGGGTTAACTCAGATCCTGTAGCAGAATTGCCAGGTCCATGCCCCCCCATCGGACTATTTGGAAAATACTCTAGTGACGGGCGTGGAGAGTACCTGCTATGTGCTTACTGGTGAGTTGCATCTGGAAGGGTTGGAGGGATGCCTTTTTAATGGGGGTTTGGACAGTTTGGGGGGGAGGTTTCAGGTCGATCTGAGATAGACAGCTGTGGTGTGATGAGGAGCCCCTTTGTTTGCCCGTGACTAATGTGGTTTGGGGATCGTGTTGTACCCGTCGCCGATACTAGGTCGGCCACGTGTGAAGATAGCGGAGCAAGAGTGGGGGGTCAGTGTAAAGCTAAGTTAGTCCCGTGTTGTCGATAGGGGGCCGCGGAGCGTGTTGAGCTTTGGGAGCCGAGACTGTGGGGCGGAACCACTGCACAGAACCTCTCTCTTCTCTGGAGGAGGACAGAGGGGGCTGGTATTGCCTCACTCCAGGGGAGTAGCCGTCCTTTTAAAGTTGTGTGTGAATGTGTGTATGATTCTGTGTCGATGAAGTCTTAGCCGAGGTCTGCAGCAGGGTTTGTTGAGGGTGGGGAAGGAGAGTGATGGGGGGGGGGGGTGATTTTTAACAGAGTGTAGTGCCTATTCACTCACTTAAATTGTGCATTTTGTTGGGTGTGATAAAATGCTGTGATGTTTACACGTGGGAGGTATGACCTTCCATCGACCGGCGTTGTCCTCTAGAAAGGGCTGTAGCCCTCGGCTGTATTTATTAATAAAGGATATTCCCTATGAGTATCTCCGTCTAACGTGCCTGGACCTCCCCGGCTATTTTATAACAAGGTGCTGCCAGCGGTCACCAGGGACCCGTTTAAGTGTAGCGTTCATTATATACTTGTGGGTTCGCTAAACGTGTTACAATACAGTTGCGGGTAAATATTAGGAGGTGACGGATTGCGGGTCTTTGGGCTGCTTTCACAATAACGGTAAGGGGGAAAACACGTTAATTATTATTGATGCAAGTGCAGGCTCCTAATGCTAAGTAAAACTGAATCAGCAGCCACCGAAAGCCAGAGACAGACACACTAAAGTGCCGGTGTTCCGGCCAGTTCAGTTTCCCTGTTTCCCGTCTATCAGGAAATAATGTTTGGGACATTCATTGCGATCGATGTACTGGGCGTCATGGAGGGGAAAACGCTTAATATGGGATAAAGTCCATATTCCTAGCATTTCGGTTTTGATTTTTTGTCCGGTGAAAGTGTTTATGGCCAGATATATGCGTGAGAAATTTGGTGGCTGTTTTAGTCTCGCCAACACTGTTCTGTAGTGAAAGCAGGTGGTTTGTTAAAAGTCAATCTGCGTTTCCTTACGACTGTGTATGTATCTAGGAACTAAAAATATGAAGTATGCAGCCTTCTAAATACTTCCTGTATCGCAATTGCTAAGAGGCAAACACTGCACCCCTCAGCCCAGGCAGCGGTTGGCTTCACGCCCTGCAGATTTAACTGCAGTGTTTCATTCACGGTAGCCGACAGAGCTGATAACTTGCTCACGTCAGCTATTTCCGTGTAAATAGTGTACAGGGTTTGCAAACTACCCCAACACTTTTGATATCGCCAACTTTAATTGTTATAATGGAACAATATAGATTTGCCGTAAGACCGTGAGTCAGAAATCGTGCCACTGCTTACGCGCGAGAGCTGGCGCGTCGCCGCAGATTTAGGGACCGTCGATGGAAAGCTGCCCGAAAAGAAAACGGGACTTCTTCTAGGACTTGGGGTGCAGGGGGATACCGGACATTATCGATCAAAACGTGTCGTAAACGGGGTTCGAATTACCACGAGGATCTCCTAGTTCCACTCGCAATCACAATCAGGGAAATAAAAGGAAATAAAGCTGTCCGTAGCACAAATCTATGTCATCTATGTCATCTATGGGTTACAGTGTCACAAATGATTTTTTCCTCGGGTCGGGTCGGGTCGGGTTTTGGGTCATTATCCACGCGTGGTGGGCGGGGCGGTGTGGATCTCCTGACGGGTCGGTTTGGGGCGGGTGACCCGCGCAACACTAATGCCTGCGCACCGGAGCGTTTACGGTGCCTTAGCATCCTAGAAAGCGTATGAATGAAAATCTGAAAAGCGATTATGAAACAGGGCTCATGAACCAGGAAACGTCAAGCCTGTTTCTATTCTACTCCAGTTTACTCTGACAGGGGCTTTTGTTGTAATCGTGCACTTTTCCCGTAAGCACGAGTTTTAAACAGAAGAATTTCCTCTGCATCGAAGCTGCACCGCGATGGCGACATGGATGCTGTTCTCCTGCTGTAAGTTATGCATATTATCGAATTCGCTGTTTTTGTCCATATTATTCTATGCATTTTAATGATAAGTATACCAGGCGCTTTATTGGGGGAGCAATTCAAAGAGACTTGAAAGTTGATAGCGCACTTGGGTGGGTGCCGTATGCAACAGCGCAGGAGAGGAGGAGAGAGCTTTTTAGTTTTGAGAGTTTGAGAAATGAAGCCAGAATGAAGCCGCGGAGTTTGAGAATGAAGCCCCGTCGCCCCTGGTTCCAGCGCCTCAGGTCATATTAAACCGTAGTATTGCGATCGTAACATGCGCTGAGACAATGTTCCATTAAGTCATTTTTTTCATAGAATGGAAACTATGACTGCTGGGTTATTTCTTGCTGCTTCTCATGCTTAGTGTCACCGCCCTTTCAGGTCTTATTACGATGACTTCAGGTCAAACCATTGAGGTCCCTCTTGGGGACAAGGCCGCTCTACCCTGCAATGGATCAGGATATGGAGACGCCTTCACTGCTGAGCTGAAGAGCGTCACATGGCTGACCCAAGATCAGATAGTGGTCCAGTGCAATGCAACGGAGGTCGAGATTTTCCTTGGGTTTAAGGACAGAGTACAGGTTGACATCAAGAAGTTCCAGGAAGGGGACTTCACACTTAACCTGTTCCCCACATTCTACAACGATGGTGACATGTATGAATGTATGTGGAATAGAGGCACAACAGATGAAAAATTTCTTGGGAGTGTCCATCTTAAAGTATTAGGTAAAATAATTTGCACTAATTGGATTAATTCCATGATTTTTAAATCTGTATTCTCTGGTTCACATTCTTCTGTATGACTCTTTCTTTCTCAGCCCCTCCTGTTCCAGCCCCTCTCTCTGTCGTGGTGGGACAGCCTGTCACCCTGCCCTGCTATGCTCACATATACAGGCAGAAGAGCCGGGATGCCATTTCTCTTCAGTGGAAGAAAGGCCAACAGGAAGTTCTGACGATGAAGTCAGGAGCGGTCATTTACGGTCCGGAACACCAAAACAGAAGTTCTGTGTCGCTAAACCAGATCAGACAAGGGGACCTGTCGCTCACCGTGGAAAGTGTCCGTCTTCCCGATGAGGGACTTTATTCCTGCTCTTATGATCTGAACGACCACCTTGAAAACGGAGACCCTGCCAGAGTCAAGCTCACGGTTACAGGTAAGAACGCGGAGCTCTGCATGTCTCTCTGCATAACTGCCCTGGTTCCCCGAGTAGATTAATTCTGTGATGTCATGCTTCAGATTTCCCCATGTTAGGGCCATTTTGTGATTATAGTGGTACAGAAATGGCAGATATGTCTTTCAGACTCACTGGAGGGTTGATTCTCTTTCCTTCAGCTCATACAGCCAACGTCTCGTTGTCTCGGGGAGAGACTCTCCGGCTGCCGTTCTACACTGAGAAACCAGCGAGGCTCCAGTTCTCCAAGGCAGGTTCTGGCCATCCGGTGATTCTGTGCGCCGTACATAATGACCAAGCCCAGTGGAACGCGAATTACAGTCGGAAAGCTTTTGTTCAGAATAACACTCTGTTCTTAGACAGTGTTACCTCAGCTGATGAGGGGCTGTACACAGTGCAGGACATTCAGACTAACCGGACCATCATTGCTGTCTCTCTCGGCGTGACGGAGGGTCACAGAGGTACGTGTGTAAAACCTTTAACCGCTTGCTCTTTTTCATTGTGATATTATTATGATATTATTATGGAGGGTAGCTGAAGTTCCTCAGTGAGTGTGACGTGGAGCCTTTCTTTGTCTTCACAGAATCACGAAGTTGGCTGTCGTTCGCCGTTACCGCTCTGATTGTGGCTATTGTTGTTGTACTTTTATGCATTTTCAAAAAAATGAGACGAAAAAGACGTTTTACAAGCACATAGAGGTGTTAGAAATAGCATCCGAAATACCTGCAGACCGCTCCCCCGTGAGCTGTGTGATATTGTTTATTTGTTTATTGTATATTATATATATTATTTACACTCGCTCTGCCGCGATTGCCTGCGCTTGTTTTTTAACAGTGATATGCTTTTGTATTTTGTATTCTTCTCAAATAAAATAAATTTTCTTTATAAATAAGCTTAAATAACCTTATAAATATAAAGACACTGAAACCATACTGTACCATGACACAAACCGAACCATGGGAAAACTGTCCCGTTACACCCTAGCGTGTGTGTCCCTAGCCTTAACCGCGTCTCTCTCGGTCCTTGTTAGTGCTGTGCGTTTGTTTCTGCTTGTGGCTTTGCTGGTGGTACCTTTTTGTAGCCCCTGTTGATGAGTCATTGCTGCACCCCGGTTTTTCACAACATTGCCACTGCAAAAAAATACCCTCTCTGATGGCAAACTGGTGAGAGAAACACCAAGTTAAAGCCCCTCGAAAGTGCATCATGTTTCAGTTTTGGTGTGAACTGCCCCTTTAAGGGAGCTGGAGATCATTCTCTTTGGAATGGGAACCACACAGGATGTCCTCCAGGGCTGGGCCACCTTCTGCAGACCCAGGGAGAGGGAGAGCTGCTGCTGTAGGACCAGGGGCATAGCACCACATTTTGTCCCCAGACACAGTTGTGTGCTGGGCACTCCCTCCATCCACCCCTCCCCCCCATTGGCAAAACCCTCTGACTGCATGTGATGTTATATCTGCGACCAGAACGGCTTTTGCTTTTGAGGTGGGGGAGGGCCAAAGGAAGTAGGCAGATAATCAGATAAAAGGAAACAACTCATGTGAGTTATTATTTATTTCTATAATAAAAGTATCAAAATTAGAAAACAAAGTCAAATTATTTCCCAGGCAGGGTCCTGGTTAGTTTGGTGCACCGCCCCCGCGTAAGCCCCTGTGTTGGCCCCCGCAGAACCGGCTGGCACGGTTGGTCGGCACCAGCTGCTGGTTCCATCAGGCCAGGCAGGTCTGCCTGTGCTGCTCCGTCCTGACCTGGTCAGCCGAGACCGGCGCATGGGGAAGCGGAGCAGGACTGGAGACCTCTGCTTTGGTGACTTTGATGGAAAAGTCCCCGGGAGGTGAGAAGGTTCCGGAGGTGGGATGGGGCAGTGAGTGGCCTGAAATCCCCTCAGCTGTCGTAAGGCTGGGGGCCCCAGGGCAGGGTAGGACTGGCTTGTCAGAGTCAAATCTGTTTCCTTCCACTGCAAGTTTCCAGCCTGCTTGTAGCTGATGATGGTTCTCTTTTCATGCCACACCTCCATCACGCTCTTCTGCTGTATCCCTGGTCAGGGCTGGATCTCCAGTTCCGCCGGCACCTGTTGATCTCCTCCTTGTCTCCAGACCTGAAGTCACTTTTCTTATTGTTAAGAAGGTCCTTCAGGTCCTTTGTGATCTTTGTTTGTTTCTAGAAAATCAGCACATTGTTCTTGTGGGGGTGTTGATGTCCATAAAAAACAGGATGTGAAAGAAGATGTGGTCTTTGAGACAACTGAATCACTCGATTCTTACACAGAGCATGCCTCAGCTTGTCTCCACTAAGCTTTTATGCAGAGCCTCCTCAGCCTTCTTCATTGACTTGAGGTGGAGAGTGAAGCATGGCCGAAGTCATCAGAAATAACGATTAAAGGCAGTGGATCAGTCAGTGGTGAGTTTGATAACCACAGAATGCAAATACTCCATGGCTACTGACAAGGGGACGTATCAGATACACGGCTCCCCACATGACTCATTGTAGAAGTAGCTCTCGCTCCTACATGCACATCATGGTCAGACTGCACTTCGCCTAAGATGGCAGTCAGGATAAGCCTGCCTTCATTTGCCCTTTTCCTTGCACAGCCACGGTGGGACCTGTCCAGGGTAGCTCTGTGCTTAAGGTGTAGTTCGATACCTGCATCTTCCTGAGATTAGATGTACGTCTTTCCAGAGTTTCAAAAGGAAGATGCACCCATGGCAGCCGAGATCGCAGCCGAGATCGCCACCCAGCCACGGCTTACGGTCTCCCATAGAATCCTTGTTTCTTTTCTAAAAAGCGTGCAGATTATTACCTGAACACAGTACGGGAGTGACAGCTTTTGGAACCTCCCTCGTTTAATTCTTTGGTAAAACTTTACTTAAGGGGGCAAAAATACACAGCAGTAACTCAATTACTACTGAAGTACAAATCATGAACAAACATAGGCACTATTTGAGATAAAAGGTGCATCACGATTCATTAATGATGAACAAACATGAGATCAGTATTTCACTCGTATTATTCGTTACTTGTTCCTTCAGTAGTTTGCAACAGTTTACATAACAGATGTTATGTAACAAATATAGTAAATTCTTGAGGTAATAGATGTGTCATTAATGATGAATGAATATGAGATCAGTATGTAACTAAGACTTAGTTTGTGCTTAATTAATACATAAGTAATAGCACAATACAGACGCTCCTCTACTTAGGAATGAGTTACGTTCCAAACAGCCGTTCGTAATTTGAAATGTTCATAAGTTGTTATTCAACACCATTTTAAGGGTATACGCAAGTACAAAGAAGTAGGATGGTGGGAGTACGCACGCGGCCAGAAGTACTAGGCAGAATTGTCGGGCAGAAAAAAAAATCGATGTTGCGGACAGGAAACGGGAGCCCAACAAACACAATTTGGACTTAAAGATCCTCTTTGTTCGTATGTCTGAAAGTTTGTAAGTAGAGGAGCGTCTGTACTACATTTTTGTGCCCCCCAAGTAAAGTGTTTCATGTTAAATTCTGCAGCGTTCTCTTTGAGGCCCAAGCAGATATAGTTCGTATGAGAATGTAACACCACATGCATACCGCACAGAAACAGACATAGATTTTGTCCTCCATGTGGATACAGAAAGTGAAGGTCATTACCACACGTTTGCCTACAATATGGTGACCGCAACAATAATACAGCCACGAGTGCAGTGCCTAACGAGCGTCATCCTCCTCCAGGTGTGGTTAATGATTACTGTTTAGCCGTAACGTTTGCGAGAACGGCACCAAGCTCTCATAGAATTATAGCTGCAAGTTAACAACCGAGGGCTGCCACCTGTTGCGGTGCCCAGGGAGCTGGGGGTTAAGGGCCTTGCTCAAGGACCCGCAGACGGGCTGAGGCGACCTTCTGATTACAGGCACGCAGGCTTAGCCCACTGAGCCACACGCTGCCCCATGTTATGCACAGACAATCAGCAAACAGTAAAGAAACTGAATGCTGCCCAAGGTTTAAAAAAACTCAGAATGCTGTTCACTGGTTAAAAAGCAGAACATCGAACACTGCTGTTAAAATGTAAAATTACTACGAGAACTGAACTTGTCGACCAGAAGCTTGGAGCACAGCAGACTGAGTACGTACCGTGTACTGATGGCTGCCTTTGGTTTGGTGCAGAGCTGGAAGGACGTCCTGCCTGAGGATGTTCCTCCTTCGTGTCGTACGCTTCCTCGCTGTCGTACTGACCAGCTTCTTCTTCTCTTGCTTTGCTTACGCCTCTTCCAGCTTCGCCAGCCTCGCATCAGCAGCCAACCTCACCTTGTCCTTCCTCAGGGCCTCCCATTTCCCCACGTCTTTGAGCTTCTTCCCAGCATGCAGAAGAGGCCGGATGGGAAGGCAGGCCTTTTCCCCAAAGTCTCGGACCTCCTTCTTGGTCTGCACTGCCGCATAATGCTTCACCGACCCCTTTTCTCCTGTTCAGTGCAGATAGACTCAGAGGACGTCGCCATCGAACAGAAGCTTGGAACCTGATAAAGACTCTTTCTTGCTTCTGTACTTCCTCTTGTTTATGCAAAGTGGCCATATGATGACAGAGAAAGACTAAAGCTTATCAGTAAAGAAACCTCCCTTGCTGTCACTAATCAGATCTTGTGTTCATGTGAAAACATTCGTGGGTTGACCCAACCCTAAAGGAATTGCTTATACTAATTACTACCAGTGGAGAATCAAATGAGGGGTGAGAGGTTGACATTTCCACTAAAATATTTCACCTCCACAATAAGGGCTGTGGGTGTTTTCAGGCAAAGCCCTTTGAGAAATTGACATATGGGGGGCGGGGGAGCATGTCTCACATTCTCTAAGGTTAAAGGTTTAAGATTTGGACATCAGTGATTGAAGCATCTTTGGCAATACATTCCAAGTGTGGTTAATATGTTTAGGTGGGGATTTTGCAGAAGTTGTGTGAGGCAGGTTGACGCCTTCAAATTATGACCTATTTTCCATGCCAGTTCACAGTTTAGAAGGGTACAGCTTTCTGAGAAAGGGCAGGAAAAAACTTTATATAACCCCATGGGTGTGGGGGCCTAATGTGTCAGCTGAGTGCTTTTAAAGCAAATAATCGGTTTGTGTTTTGTCTGTTTGTGTTGGGCGTAGCTGGGGTGGCGTGCTGCATTTATAGCTCGCACTTTTGTCTGTACCATGATACCTCCCAAGTCTAGTAACAACTTTAGTAACTGAGGAAAAACTGTAAAAGCAAAAGCAGGTGATGACAATAAGAGCGATCTTATCTTTGGGTACTCGGAAATGAGCATAACAGAGACGACAGCATTGTGTTACTGGCAGGCAGCGTTAATGGAATCCCCCCTTCAGTCTGTTATCATACAGATAGACACCTGATGGGCAGAGGAGTAAGCAGAAGCTTAAGATGATGTTGCTGTTTTGAAAGAGTAATTCAAATGGTGCACGTCTCTATCCGTTTGTTTCAAAAAGACTTTTTTGTAAAGAGTTGTTAGGTTTTGATTGCATAAGTTCATTTTGACATAGAAGTGAGATGTTTGTCTCCACCTGTTGTGTCTTATTTGACTTGTGTGTAGGATTTGGACACGATGAGTCAAATACGGTGCATAAGCGGTCGAAGAAAACTGTATTAAAGCCATTAAGGTCATTGTAATAGGAAGAATAACAAAAGATATATTTTTTTATATTTTATTAATTTGTGTTAATGTATTAATGTATTTCTAATTATTATTCAATAGTTACAATAAAGTATTTCCTACTCATATGCCTATAAACAATATAAATTTCATTGTTGTATGTGGAAAGTATCTCACACACAATACAGTACATTAGATCAATGGGAAATCATTATTTTTTAACATCAGTCCTGCCCAACATTGTCTCTACTAGGGAAATACTAAGCACCCACAGATTCGATAATTCAGCCTTGGTATCCCGGATGTATAACTCATATTTTTAACCTCGTACTTTTTGCATGTGAATTCGGACCATCGAATTTCCGATGCATATTTCCAATGCACAAATATTCAATGTTAGAATTTCAGTGGCATATAGAATTCAAATTGTAATAATGAGACAGATTTACTTCCATAGTAGACGGACCAATAGCCCCATGTTGTGGTGGAAAGAGGTATCTGCAGATGATGTGACCAAGTGCTCAAAAGAAGTATCAGGCTGCATGTTTCTTTTTCGTACCAGAAGCTACAGCTAGTGACTGTTGTTATCGCCAGTAGGTCACACAGTAAAATCATGGGGCCGGTCTGCCGTGACAGAGAAACTCATTAAAGAGGTGAACTGGAAATATGAGAATCTCAAAGATGCAGTGCCTGTCACATTCTCTCTCTGCTATATCTTATACTGATCCAGATACTGATCCAGACGCTTCATCCATCTCTACTGGGGAGTTACATTTAACCTGTTGGGGAGATGTTTTTACCCAAAGTAATGTGAATTTTTGAGAATGCAGGTTAGACAATCCCTGGAGAAATGAGGGTTAGTGGCCTTGCACAGGAGCCCGACAAGGAAACGACCTATGGGAGTAGATATTGGACATTATTATTTGTAGCCCACAGAGGACAATACAGAAATATGTACCATAATCCACAAATACGTACTATAATCCACAAATACGTACTATAATCCACAAACATTTCACTATCCACAGATATGTGTTTTCTAAATTTGTGTCTTGTAAAATCATGCCGACAAAAATATGGAGGGATTTGTACACATGAAACAAATCTTGCACATTTGTGGATCACATCCTGTCTATTTGTGGATCACATCCTGTCTATTTCTGGATCACATCCTGTCTATTTGTGGATCACTTCCTGTCTATTTGTGGATCACTTCCTGTCTCTTTTTCAGTCACGATACATTTATGATTTTGCTCCTTTTTATTTGTGGATTTTTGTCCACTTCGTACGGCAGCTGATCTGTAGAAAAAACATTCACAAATACATTACCATCTACAAATAAAACTACAACTAAACTACAACTATAAATAACTGAGATAAAATAAAAACAAACATCAAATATTTACCATTACTATTTTTAAATACTATTCCGCTAAAGTGATGGTTATGCTATCTTTGGGCCTCCAGTGCAATGAACCCAAACTATAAAAATAGGCGTCGACATTTTGTGGCGGCCAGCAAGGTCCTACAACTTTCCAAAATAAAATTACTAAAACCTAAGGTAGAATATGTAACAACTAAATTGATTTACATCTTCAAAATAAAGACTGATGAAACCAGACAAAAAGCTAAACTAGACTGCAAATGACAATAATATCCATTTTTGTAACCGCTTGTCCTATTCAGGGTCACAGGGGGTCCGGAGCCTATCCCAGAGGCTATGAGCGTAAGGCCGGAAACAACCCAAGATGGGGCACCAACCCATCGCAGGGCACACTCACACACCTATGGGCAATTTGGTAACTCCAAACAACTTCAGCACGTTTCAAACGATAATAACACTGACGCAAAATGACGTTGCTGTACAAACGTAGGCCTATTTTATGTTAGCTTGTAGCCATCTAGGAGTCTTTATAATCCTGTAGCGAGGAATCATTTCAATGCGACTATCTCTGGACTTTCTCAATCAACCATTCTTCAAATCCACTAGCCATTTCTCTTATCATTCTGATCATACGGGGTAGAATATATACAATCTTTGGTCCCCTGGCGTATGAGCAATCGAAGTTTGTTCTTGTCACTGAGCGGAGCCTCCGCAAAAGTGGGTTGGCAGCATATTGCCTGTAAAGGCAGGAATGACCCCCTATACCCCCTGTGCCAATATGTTTCATGTATAATGCAGCTTTTCTTAATAGCAGCTGAGAGTCCATTTTAATCTATTTTTGGTTGTGTGGTTTTGACATTCAAATTCCAATGTCTTAATATTGTTAAGAATAAAAAGTTAATTTGAAAGGGAGTATTTGCATTATGATGGTATTATATTACCATTACATCAGTGGCTTAAAATGATCTTAAAATGACAATGATATTATCAGAATTATTTCTGGCACAATACATCATCCATCAGAAGTAGTTCATGACAGCCCGAGTCAGGGGAGTTGATCAGCTGTCCACAGACTGTTTGAGTCACATTGTGACAAAGTTATTTCAACAATGCCATTGTGCTGTTTCCAACAACCAGTAGTAAATGGACATGCCTGTGTTGGTGCTAACAAGTATATAAGTTGTTTTTGAGAGGTGTCAGGTTACTTTGTGTGCATGCGCTGTCAATCTGTAAATAAGACACGTGTCCCTGTAGTGACCTTTTGCGATTGAAGCATAAATCATAAAGCAAAAGGATCACCCATATTACACATCTTTTTCCAGTTTTATAAAAACAAAGAATCAATACATACAGCAAATACCACCTTTTCAGTGACCATTTACTGGTGTGCCAGGAGATATCAAGGCAATAAAGGGGCATCAAAAAAGACCGTCTTTATGGCCCACACAGTTGATTAATTATTTCATGCCTGTAATATTGCCCTGATTCCTAAATCATTATTTATACCCAGTTTAGAACAACAAAGCAGAACGGTCATATTTCCTTCATTTTCAGTTGTGATTGAAGCATTATTAGCCACAGAGAGCCTTAGTAGTTCAGTCTGCTGTCTGTATCCATGTTCTCGTGTCTGTTTCTACAAAGTGTGAAGTTATTCACTTTCAAGGAGATGCTGTGCTTGGTTATCTCTGCCGCAGACGCACATTATCTGTCTCAGTGTCCAAGAAAGACCCTGTTTAGATACTGGCGAGCTGATGATGCTGAAATCTACGCTAAACCCACTCCAGTGCAACGAGTTTTCAGTACTTTTGTTTTCTAAAAATTCTTAATTGGAGTCAGTCTTTTCTGAAAAACATTATACAGTTTTTCTCAATGTGGTATTTATAACACAAAAATTAAAAAATTTGTCCCTGCATAAGCTTTCAGAGACCTTACAGTTTCATATTTTGACTACAATAATCAACACTCCCTCATATTACATAGCTACCTTTACTGTCTCTATTGCAGCCCAATAGTTACGATGATGATGGCCGTGGAAATTAGTTACACGGAGTGCTTATTATTTATAATTTATTAGTTTTTATTTTAAACAACAAATATTGAAATGCATTTTTATGTGACAGATTTTGCAATTATTATTATTGTAGACACTGACGAGGTTTTGGAGTATGAGTTAAGCACTCGCGCTCGGGCACAGGTGTGAAATTGAGAAAGTGCATCTGAGACGCCCCAGGCAGGGATACTGGGGAGTGCGTTTGGAGAATGCAGACTCACTAAATTCTCTCTCCGTTTTGATAAGTTTAGCAGTCAATGTGACAAATATATATGCCATTGCTTACCTAAAGCGGACACCAATATTACATATTCATAAAAAGAATTCCCAGAAGGTTCCAAGAAGGTTCCATGACTGCCCCCAGACTTGTTCCTTCAACTGGAATCAAACGGCTGGGTGACGCTGGGCGGTGACACACCCGTGTCGATATCATGTGGCAGAACATGAGCTGGCTGGCTTTACAGTCCAAACAGCTCCTTTTTGGAGGAAGCAGACGGGCTGATGAGGGTCAGGTGTCTTTAACACGAGCTGTTACTTTATGTAGCTTGTGAGCGTCAGCATCGAGTGTCAGTCCCTGCTGGCCACAATCCAACATGTGACACGAGGAAGCCTCCTTGGTTAACAGTTATGAAAGCTAATATAATTGCAATATCTGAATTAATAATGGCAACGTGACAAATCGTGCACTTCATGTGGCCTGCGAGAGAGACAGCGGACGCACGTACATGCTGCACCACTGTGCGGCCGCATGGAGAACGGAGGGAGTGTGTGTGTGCTGCACGTGAGATTGCTTACCTCACAAGGATCGACCTGCACTAGACAGGACTGGGTCCCGGGAACGGGCAGGCTCTTTGGAGTTCCCGAGACTGGCCAAAATTCTTCCTTCGATATTTGTCTTAATTGCTGTGCATGTTACAATTAATTTATTTAGCAGATGTGTCAACCCAAATCGATGTACAATTGAAAGCGGGGTCAGACGGTCCCAGGAGTAATTGGGGGTCAGGGGCCTTGCTGATGTTCTCAGTGGTGACATCACTCTGCCAACCCTGGGGTTCAAACTGCCCCCCGCCCCAAGTTACTACCAGAATTTACAAGATAAAGTAATATAAATCCCACTGGCAAAAATTTGATTGCCAGGTACTATTCCGGTAACTAAGCAAGCAAATGTTTATTTGATTTCAATGTCTTACAGCTGCTAATAATTCAATTCAATTATACAGCCCCTTTCACAACAGAGTCGCCCTAAGGCGCTTTACATTGATGGGCTGTGATACATCACAATATCATTAAGGCAGAATAAAACAAAAACAAGGAAAATGGAAAGATGAAAGAAAGAAAACCAGGTGACAATAAAGGTTTGCTGTATACAGAACCTTCTTCAGTTAAAATGGCTGATAATAGACATTAACAGATTGAGAGTTTTCAGAAGGAATGCAGGTTACGAGGCTAAGCAGAGGGCACGTGTCTCCTTGGCGGGGCTGGGGCCAGCAAGCCGTGCGACCAAGAGGCCCCTCCCACTCACTCTCTGGCCATTCAGGCGGTCAGGTCATAGTGAAACATTTTTGCCATATTTTTCACTCCATGCAAGTGGGGTGTGGAGTTCAGACAAAAGGCTTACACATAAAAAAAGACAAATGAAACTGACCAAACCTTCAAAGCAACAATGTTTGTATTTACTTCATCCCTCCTCTGGATAGTTGCCGTACCTGTGTAAAGTCATAGCTTATACATGCCAGAGAGATATGCTGAAAAGATGATAGAAGTCAAACTAAGAATGAATGAATGGAACATTTTATACAGCTAACACTGGCTATTATTACTGTGAATAAATGCTGTCAAAGCAGCAAGTCTACAATGAAACAATTCACTCACTAATACACGATTCCATTTTATTGACATTAAATTATGAATGACACATTGGTATATATAACAGACATCCACATACTAAATTTTCACATTACATTTCTTTGTGATGTCATATTTTACACTGACAGACAGACAGGCAGATAGATATTGTAATTATATGTAGTGTTTTGATATGCGACAGTCGTTCTCAGTCCGTATAATCAATAGACTGTATACCTAGAAATACAATTCTTAAAAAACCTAACGGGTAACCATAAGTGCAAAAATAACAGCTCAGCACAACAGTAGTGTGGAGGAAAAAGTGGGTCCTACCCGGTACTAGCTGGGTGTGCGTAATTAAAGTGGCAAGTGTGTGTGTGTGTGTGTGTGATCCTTATTTGTCGGGATTGTCGTATTAAGAGAAATCCAGCAGACGCTGCCGCACGCACGGCCGGCCATCCCGCCGGAGACAGGAGGAGCCGCAGACCGGTCCGGCCTCATTCCATACGGGGTATATCGTCTCACCCCCGCCGCTGCCCAATCTCCGGCCAAAACAGCCGCTCGCCAACCCATCTTACTGCTCATCATTCTCAGCAGCGTCACGGCGCCGAGTGACGGACGTGGCCAAGGACCAATCAGCTTCTCGGTCTCCTTCAAACCGACCAACCGGCGCCGCCCGCCCGCCCGCGGGAGCCCGTCACGTTTGTATGTGCCGATGTTGTGTGTTCATGAAGTCAGACCAGTTAATATTGACAATAGGGAGGAAAGCGATCGGCCGAAAGCGCAAAGACTGAAAACGGAGAGAAAAGCGCCGAAGACGGGGCCGCCGTGCGAGTAGCGCAATCCGCCTCCAGACGGGAAATGCGATCCGATTCGGCCTGTCGCG
The DNA here is from genome assembly GCA_026777985.1 of Mormyrops attenuatus. Taxonomy (NCBI): domain Eukaryota; kingdom Metazoa; phylum Chordata; class Actinopteri; order Osteoglossiformes; family Mormyridae; genus Mormyrops; species Mormyrops attenuatus. Next base: position 985,086 of record JAODKC010000043.1, read on the forward strand.
GCGTATGAGTGTGTTATGATCTATGGGACTCGAAGGATTATTTCGTTAGCAAGCAAGCTAAAGGCTGCTCGGGGTTCGTCCGTCTGAGGAAGGCCGGAGTTTCTCGCCGGTGTCGTCTGCGCGCTCCCCGGCCGCACGAAGGACCGAAAGCGGCAGCTTGCGGATTCCGTCTAACGGGGTCACTCCTCACCACCGTATCCTCTGCGAAGCATAGAGGAACAAGGTAACGTGCCGCCCCGCCGCCCCTGCTGCCGCCCCGCGCCCCCCGCCAACGTCTCGTCATTTTAAACACCCCAATCCATCATTTCCCGCAGGTTAAGAATAGCAGCCCGATAAGAGAGTACGCCGTATTAAGAGTGTGATGTGGGGGCCGTGTCGCAGCTTTACTATGCATAGTTTAGTTATATGGTAGCTATTGGCAACTGTTACTGGGAGTACTGGTCACTTACCAGCAGCAGCGGCGGCATTACCGCTGGGTAACTAATGCGGTAGCGTTATACCAAGACCATTATTTCTGAAGTGTTAGACTGGAAAGTGTGTGTGTCTCTATATTAGATTCTATTATATTTAAACACATACACATATTCATATGTGGTTAATAGATTTTTATTCAGGTTAGTTTGATGTAAGGAGCAAATGCAATTTCCGATTGAGGCGTCACGTTGAAACCAAGCCCTCTTTTAAAATAGAGACCGTGTTAACTATGGTATTTCAGCTCAGGTTGTCACTTACCTGTGTGGTTAAATATACACCATAGTGAACCGCGCCTACCCCATTAACTCGGTGACCGCCTGGGTTTGCCTGCTGACCTGTGAATGCTCCTGCAGGTTTGGCAGGGACCGGAGAGTATGTGCCCCTCACCGCAAGCACGCACATGCGGCCGTATCTGCGCGGCTTCTGATCCACTGGCCCAGCTGAATTAATCCCTATTACGCACCAGCTTTGGTGTTTCTGCAAATGTTCACCCACAGCCCCTGCTTGTGGGAGTTGTCACATAGCTGAAGAATACGGATCTGTGCCTCTGCTGGTGTTTATGTGTCTGAAATCCCCATATCATTCAGGGAAAACCTTTATTGGTACTATTAATGATAACCGGTGATTTTTCTATTCCTGAAATTTTGAATATTAATGTCGGTTATCCACGTCTTCCATACACAGATCAGTGCTCCTCCTGTGTCCATGAAGAAGGAAAGTTGCCATTCAGGTGTGCTTTTATGTAGTTCGTCCAAAAATTATCCACACAGTTGGGATATGTTTGTGTTGGGTTGAGGGTAGGGGCCTCTTTAAGACCCCAAAGGAAAGCACTCTGAGGCAGTTTTTGGTAGATACAGACGTGGTTTTTGCTGTCCAGGAGACCCCGTAAGGAGCTTGAATTGGAACTCTTTACAGGGCTCCAACCACGAGATTGTTCCTAGCTGCCATATTTTGCTATCGGTCTTTCATCCCTGTGTTGCTTGGTCGTCTGATGAACTCGGGGAACAGATCTGTGCTGATGAATACATTCCTTTTCTTGGAAATTTGGCCTTCCTTAGTCAGTGGCTCCTCAGTAGAAGTCATGGACTGGGTGGTTTCTCCAACTGCCCGGGAACCTCCGTCAGTTGATGGGACAGAGGTTCGTGTCTCCAGCTTCTTTACTTTACTGCAAGGAATGTGGAAGTGATTTTTTTTTAACGCGCATAGACTGACGTAGGAGACCTTTTGTATTATTTTAAATGTGGTCTCTGGTAACATCTTCATTTTTAATGGTGGATGCAGTTCCATCCATCTGTCTTCCATAATCTGTTATCTAGAACAATGCTACGGTTATCAGGGAACCATTCCCAGGAAGTGTAGAGCACAAATCAGCGGAGAACTCCCCTGTATGGGATGCCAGTCTATCGTGGGGTACGCAGTAACACACACAGTCACAGTTTAAGGGCAGGGCAATCTTGATGACACTTCATGCTTTATGTACCGTTGGAACGACCCGCACAGACACAGGAAGAACTTTCAACTTGGGTGTAGTTATGAATGCTCTAAAGTTTATGACGTGCTGAAATGTTATCACATTCTCCTGTTCGCTCTTATTTTATCAGCATTTTTATTGATGTACTGAAATGTGATGTATAACAGGCTGGGTGATAGGGGTGCTGCTGTGAAATTGGCGTAGCTAATGTTGTCTAATTTAAGGTGGACAGCTTTAGCGACCAGGATGAATCACCTTACATTAGTGATTGGGTGCGATGGCCCATTGTGGCGTCGGGGTGGTTCCTGTCAGCAGTGTCTCTGTCTCAAGGCCGTAAAACCCCATTGAAGCCTGACTATCTCAAAGTAAGCCTTCAGATCACTGAATCAACACTGAAATATGGGCATGAAATATAACAGAACAAAACAATAGAAAAGTTAAAGACTTCAGCAAACATCTTCATTATAATGCCAGTTGTGTTACGAAGGTCAATTTTTCGAGGGGATTTATAGGCGTTCTGAGAAATCTTAACAGAAGGAACCTTGGAACTGGACCTCAAAAGAAGTGTACATTTCTTTGCAAGGGAGGCCAGCTTAGAAAACAGGTTAGGAATCGTGATCTACAGTTATATCAACATCCCTGTTGAAAGGGAAGGAGGCAGCTGATGAGGTAGAGTATGCATGAATGTTTTTGCAAGACTTTTGCAGTATCTGACGCTGTCAGATAAGGTTGTAATCCACCTTTCTGTGAATGGCACTTCGCTTTCACCCAACTTAACGGGAGCTGCTTTTGCTGGCAGAGTTATGGCCCCATAAGGTTTTCACTTTTCCCCCAAAAAGCCAACCAAAGCCATTTCCTGAAAAGTGCACAGAAGTTACGCGTGCTTGACACCGGTAGGACCGCTCAACCCACAGTGCATTGCTTGCCATGACTCTCCGCTTCTCCACTTGCTTACCGATGAGCTCCTGAGTGCTTCAGGTGTGATGGGCCAGCGTGAGGCTTCAGTTGACGCCCTGGCCTGGGATCATGATTATTCCATTTGCCTGCCAGGCCTGACCTAAGGTCTCCTGCAGCATTCACCGCAGCTGTAAACACATCCCCAGTAGAACATTATGGTTAATTAGTCCTATTGTGGGTCAGTAGCGATCTTCAGGGATGTAAATATCTCCTCACTCCCTTCCTTGGTGGTCCTGTCATACACCAAAAATCAGGCTGCGTCTGAGAGCTGCGACAAAAGGCATAGTGGTAGTCGTCTCTGGATGTTGTTGTTTTCTTATAATTTTACTTGAAATAACCTTTATTAATATTCTGATTATCCAGTGTGGAGTTTGAGGGAAGATAATGATAGCACATCTCCAGTTGAAGCACTGTTCTGTTATGTTGAATTATACAGGAAAAGCATGATGTCTGCTAACCCCGTTTAGTTCTGTTGACTTAAGATTTGTAGCTGGAACTTAGTTGCTATTTAAATTCACTAATACAGTAGCTTCCACTGTAATTATAATACAGTAGCATCCACTGTCTATGTTTCTGCATTAATTGATTTATTTACACATTGTCTTGGCTGTGACATTGGCAGTCATATGGTGATTATGACGGTCAGAGGTTAACATTTAAAGAATTTAAAATCTGTCTGGAGTGTCAGCTATTCACCCACCCTTACTTTCTGTAACTAAAAATGTATTTAGATAGACTTCTCTTCAAAACTGGAATTGTTTAAGTGGCCTGTTATAATTATCAAAGAACGGTCACGTGCTGCTGTAAATCAGTCCCCCATTGTCTATAATCCTGGGAGATTTGTATTCCCGGATGTTGTTTGAAAACTCACTTGAGCTGAGTAGTTTACTCAGTCACGGTGTTGGCGAGTGGCTTAACCGAAGAGGTTCGGCGTACTGTGGAGGGCTTTTCCCGGCACTTTGGGGAATGAAGAGTGAAGCAGCATGAAGAGCTCGCTCTGGCCTTGGCTCTCTCGGAAACAGTCCGCCAGCTGCACCGACAGCGCCACCCCCCCACTTGGGTCTCTGCATCCCCAGCCTTTGGGTACACGCCGCAGTCACTGCTCAGCTGTTCATTTTGGTTTCTTTTCAGAATCTGTCAAAGTAGTGTGCTTCGGATGGCTCTATCAGAGGGGAATTGCAGTGAGGGGCAGTGTTCTGCAGCCGACTGAAACCCTACAGGAGCAGGTAGAGAAGACGGGGACAAAGGAAGCTTGTGTTGCCTTAGCCGTTTGGGAGGTGCAGAGAAACCAGAGTACGCTGTGAGATCTCCCCAAGTCCCTTCCTGGAACAGCATGGTTGTTTGATTCAGTCCTTGGTCTCTGTCTCACCTGGATTGGCTGCACTCCCCCTGAGCTGTGGTGAACGGCAATGTGTGCTGTGTGTTTGGGCTTCTCTGTGGTTTTATCTCCGTCGCTTTGGATTCATGTGTAAAATACACAGCCCTGAGTCGTGGTGGTGACTCACAGCACAGTCAGCCAGCGTGCAGGGCCGTTCAGCTCAGCCGCACCATAAGGGCTTGAGTGTACGCTGAGGCGCAGTGGACCTTCCATCCCACACAGAGGAACTAGACATTGCGAAAGACGTCATGTCTCTGTTGACACCTAAAACAATTTTTTTTTTATTGTTGGGGGGCCATTCTTTCAGCTTATATGGTAGCTGTACCAGATCTTGCCCGATGCTATTACCTCACTAACTGTGTGGGGTAATCGAGCTGCTCCAAAACAGCTTGTGGCACCACACTTTGTTCAGTCTCATCGTGAAACATGCATGCCGTCATCGAAATTCTGCGTGAGCCGAAGGCTGAATTGTGTAGTGCTATATAGGCTGTCCACTGTGCCATTTCCCCATTCTTTGGTAAATTAAGGTGGTTTTCAGTTAAAAGCTGTGAAAATGAAATGTTGCGTACAGTCGATCCATGTGTCTTGGTGGGAATTGAAGATTTCTTGGCTGCCCTCTGCAGCTCGGAGTATGCTATAGTCAGCAGTGCCGTGGAAGTCCTGGCCTAAGACAGCATCCGTTGGGGGGTAAATGCGGAGAAGGGGCTGGGCGACTGGCTGCTGCGTAACTTGTTTTGAAATCCAGCCTTATGAATTCTGCATTCTCTTTGATTTAAGCTTGTTTACTGCTGTGAGATTGTTGCAGACACTAGTCAAACATTTTAACTAATGTGTGTGTATTAAGTACCTACCCCCTTGTAGTGACCACTGCTGTGGGCTTTTGGGACGGGACAGGGGGCTGGGTGCCTGTCTCCTTTGACCCCCCCTCCCACCCCGTCCTGTCGTGCCCGATCGGAAGGTCCTCACTGTGGGTGTCCTTGCCCTCTTCCTCTCTCGTTTTGTCAGGATCTCAGTTTGTACTCGAGACGGTTGGCTTAGCCCACAGTGTCTACAAGTCCTGCTTCCCGGCCTTGCCCTCGACATGGAGCGGACTCAGCCTCGTGGACCCAGCTCACTGCCTGCTGCTTGTACTCCTGCGTGTTGCTCTGATAAAGCACTTTGTAAATCAGTTTGTTTAAGCACTAAATGCACTAGAATTGAGAAAAGTAAGCAATGGTCAATGGTCTTTGCAGTTTTATGCTGTCCATTTGGCTGTGTTTTTGTGTGCGTTTGTGGTACATGCATATATTTTTAATTGTGCATATATGAATCCAGAATGCAGCATTTTCCATTTCTTTAAATTCAGTTATATTAAGGAGTTACTTTTGAAAGTTAGCATGAGCATGTTGGCAGTCTTAATACTGCAACTTTAGTTAAAGTACTTTGAGTACTTTGTTGAATGTAGCCCCTAATAAAGGCTGTTTCACTGAGTATCCCGCAGTATTGATTGCGTTGCATATGCTCCTTTTCCCCAGAGTACTGAGGGAGTAGGTGCTGAGCTTTCAGCTTGCATGTCCTACCCTCATCATTGGTGCCGTGTGTTTGAGTGTGCTGCTTGGAAATGCTTAAGTCTGTCACACTTCTTACACCCCCCCCTTTCTGGTCTTCCCTCCCCAGCAGGGCTATGTCCTCAGCAGCCACCACGCCTCCATCGGTGGACAAAGTGGATGGATTTTCTCGGAAGTCTGTCAGGAAGGCCAAGCAGAAGCGCTCACAGAGTTCCTCTCAGTTCCGATCTCAGGGCAAACCCATTGAGCTTACTCCGCTGCCCCTGCTGAAAGGTACAGACCTCTGGGCCGCCCCCCATCCCCGTCCTGCCCGCCGTGCTGACCCTTTCCACCAGTCTGCCCAGAATGCTGCTGAAAGCCTGGTGCACACACGTGGGGCACATGTAGCAGTTTGCTCTGGTTTTCATTCCTGCTGAGTGCTTAATTAATGAGGCCTTTTTGCCGTGATCTGTGGTGTTTTCATGTCTTTCCGTGCTTCGGTGCTCCTGCATTTATACTTTACTGCTGTCTTCAGATGCATTTTGGTGAAGGATAGGGCTGATTGAGTTCACAGCAGAACTAAACGGGAACTGACATGCATTCGATGTGTTATCTCCCCTTCTAGCTATAGAGATTGATTTTTAAACACATGACATACAGGTTTTCAGACTTGTTTTGAATATTTTTATAATTTGAGTGATTGGTTTTATTACACAACAAAAAGAAAGCATTCAAATTTCTTAATATGTGACTTGTGCCACTTCCTGTCTGTGGTTTTGGGTGTGTGGGGTTTTCTGCAAAGGGCCCCGTGCCTGTTTAAGGTGGAGTCAGCGTTGGTCCCCTTTCTGAAGTTAAGCAATTAATTAGCAGTGGGGGAATCAATTCATTTACAAATCGCAGTTCTTTGAGGTAGTGATTTTTAAAAAGTTAAAAGTTGATTTAATCAATGTAATCAGTTTAAACATAGGTTAGTGTTATGTTAGTCATTTGTGTTACTTATGGTACATTTGCCCAGTTAAGGGGCCAACATGCATGTGTGTGACAGCAGTATGCAGAGCAGCGTGGTATGATGAGGAGTGATGACGTGTGTGGCCGCAGTATGCAGAGCAGCGTGGTATGATGAGGAGTGATGACGTGTGTGGCCGCAGTATGCAGAGCAGCGTGGTATGAT